>BMAW01111585.1:0-45382 GCA_019974015.1 Nephila pilipes
AATAAATTCTTGTTTCTGTGATCTATTGTAGAAATCTACAAAGTGAAAACTATTTCATATCTTAATATTCAATGCATCAGAAGAGGTTTTTGATTTAATTTAAAAAAAGGGCCCCCAAATCTTTTATGTGAGTTTTCTGTATATACTATTTTTCACAACTCACATGCATAAAGTCGTATAACTACGAGGTCTGGAATTCCAAAACGGACATAATTTTTCAAAATCAAATACCTAAAAATGTGTACAATGATTCTGTGTATTATACACTGAAAAATAAATGCAGTAAAACGTGCATAATATTTACTACATGAGGTGCTAAACATACTATTCAACTATTTTATTGAAATACATTCAACAGGTAAGAATTAAAAAAATCCAGTATTTGTGTAAAATTCCTTCAACTATGAAAGTTTGTCTTGATTTCAACCAGGCTAAGCAATGCTCATTTTGGCAGTCAAAAATTCTTAATTTTATTCAATATAGCAACAACTAATGGGTAACCTTTCGTTGTGAATTTAATGCAAAATAAATTCATCTACACCGAAATTTATGTGGTGGTGCGCACTTCCTGATGCTTTTTATTACGTCATTTGGCCGATAATTCATCTTTCAGATGTACAAAGTTCTAACTGTAATTAACTCTGGGGTATTTAAATAAAAATAACAGTTAATTATGAATGATGACAGATATATATATTAAATAAGATATAATACAAAACAGGCTACTTCATGTCCGAATATTGAAAAGGAAAATAGAAAAAATAGTGTTGGTTTTGAAAATCTTCTAACATTAACATAATATCGCATCGCTCAGCGACAGTTTATTTTCGGTGGAATATCGCCACGTTTGGCGACTTTTTTCTAGTTTGGCGAAAATAATCGACAGGATTATACACAAGTACCAAATTATCTTATTCATTTAAACTTGACCATGGAAATATATTCGATAGAGTAACAAACTCCGATTAATAGGAAGCGTGCTTAGGTTTTCTACTTAAAAAGAATCGCCGCACAGGCAGGCTGAAAGGCCTCGTATTGGTAAGATCTATATTGCGGAGCAATGCCTTCTAGATCATTCTCGATCTCTCCATCTAACAGCGATTCAAAATTGTGAGGTGCATGCACTGTGCTAAGCGAACTTTTCTAAGTCGGCTAGAAATCCCCTCGCGGAAATACACATGCGAACAAAACTTACTAAAAAATAAGGTATATTTTCATCAATGATAAATGACTCTGTTGAAATTAGCCCATCCATAAATTTTAATCTCTTAGATTTAAGATATCCGTACACCTTCGGAGAAACTTTTTTGAAATACATTGATATTTACTGTCAAAATATTTCTAATGCTAAAATATACTAAAATTATGAAAAGCGCATTTAATAATCTGCTTTTAATTCAAAAGAAAAAATTGAAGTGGGAAACAAGGTGAAAATTGTACATAAATTGATTATCAGAATAACGTCATAACTCAAAAGTAAACAAATATATCATTATTCTGTAAATTTTATTTTATATATCATAACCGTTTTTTGGGCTGGTATTACTTTCATGATAAAAATCATATTGCTACAATTTTTATTGTGTTTCGAGTTAAATAACAATGAAAAATCAAGAAAAAGTTATTAAAATTCATGATTTACACCTTTGTTACTAAACGCGTATCAATTTTACAACCATGATAGTATTAGAGGTTCTTAAAAACTATATAAAGAAATTACTTGCAAAATTTAAATTAATTCGGTTCATAAATTTTTCTGATATCTATGTCGCCATATCTGAATATGTCGAGAAAACTCATTTTGGGAAAAATCAAAAATAAACTTTCAAATGCAATTAAAAATTACCAACTGAGTAAAATTCAAATCCCTGTAACTTAAGTTCTAAATAAAATATAAGCAAAATTCAAACACTATTAGAAAGAAAAGAGTTTACATTTTACACTGACATTAAAATTAGAAAATCGAAACTTTTGACAAAAATGGCGTTTTTATGGTGTACGGATACCGTAAAGATTAATGCTCACCCTAAAGGGATAAAAAGAGTTATGAAACCGAGGAACTTCAAATTAAAATATATGATATAAACGAATAATGCATGCATTTATTCTTCCAAAATAATATTCATTTTAATAAAATACTCAATTATCAATAATATTAAACACTGAAAAGATATTCAAATTAAAGCAATCATTCCATTAAATTACTGACTGACTGACTATGGTCTCTTTTGTTCTTATTCCCCTTTTCCTACCAAACTTTTACACTTTTCATTTTCATGACCCTTTCCAGAAAATACTATTTTAATCCATTGATCTTACTCACACAAATCAGATCGGAAGTGATCAAGTTCCGTATAATGATTGATGACGCGGACAGCTGTGGTAAACGATTCACTTAACTTATCGGTTATCCCTGGAAACCTTATTCTCGGATTAAGAATTATGAAAGCTGTTAAGAAAGACGGATAGGATACATCTAACAAGAGACTTCACCATCGAAGTGACATTTCATAGATTTATTAACTGATCTTTATCACGAATGTCACCAAAACAGAACGGCCAAAATGATGGAAAAATGGTCCTTTATGAGGCTCAAATTTGTTTAATAAGTGTCATTGAAAACTTTTGAATGGTTAATTAGACTTCTAAAATGATGGACAAATGGCTCATTATGATACTCAAATGTATTTAGTAAGTGATTTAGAAAACTTTTGAATTTTTAATCAGCTTATTAGAGTCAGAAAGTTAAAATGTAGATATAATGCATTTAATTTTTCAAGCATATTTATTTTACCTCTAGTGTAGGGATTGCAATAAGAAAATCCGAAAGGATTCATATTGAAAAAGTTCAAATACTAAATATAGAGTAATTTAGCACTGGGAAAAGTTAATAGCCTTTGAATATAGTTTTTACTATGAAACGATATTTAATTATTGAATATTGTGTTTTTCGTATTATAAATTAAAACAAAAATACATGATCGGTCGTTGTACAATTTCATAATCATGATGTATGTATTCAACTAAAAATACAATTATAACATACTTATAGTATATTTTTTTAATTGATTAGCGATAAAAAATTTTCCGAAACAAAAGTTAAATTTTAAATTTTATATTAGCATGGTATATTTTCAATGCTGAAATGAATTTGAGATATTTTTTTCATTCGAATTCCTTTCATAAATGACATTTCCCAGTTAAAAACTGATATGAAGAAAACCAAAAAGGAATCACCAAATCAACCGCCGGTTTTCCAGCAATCATCCTTCGTGAAAGGAACAAATCTCTAAAATTCTAAAGCATAATTACCGTTTACTATACTATTAATCAAAGTTTTTGTTCTCCAAAATGCAAATTTATGAAACATTTGCAAGCATTTTGATAGCTTTCTATTAAGAAAATTCAATAAACAGTTCTTCAATGAACATAACTTTTATAAAGAACTATACCATCGGAATTTAATCTGAATGATATACTTTAATGATTCGATTTCTGTACGGAAAAAAATATCAAACTATTATAATATTTCTAAGAATGTTATTCATTTTCAAACATAATTAACAGATAATTCTTAATGTTCATACGCATATGCTAAACTACGAAAATTGATTAATGAACAAACATGATTTTGTAAGTAATCATTCAAGTAAATAGAAAGTATTTGTAATACATCAAAATGGCAGTTTTAATTACAATGTCGAAATTGTGATGAAATATAAGTTTGTATTCAAGGTGGAAATTTCAAAACATTATTATTTCAAAACGAAACGAAATCTTCCAAATTGTAGATAAAGAAAATACACACACTCACACATACATACATATATATGTATATATACTGTTACTAAAATTCTCCCATCTATTGTGTGCGTCTATTAGTATTACATTTCTTGAATATAACTTTAAGAAATTTATTAAGATATCTTATGAAATTTGGGTGTTAAAAATTTTTAGAGAACTTAATAATATTTATTTATAAGCTATTTTCTTACACACAGAACTAATTCTATAAAAATTTCTTTATCATTAATGGTTAATGCACTAATTGTTTTATTATAATATATGTTTATTAGACATATTAATATAGAATTTTTGTATACAGTTATATAACTTTAAAAACTTTCAATATAAATTGCACAAAATTATTCTGGAAATTTAAAATATAGTTTACAATTTTTTATAGTAGAGCCTATCATTATTATTGAAATCTACTTTTTTGATATATTTACTCTAATACAACAATTATATTCATTAAAAGATTATGTGGTAAAATCATATTTGATAGTAATAAAATTTTCTTTATTTATTTTTCTTACTATAATAACTATTTTTATTTTAAATGACAAGTCTATATCCATTTTCCTTTAATCGGTATTGTTCTTAATCTTTGTTCCTTAACAATATTTAAATTACCAGTAATAAAATGATGATAATTAATACACTAATACATTATAATATAATAATAATAATTAATTATTAATACACTCTTTATTATCTTGAATCAAACAAATTACTTTAAATAACTTAATAACTCAGCCTTTTTTTTTGTTAAACAACAATAAGCTTTTTATAGTGATATTTCTAATTAGAATTCATTTTTATGATTACTAAGAAAATTATTAAAATTAATCTTATGATGAGGTTTGATCATGTATAAATAATACGAATTCTATTTTTTGCAATCTATCTGTATGATTTTTCTCTTTTATTAAAAAATTATTAATATGTTTAAATAAATAAATGCAAATATTTTCTAATTATTTCTTATTTAAACAGAAAAAACCTCTCAATTATTAATTTCCCCTTTTTAATACCAAATAGAAAGTAATTAATACTTTTAATATTAAGAACTTCTTTAAATTTTTAATTTCATTCTTTAATTTTTATTTAGTATCTTTTATACATACTGTTTCCTAAGCTTTTCTTAATTTAACACATCAATCAATAACTCCCGAGACTAACCCAGAGATGGCGCTCGTAGTAAACCAGTAACCAGGTCTTTCTAGAGTACTAACCTTTGCTTGAAACGTGTCAAAATGTTAAGTCGATCGGACCAGAAACAGCTGAGTTATCGAGGCTGGAGTAAAGTCGTTTTGTAGTTTGTTTAAAAAATGGAAAAAACCGAGTTTCTCGTGTTCTGATAAAACATTGTTTTTTAATGGGTAAAAACACCGTGCAAGCGAAACAATGGATTGAAAAATGTTACCCGGACTCTTGTCCATCAAAAGCAACGATTTGTCGGTGGTTTGCCGAGTTTAAACGTGGTCGTACCGACACAAATGACGCGGAACGCTCGGGTAGACCTGTGGAAGCCGTTACACCGGAAAATGTGAGTGAAGTGACAAAAATTATAATGAAAGATCGTAAAGTGAAGCTCCGTGAGATTGCTGAGATGACACAGATATCATATGGAAGTGTATTTACTGAAAGAGGTTTTTTGAAGTGAAGTGAAAAAGGTTTTTCCAAGTGGGTGCCGCGATTGCTTTCGATGGAACAAAAACAGCAACGAGTCGTTGATTCAGAAAGCTGTTTATCGCTATTTACTCGCAACAAAAAAGATTTCTTGCGAAAAAAAAAAAAAGAAAAGAAAAAAAAAATTGGGGGGAGGGGGAAAAAAAAAGATTTGGAAAAGCGTTGGAACGATTGTATCACCCTAAAAGGTGATTAACAAAAGGTGTTATGTTGATGAATAAAAAAAAAATTTGCAAAAAAAATGTTGTTTTCAATGTTAGTCTCGGGAGTTATTGATTGATGTGTTAGCTATTATTTCATTCCCTTTATATTGTTTGAGAATTTTTTTACTGTAATTATTGAAATAAATCTATTTTTTTATTACAAGTATCCCTCCTTCTACAGGGCCTATTACAACATAGTTTCACTTTAAAACTATTGGATAAATTGTAGGAGCTCTCGTACAACACTGAAATGTGTAATGTGGTTTTGTTCTAACACAAAATGAAAATTGTGAAAACCTTTGTACAATACTGTACTTCTACAGCACTAGATGACTTGAATTTTGCTGAACACATTTAAAAAATAGAATACCTAATAATAATGACGGAAAGAAATAATGAACTATAATGGTTGTGACAGAACACATTCGGTGACGTTAGTCTTACTTTTTGACATGAGTCTGACATATAAAAACATATCCAGAAAAGTACCTAAAATATATTTTACTCTTACATGAAAGTCTCTTGGCTCTACATGAGAATGTATAAAAAATTTATAATTTATTTATTTATAACTCTATACCAATGTCATAGCAAAAAGCATCATGCACAGTTTAAACACCATCCACAGCAAGGAATGCACGGACTAAAAGCACTTTTTTCTTACTTTTTTTTTTATCTCCGTGGCTTGGAGATAAAAAAAAGTCTCATGATATTGTTCAGCAGTCTGAATCGAGTCAAGATGTGTTAAGAACTGACGTTTTCGTCTTTAAAATTCATTTTTCGAGCATTAAATTTCTGTCCTAAACCATGTCAGATAAAATACAAATCTTAAGAATTAATTCATTGTTTAGAAATGAAGATACAAATCTTGAATCAACCTTTAAAAGAAGAAAACCATCTCACATTGAAAAAAAAGTCTTAATTTAAATGAAGCAACAGTCCGGGTTATTAAAAAAATGAAAAATAAAAAAAATCCAGTTGGTGTAATATCTTCGATATCCGCAAAATATGCAACTCGTCCTCTTATGCAATTTCCCCCAGAAACTGAGAAAATGGAAAAGACACTCAGCAATTGGATTCACGATAGATGTGAAAGAAGAAATCCATTGGATGTTAGTATTATTAAGCAAAAATCAAATAAAATTTACAAACCCCATAAAGAACTTGGAGAATCCTCTGTCAACCCAGATTTCGTAGCAAGTAAAGATTGGTTCGAAAAACTCAAAAAAAAATTTTTTTGTAATTCTTAGCATAAAAATCTGATGAGAATATGCGTCGGGTGACCATGAAGCTGCCAGGACAAATACAGAAAAAAAAATTCAAAGAGCAATGGAACACACCTAATAAAGTTTCAATGCTGAAAAAAACTGGGCTTTAGTGGAACAAAAGCATAGTAAAACATTTATATCGAAAAAAAAGGGAGAAAAACTACATTCGTAATTTAGGTGTCTAAAGATCATAGAACATCCTTTTGTGCAGTAATGCGTCGGGGACTATATGAGAAACATATTTAGTTTATATATCTTTAAACTGATTGCACTTAATGGTGTAAATAATAACATCTTACCAATTAGTATACTCTAGATCAAAGCCAAGTGTTTGAGTAGCTTGAAAGATTGGATTTTAGTGCTGTTTATGCTATAATGTTGAAAATAATGTAAAGCATAAAAATGTTAAGTTGAAGGCTGTATTACTTAGATAATATTTTTGTCACATTACGAGTAATCCCAACAAATAATCCCATAAGTCAAAATAGTCGTTCTACCCTCAACATGTTTCATTGCTTTTAACCATTTAATCAATGATATTATTTATACCATTTTTAACCTCTTATTACATAAGAAAATCATTACGGAAGATTTTTTGACAAAACCAGATTTTAAATTAATTAATGTAATAGAAACTTGGAAACAATTTTTCATTAAAACGTACAATCGATCACAATATATTTGTCCCTAAAAAAAATAAAAGCATCAACGTAAGTTAGTACACTTTTAGAAATATATGGCTATCTTCAATTGATAGAAAAAGTACTTGAATCCTCAGAGAATGAAATTTGTAGCACAGAGTTTGCTAATTTAATCCGAGGTGTAGGCTTTGTATTACAGACTATTATGACGTTCGAGATGAATTAATGAAAAAAAGAATGACGAAGTTGTTTTGAAGGAAATAGCATCCAGTTAAATTCACCAATGAGGACAAAAGCATCGATGAAGATTGTGAAGTTTATAATTGAATACTAAATTTCTAAGAAATGCTAAATTTAGTTAAAAGTCTTGGAATTATTTTTCTTGAATAAAGATCCTTCGTAGAAAGAACTTGAAAATTCAAATGGGACCTTCCAAATTGCTCCATCCCTCAGAATTCTATAAGAACGTTTCAAAATACAGCAAACAAATCAAACTTGGTTGACTTTTACAGAGGAAGGAGATACAAAAAATTTAATAAAGGAAAAGTTTGAAAAATTAAAGTAATATATTCTAACAAAAACCGCTCTCGTTCGATTGTAATGAGTAAATGTTAAGAAACTTATATTGAATTAAGTTCACATTAAATAAAAAATTATAGTTTTAGTTTCTTTCATTTTTGTATTATTCTCACAGTTATATTTTTTAATAAAAAATTATTAAATTGATTATATGGATATAAAAACTGTTTTAATAAACTTCCGGTACAAACCTTCTCATTTATAATCGTTCTGGCTGCTATATATATAACTAAGATGTCACATAACCAGGGCTGTCATTTTTTAGAAACTTATCTCGAGCAGTAGAGTGGTACTGCATTTTATTTGATGTTTTGCACATTTTATTTAAATGATATATATGTTATTACATATATATATATGTGTGTGTGTGTGTGTGTGTGTGTGTGTGTGTGTGTGTGTGTGTGTGTGTGTGTGTGTGTGTGTGTGTGTGTGTGTGTGTGTGTGCATTATATACTGGTAGTGTTTTAAGATATTTCTTGTAATTTATAGATGCAAAACATTTGGCTTTTATATTTCCTGTGATTAAATATTATCACCAGATTAATTTGGAGTTACCTGTATATAAATTTTCAATATATCTGTTTCGAAAATAGTTCGTACTCAAGATGTCTCACGCCTAGGTTTATACTAAGCAACAATGTCACTGCTTTATATAATTTTATGCCGTTTGATTCCAAGTTTTTTTTCCAGTATTTATATCTCAGCAAAACATACCTTGCTACTAAACCAATGAGAACATCAATATCATCTGCTTAATAATAAATCTATGTATTAGATACTTACTATGCTTTAGAACTTCCTCTGCTTTTATTTGCGCATCACTATTTTTCTTTTCCTACTTTATCTATATATTGCATATCAGGTTATGCCTTCCTTATAATGATGAATGATGTACCATTTTGCTGAATGATCCTCTTATATTATCAATAGCCCCTTGCGACCTTATTATTTCAAGACAGAGAAAAGAATTCTGCCCATAGAGGATTTTAAGTTTTTTTTTAAATAATATTTTCATCGACATTCCATTTATTTAATAGATGAGGGATAAATTCTGGGAGGGTCTATCACCTGCTTAGTATTGATTTTGTAAGCTTTAAGACTAACGAAATTATTATTAAAGTTTGATTAATTATCTTATTGTTAAAAAATGCTTTTTTCCAGAACATTACACTGAAAATAAAATTTATTCGAATGATTTTCAATTAAAACTTTTTTGACGGCCACAGTGGTCATGTCGTTGTGGCTCGGAAATAGAAGGTTGGTGATGATACATTCTAATGGCGTGTTCGAATCATAATTCCTTTACAGATCTTTATTGCGTAATAATAGTCCCAATTCAGGTGTTCTTTATGTTTCATGAACGTAACTTAAATTTAGGAAATCCATCTTCCAACAGGCCTTTTGTTGCAGAGGTCCATCACTAATCCTAAACTTACGATTTATTTACAAGAAAACAGGACAGTCCCTATGATCCTCACAGTTCATTTGAATCCCATTTTAAAATCAGGGACCGACATGAATAATTCCCAAAGAATTCAGTCGTAAAATTAATGTTAAAATAAATACTACAATCGGACGACATTTATCGATTTATTTTGTTCGAACTTTGATGAGATCTTATGAATTTTTTTCTTGCCACCTTTAAGAGAATTTGGTATGATCCTCTTTTCTTTTTTGGATTTTTCTCATCTCTCCCACGCGGCCCAAAAAGTCCTTTTTATCATTTTCTTCAATCTTCTAGACGGTAAGTCTAGATTGGATTTCAAACCTTATTTTTTAAAAAAAAAATAAATAAATAAACTTAATCAAAAACGTGATGATACGGGTTTTTTTTAAATTTAATTTAAGAACTTTACAGTTAGTTTCTTTAGATAATAATCATGGCATCTTCAATAGCGTATCTGCAAGAAAGTCATAGCAATTTGATGTTATATGGTAATCTCGCAAATATTACTTCATTATGTACAACGGGGAGCAAAGAGCCTTTTAATAACTTAAAATAATAACAAATTTGTAAAATTTATTATTTTTATTTTAATCTGAAAATTAAAGCATGGTATTTTAATTTAGATAAAATACACAACTGAGCAATATGTGAAAATTATACAATGTTATTTTAAAAAATAAAGTTCACTTGCGCACATGTGCTTTATTTTCTATAAAAATACCTTTTTGTAGACCTATGTGGATGATATTGGTTAAACGTTTTATAATACAAATAATTCTGTCAAAGTTAATCCAAAAACTGGAAGATCCACTCATCTGACCATTAATTAACATTTTCGAGTAAGCAGTGCTCAGAGACCAATTACTTCAAACTGACCTTGTGTAGAACTTGGAAACAGTTATCTCTATGAATCAGATATGTTTTCTGGGACATCTTAATGATCGTAGTTTCCTTAATAATCACATTCAATTTTTTTTAAATAGCAGAATAGTTTTTTTCTGATATTACAGAATGTTTGCCAAAAAGCATAAATTTATATCAGGAATAGTATTTGCTTGTATTTAATTTGATGTTTCTGCAACGCAAATGTTTAAAGTACAAGAACAGTAATTTAGATTTAAAGGGTTCGAAAGTCTTAACTTTTTCACATTCCGGGTCACAGTTGTTGTCACATTCCGGGCATTTCAGTTTGGAAAACAATTTGTTGATTTGTAAAATTTTACAATAAGGATATTTCCAGTACTGGAATATACGACCTGTTCAATACATAACAATTGCTCATTCCTGTTATTAAGAATATTTGTATAGAATGCTACCACCACTTAACACTAGAAATTTTTATGTGAAGTCTTAAACAGTTTCAAAAAATAAACATCGCAAATTACAACAATTTCAACAAAAACAATTAGGAATAACAGTCTGGATAAATATTGATTTTTTCCCATTATAAAATGTATTTACAATTAACTCGATACCCACACCACAAATAAAACAGAAAATATCATTGAAAGTTGTAGTCACAAAATAAAAACAGTAAAACGTTACAGTTATGAATGAACCAAAGTAAAATTAGTTTTCGAAAAATTATGATGAACAAAATGCATAGAAGTACTGACATCACTGAAAAAGGGGTATTTCAAATCCCAAAGCTTTTTTGTTTATAATTTTAAAAACTTCTAGTTCTCAAAATTATTATATCAATCAAAAATTGGTAAATCAAATACTATTACTAAATAAAATTTAAAAGATTGATTTTTTGGTCAGATTTGTATTCATTAAAATTAATGATAAATTCCTTCGTTTGAGAAAGAAAATAATCGGTATGTAATGTTGCTTTCTTCAAATGGAGCGCAATGATTTTTCTTGTTGTATCCAAAATAAAATATATTTTATAAAGAAACTAATAGAATTTTCGTTCGTTATTTTGTTTTTTTAAAGTTTTAATATTATTTTCTCAAATGGTTTCTGTTATTTAAAATAGAATTTTCATTACGCTTGTATCAATGTAAAATAACCCAGAGTCTGATGAGCTTGTATGAGAACAGCTGATTTTTTTTTTCTTTTTCTTTTTTCTTTTTTCAACGTGTGGAACATGTTACAAAAATAACACAATTAAGTTCTATACAAATATCAATACAACTATTAATGAAAAACATCAATATAGTGACAAATTAAATAAATTTATTTATTTTTAAACATTTTAGTTCAATAAAAAAAGCCTAAAATTTATTAACCTCTTAATTTATGTGTTCATTTACCGTACAGTGCAAGGGCAAACTGATTTCTCTGTTGTTTTTTGTTTTGTTGTTTTTACTGTTTTGCCTTTCAGTTTTTGTTATCAGTTTAGTCGTAAGGATAAGAATGTAAATGTATGTGTCAGTAAATTTAACTGTAGTCATTTTAATTAATATTAATTGTGTTTTTTATATATGTACAATCTATAAATATAACTTCCCTATTGAGCAATATTGTAAGAAGAAATTACAATTTTTAGCTTAAATATCACCATTTTACTTAAAGGAAAATTATTCTAAATATTTAAAATGATTAGAAATAATAATATTAGTAATATTTTTCTAATTTCAAATGCAAAATGAACAAAGATATGCAATAAAATGTCTGATATTTTTTTGAACAAATTTATGAAAAAAATTAACCAGTTAAGAGGTTGACTGGCAGTTTGCGAATTAATTTAGATGCCCCTTGCATTTACTTTCTCATCTATTGTATTTATTCGATATCAAGACTTAATTTCGTTATGCATTTTGACTGAAAGTTTCATAAATTAATTATTTAAATAAAGAAAGAATTATATTTTTATATTAGTTTATCCCGAAAGATTACGCAGTTTCTCGAGTTATGGCCTAAATAAATTTATAATTTTTTCTTCCTGAACTGTTAGCATTATTCTAGAAATACTCGTATATTCAAGCTTGTTGCTCTTCATAAGGATTGCAGCAGCTTTACATACATTTAGGCAGTTTAAAATATTTTGTAAATTTCAAAAGTGTTATAGATAAATGGTGATACCTAACGATTCAATGTACTTTGAATAAGCATGCTGTGATTATTTAGGCGAGTATAACAAGGTACGAAAGAAAGAAACGATTAGTTCTACATTTAAAATCATTATATTCAAAAGACTTTATTGGTCCTTTTTTTAAAATTTTCCTAAGAATTTAAGAAGGTTTAAAATTCTATTTTTCACCCTACTCAGTATTTCAATTTGCACACCAAATCTTTAAAATACGAAAATATAATTTCTTAATAAATGTATCAGTATCTTTAGTAAATACAACATATAACTGTTTTTATTCGTTCAAATTTGCTGTTTAGATTAAATAAACCAAAAAATGATAGATAATTACATTTCTTTTATTTTTACATTTAAATGAAAACAAAATTTTCATTTACAAATTAATAATAATTGAAAAATGTTCTTCAGAAAAATTCAGTACAAAATCCATTTACACAAATTCTAATATTTTTCTTGAAGCAAATGGAATTACTTTGTTCAAATTTCTTACACACGACATAAAGCAAGCAATAAAAGGAAAAGAAAAAGTATCTTAGATTCCCAGTAAAAAAATTTAGGAAAGCATATTCCAAAATTATAATCAATTTTTCGAAAGATTTACAGGGAAATGAATTACCGATGTTTTCCATTCAGATATTTCTCTTCGAGAAAGGAATAATATGACGAGTAAAATGGAAATTCTACTTTGACATACAAAAGGACTGTATTCATTCCTCTCCTTCCCGAAGACAAATTTCGATTATCGAACATCGGAAACTCGTGAATAATCAAATATATTACCACGTTGTTATTCGAAGGTGAATTGAAATATTGATAATTTACAAAATGAGCCACAAACGATGAGAGAGATGTTTCTTTTTTGCGGAAATTTTCATTTACTATTTTGAGAGTACACACCATTATCCGTCATTTTCTTTTAGCAACATTTTAAATCAATAAAATTTTTTACAATGGATTAGTATTACAGAATGTTTTAAAGAAAAAAGTACAGTAATTATGTTTGCGCAAACATATGAGTGTGTGACATTTCACAAGATGTTTAAGCAAATTTTTCAAAACGTTGGCTTGTTATTTTTTTTTTTTTATTTTTGTTCCCAGCTTATTAGACAATCATATATTATTAATCTTTCATTTAAAATATCACGAATATTATTCAAGTTTCATTGATAAAAAAAATGAGTATTCTTGCTAAATAAAACAAATTAACATACATAGAAGTTTTCCTTCAATATTTACTTTCACAATGTAAGAATACTTCCATAACAATGTATGCAACTGTAGCTAATTATTTGTAAAGTGAAGATGCAAGAACTTACATTTATTGCTAAGAACATTATTAAAGATGTAAGGATTTGTTGCTTAAAATAGCCTATCTGACAGAATATCTGTAATTTAGAAATAGAATATTCGATTTATGGAATCATATGAAATAAAATACTAATAATTTTATTTTATGCTGTAAACTAGTTAGTTATAATAGTTAATTCTAGCATAGTTTCTGATACGTTTATATTTTTAAGTATTCACTTTCATACATTCCTCTTTTTTTTAAATTTATTTTCTTCTGTTTATTAATGCTTATATGTATTTTTATTTTCGTCAAGTTAACTTGGAAAATAAATGTAAACGAAATATATTAGTGAGTGTATAATTCAACTTCAAAGTAAAGGATTGTTCTACTCTTGAAGACTTATATAAAATGCTACTTAAAAAAAGGGGGGGGGATATACAAAATGTTGCATATTGTAAACAAATATAAGAGATTATCTTTCATATTTTATCATTCAAATACAGTGTTCGATCCTCTTATGAATCAGTCTACAAAAGAACTTAAGGGTATAAGAACATGTCCGCATTTTATTTTTATTTCTATAGACGAACTATGATGTATTTCTAATGCGGTTTAACGTAAACTACAAGTGCATAATACGAGCAACATCACAGAGATAGTTTTTTTTTTTTTCTAAATCCCATTTATTACTTTTTTTTTTATTAAAATTATATTTCCTTACTACATATTTATAAATGTTAACAATAACAAAAGTGGAGAAATTAAAACATAACGAAAAAATACTTCCATTATTACAGAAAATTATGAGAAATAGTTAATAAGTGACTTTATCAAATCAAGTTCATGATTCTAGAGGCAATTGTTCTTTTGATAGTGTAATTATCTATTTTAGGAAATGGATAAACTACAATGTAGTAAGTCGTTAGAAAGAGTTTTATTTGCTTCCAGAGATAGGAGAGAATATAAAAAGCAATCATAAAAACACTATTCATAAGATAGCAGTAAGTAATACAAATACAAATAGTATATATAATAATAATAATAATAATGTAAATAACAACAATACAGTATAAAAATTTAAATTAAATAACAATAATATATGATAATAATATAAACAATATATTATAATAAAAATATATTGCAATAACTACAATAAATAACAGTAATATGTGATAATAATATAATATACGTAGTAACAATATATAATAAGAATTATATAACATAAATAATTATAATGTATCATAAGAATTATGTAACAATAATAATATTATTAACAATAACAATAATAATAATATATAATAAGAATCATATAACATATAAAATAATAATAATAATAATATGTAATAAGAATCATATAACATAAATAATAATAATAATAATAATAATAATAATAATAATAAAAATGTGTAATAAGAATCAAATAACATAAATAATAATATATAAAAAGAATCATATAACATAAATGATAATAATAATAATATGTAATAAGAATCATATATTATAAATAATAATAATAGTAATATATAATAAGAATCGTAAAACATAAATAATAATAATAATATATAATAAGAATCATATAACATAAATAATAATAATTTAATAATAATAATAATAAATAACCATATATTTAAAAATAATGCTTAATAATAATATATAACCATATAATTAAAAATAATTCTTAATAATAATATTCTAAAGATGATAATATATATAAAAATAATCTAAAATAATTAAAATATATATGTTAATGATATAAAATAATAAGTAAAAAATATAATACTAATCTAATTTAATAATACACATAATATTAATATAATATAATTAACAATAATATGTAATAATATCATATATAAATAATATACATAGTATTAATATAATATAATTAACAATGATGTTTAATAATATTATATAATTATTAATAACATAAAAATACTCTATAACAAAAGTCAATTTTTTTTCAATTTAATGAGCAATTCTTTTTATACAAATCATGTAAATTAAATTCATGAGAATTAAAAATATGCAACAATTGTAAACATAAATATAAGTTTAAAAACTTTTCTAGATAAAGGTACACATAGATCAATTTATCATATGGAGATATGGAAAATAAATTATCCGGAGCACAGTGTGTGGATAAAAAGGAATCTCTGGTCTCAAGTTGAGGCTTTACTGTACTTAAAATCAATAATTAACAATGATAAAATAAAAATCACACTTCCATTAATAGTGTCAAAGATTCTATGAAAAATTTGAATAATCTTTCATCCAATTCATTTTTGCTTCTGTTCTCTAACAATGCCACATTCCTCAATCGACTTTTCCTACACAAACCAGATGAGGGGTGAAACCTTCCCCATAATGATGGATGATGCGGATAGGTTTGGTGAAAGATCCACTTAATTTATCGGTTACCCTTGGCGACCTTGTTCAAGGATAATAAATGAAGGGACTTGTTACGAAGGATAGAGGATAAATACAACAGGGGCTCGCCACCAAGGTGACTTTCGGCCAATTTGTTAATTAATCTTTGTCTGCAGTCCCAGTACGATGGGACAGCAATAGGGTTTTATGCGAAGATAGTTCATCATGTAACTGGAATTGTGTTTGTTTATTACCAGGAAAACCTTCGACTGATTAATAAGGCATTAAATCGTAAGATGTTACCTTATTGCATCTTCACTGAAGTACGTATTTGAGTATAAACCAAAAATACGTATACTTAATATTAAAACATTAAATGTGTGAATAATTTCATTTTTAAGGGATATGCCAACCTTCTAAATCGTTGAAAATGAGATAATTCTTCTTTGGAAAGCATTTTTCCCCATTTCTCAAAGCGTAATGTGAGTGATTAAAATTTACTAGAAATGTATTATGTATTTATTTTTAATTGCTAACCTTAAATTTCGAATTTAATATGGGTAAGACGTACTCAGAAATTTCCCATTTGAAAAAAAGTTTTGCTATAAAATTCGAATTGCGTTAATATAGCTAAGTAAAAAATTGATTTAAACAATGTAATTTTGTGTCTTAAGAATTCTTGTAGTGAATAACTTTTCTTTTGAAAAGAGTTTATGAACCGTAAAAAGCAACTACGTCCTTAATAGCAGTACATTTCTATCTAGCCAAACTGTTTGAAACAACCAAAAGGTTTTGGAAATATGTAGCTGTTAATGCTACAGATTTTGTCACTATTATGTTTATCTTGTGTAGTATGGAGTTTATTCGCGTGAATCTTGATACTACACAAGAGAAACATAGAAATAATAAAATACGTGACATTAGAAACGCATTATCAGTAATTATTTATATAAGAATTTAGTAAATATCTTTTAAATAATCCGATTATGCAAACGAATTGTATTTTTGTTTCTTTTTTAAATGAGTTGCTAAGAATCCCGATGGTTTGATCGAAAAGTACTCATATTAGGAAAGAGAAATGGAGTATTCAGAACTGAAAATAGTAATGGAGTAATCTACTGTAAATTGTAAATTTAATCGTTTTTCCCATTTTTAAGAAATCCATGAGTGTGAACTCCTATGGCTGTCAAAAATTCATCACCACAGATTTTTTTACTGATCAGATCTTTACTTACTTTAAACAGGTGCACCTGAAACACCCCATTATTTTGATTGTTGCCTGGTTTGACGTGTATAATGCTGAAACCATATATTACCGATGGTAAAATATCCACTCAAAATGATGATGACAAAATATGACATGGCAGCAGTCACGTTTTGATTCAGCAGCTATTTTTTTAACAAATCAGAACTAATCTTTGAATCAACATCACATTTATTTTGTTGACGCTATTCAGATGACAGCAAACAATAGCAATTCCACTTAGCCTAAGCAGCTCAATTTGTATTCAAATATAGTACTTTAAGCCATTCTGTATATACAGGTATTTTTTGTCCATGAACAAATTATTAACTTAGAGCAAGAATAAAAAGTTGCTTTTTGTCAAGCTATAATTGATATTTTATACTTTTTTATTTTATTGTTGATATGATGTAATACTGGCCGCGGTAACCTAGTGATCATGGTCATTGACTAGATGTCGGAGGCTTTCGTAGAGTCGTGTATTCAAGCCTTCATGCCACTACAGACCCACTGTGTAGCCGGTGTTGATGCACGTTAAATCTGTCTGGGCTCAAAGTCCTCCAGTTGGTATGGTGGGGAAGTTAAGAGGAGAGGCGGTGCCAGCTCATGTGTCGTCCTCGTCCCTTGACCGAGGCTCAACATTAGGAAGTCCATCGCCAATAGCCCTCGTGTTGCTTCGAGTGCTATGTTAATAAAACCAACTAACTACCAACAATGCTATAAAATGACTTACACAGATCAATTTTGCGAAAAATAAAATTATTAACAGAAATGTGTATATGAAACACATTTAATTTATTGAAAATCGCTTTAATTTCAATTCGATCAATATAATACAATGTGGGTCTCAGAAAAAAAGAGTGTTTCAAGACGAAACTGTTGCAACTTTGTTTCAAATGAATATGAAGAATAAGAAAATATTTTTAAATGTTATTTGAAATAAGTTGGAGAACAAAGTTGACAGACTCATTAAAAACATTCTATTCATAGAAATGAACAGAAAACTGTCCCCCACGAAATGTTCTGTCTGGGATCTTGTTATTATATTTTCGATATGATGTTGCAAAGAATTCAAAACTTCAAGATTTCGACAAACCCATATACTTATATGAAACAATTTCTTTCTTACTTCAAACCAGAATATTTGAAAAGTCATAATGTATCAAATTCATTCAAGAAAATTAAGAGAGATGGTGCAGGAATATGTTAGAAGATTGGATTGATGCTTTCCATAACGAAAAAAGTTTAATGTATAAAAAGATTAAGAAATATTCTTTGATAGGGGTTGCCATATGACGTACTGAATAATTCCATTTTCAGAATGATGCAATTCTACCATGAAGTATAATATTTCTTGGATTTTTTACAGAATATGAGTCCCACTATTAGAAGAAGTATTAAGTACTGATGTAATTATTTATCAGATCATTAATGTAATCTTAAAAAAATAAGTTTCCATATTATTTAAGACTAAAGTTTAAAGAAAACATATTAGTTAATTAAAAGATCTATTGTAAATGCAGTTTACTTAAGAGTATAAGTAACCATATATGTTCCAAAAGGAGATATATGAATAGCATGCCTATGTATGGGTATTTTCTTGGATTTAAAATGAACAGTATATCGTAGTATCACATTTTTATATTAAAAATCGGATTTATAATTTTTATAAGGAATTACCTTTTTGCTATATTTCTGATAACAAATTTATAACTTACGTTAAGTCTCTTTTAAATTCCATTTAGCTTAAGGAACACCTATTTTTCAATAAAGTTTTAAACAAAAATAATCGAGGGACTTTTCACTTCTAAGAGACAACCATATCTTGTGTGTAGAAATGTAATTTTGAAGAAAAAGTTAATTTATGCTGCAAGTAACATTGTATACTCCAATTAGTGAAAAAGGTCATTGCTGATAATACATAATAAATTACGTTCATTGAAATATTTTATGTATATCAAGTAGTATTTATTTTTCTACAATTGTTACATGAAGAATTTATTAACCTTTAAATAATATCAAATAGCGCAGCAAATGTTTCATTCCCTGCTCTATTTAAGAGATCTTTTTATACAAGATTTCGATTGTGTGTCATCAAATTTATCTAATTCTGAACACATTTGCTTTTTTTTCGAGCCATATTAATTTCTATAATAATAAAAAGCAATTTTAAACATTTTGTACTACAAAAACACAAGTAAAAGTAATGTGCATGTACGAGTATGTACTATCAAAAGAAAAATTATCTTTCTTAAAATTAATTGTTTTAAACATCTTAAGTGTATTTGAAAGATATGTAAGAAAAAAGATCTGTTATATTTCAAATTCATAACTATAGGGAAAAAATGTTCAACAGCTCACTATATGTTTGATTTGTAATGTATAAGACTTAGGATATGATTATAACACCTAGAATTTCCTGATTTCTATGGTAAATTCAATATTTTATTATCACATTTAAAAGATAAATAGTTCAACATATTTTTGTGACATACTTATTTCCCGCTCTGTCTTTGAAATACACTTTTCTAATATATCAAAGCCTGCATATGAGCCCAGAATAATGAGGGAACGAATAAATAAACATTTGTTTAGATAATACAACATTTACCAGACACAGTTTACATCAAAATGTTGACACGACATTGCATTGACATTCATTAATACATTCGAGTAACTACAGTGGTTAGCTGCTCCTAATTCTCGTAATAAATTCGTATGTACAGTAATTGTTGACATAACACAGTTTTCTGTATATAGTTATAGATCTTATTCTTTGGTGTAATATTGTTACGTTTGCTACTTAAATGTAACTAATATTTGTCAAAAGTTGTATTTTTTTATAGAAAAAAATCAATTCACTATCTTTTCATCAAACTCTCAGTCATTCGTAAAACGTTTCGGTCCAAATGTATAAATATATCAATTATTACGTTAGTACCTAAGACGATTTAATTCAGTTTGTAAAAAATTAATTTTGTGGTATGATACGAAAAGAAGAACTTATTTTGCAAGTGAAATATACGACTGAAAGTTTTATAGTGTTAAACGTTATTGTGTAGGAAAATAAAAAAGTATTTCAGAACTCGTTGACCCTTAGATCAGAATGTTTTTTTTTTTTATTCTATCCTCCCCCATTAATGTACTTGAAACTAAGATAATTTCGTTAAGAAATTCTGAATTGAGCTCAAATTTTTCTTGTCTATAATGAAACAAATTTTAATGAAGGCTTACTGAATAATAGGAGAAAAACCGTATTAATTGTCCCAAGAGGTACTTGCTAAAAAAAAAACAGATCAGACGCAAAAATTGTTTCTCCAACAACAAACAAAAACTGGCGTGTTTCGTAACTGCATCTTGCCGGATAAAGTAATGACAATAAAGGAATTAAAAGGTATTAAAGGGCCAAATAAAGAAAAAGGTTAGGTTTTCATCTAGTTACCTTGAAAACAAAGAATGGTATATTTTATACGTGTTCCATAACCTATAGTTTAATTTTTACAATCTGCAATATTTATCATAACAAATAACAAACACTTAGTTGTCCTTATGATTAAAGGATTTTGTCTCCTACTTTCAAAATGAAAGAGATTTTCACTACAAATTTGCACTTCATATTACACTTTTTGGTGTTTTTGATGTCTGTTTTCTGCTTCTGAATAAATGGAGTTTTGTTGTTTCTTTAATAAGAGGTACTTGCTAAAAAAAAAACAGATCAGACGCCTGCTTTTCTATATATATATATATATATATATATATATATATATATATATATATATTAATATGATGATGTGATGATGATGATGTGTATTTTAGTGTGATATAGAGAGAGAGAGAGAAGAGCTTTTATTAGCTAAACTCTTTAGATTACATTTGAAATTAATACGTAGGAATAGAGAATAAGAACTAAGAATTAACACAAAAATTAGTCAATATATAGAATACCATTAGCCTGATCGATAGAGAAAATAGCCGATTGAAATAGTAGATATCATTTCTACTATTTGTTCTAAAATAAATATATTTGCTACTTAAGGGTTTCACTTGTCAAAATCATTAATTAAAGTTAGTTTATTTATTGACATTTAAAGTCTGTACATTTATCTTGTTTATACATATTATATTAAATACAAAGTGGTATTGGAGTACGATGTCTCTTCTATTATTTACTTTACAGCCATCTTAAAAATTAATAAATAATAGAGTTCATAAAACTTATTGAAGTGACAGGAAAGAAGGACAACACACTTCATTATCAATCAAAGTATACAAGATCGTCTCTCGTTCTCTCTTGACTTATTCGTTAGTCTAGTATATGCTCATATGACATTCTTAGCTAGCCAAACTAACTTCATTCCATATTCAAGACTTCTCATATATAACGGAGATTACCTACATCAGGCTTCACTTCCAACTCTGCAGTATAAATAAGATATGATGATTCCCTCAATCACATATCTCAGCTCATCATTGTCCCATACTCCTTTTCCCTTTTCATTTCACTAAACATTCATTATCTCTAATCATTCAATTTACTAATTTCTTTCAATGTTCATTTGGTTGGCAATTGTTGTATTGACATATGCAACAAATTACATTTAAAGTCCCCAGTTAGTGAAGAGAAAATCACCATATCCACGTCTTAATATGACTCTGGATGTTTAGTGAATCTTTCCAATCACATGCCAAACTCGCCATCTTGCTAGCCCACAACAAAGTACGGCGTGATCCAGTCGAACATACAGAAACAACGATGTTTCATGGCACAAATACCGTAGTTCTTTTTAAAATTTTCACTATAATTAATTATAATAAACCAAATATTCGCGATAAACCATATCTGTCGTGTTGTGTAGCATCACCATTTCCCCACCAATATGTAGACGAATATAATAAAAATTTACTTCGTAATTACTCTTCTAAGGCCCATCGTGATGCGCCTAATATCAAATTCCACCTCAGAACCAAGAAGTTTATTATATGACTTTTAATTGTAGTTATTATTTTTGTGGTATTAATATCAAGAGAAAAATATTGATTTTTTATGTCTTGTTATATAATTTTTTTCCAACAAATTACTCATTTATTTTTGCACTTAATGTCTTAATGGAAATGAAATGGGTATGAAAAGAAAGAAAAAAAGAAAAATCAAGCGAGATAATACCAAACGAAGACATCAGTATTTCGAGAAATGTAAAATCGAAGTATTTTGGCTGTTGCTTTACGAATACAAATTAAATCTGACTGATATACGTAATAATTCTTCAAAGTGCATACCATTATATAACGTAAAATGTCCATAAAAAATTAAAATCACTCTGATACAAAATCACAAAATGAATTTCAGTATCTGTAGTTAATACTCTTTGACAGTAAATAAAGAGAAAAACTGCCCACTGAACACGTATAGAGTAGTCTTAACTTTTGTTGAAATTTCCTGTGTCTGGAAATAAAGTTTGTAGCCACTTCCTCCACATCAATGCAGTTCTTAAAATGTTTAGTCTTACGAAACCATTTCCTACAGGTTAAATTTTCAAGCATAAAATCTTTCTCCTACTATTAGAATACATATGAAAAATTACGATGTTTAATATCTTATGCAATTTAAATATTAATAAATAAATAATTTTTAAAACTGATTTTATTGAATGAAAATGAAATACTCATAATTTTTACAATCAGTTGGGTAAAAATTAATTGTATCTGAAAACAAAAATAAAATAATTTCTCTTATAATAGTTATTGAAATAAATAAAGCCTTAAACAAATAAAACAGTGAAATACAATATTATACTGGACTTGCGAAGTACACACTTGTGACGTAACAGAAATAACCGAATATATCAGCAATTCATTTTTAAGCTATTCGAAGCAACGCCGCGGTTTATTCGCCCGTGTAGCGCAGGATATTACATATTATGTGTTACTTATTATTACTTATTATGCATGGTCATATTTTGATAAAGAAATCACATTGCAACATCGCTATAATAATGCGCTTAGTATTATTTTTTGAACATGTGAATATGATTTACAGCTCAAATTAGCAGTATTACGATTTTACAGTTGCGCTGCATAGAAATTGTAATACATTAAACATAATGGATAGACTGCGACTAGTGTTTTTTAAAATTCATGTATCTAATGTAAATGTTCACTTCCCTTTTTGGGGTCATCAACCACTATTTAAGAAGAGCTGTTCTAGATGATCAAGAGAAGACTTCCTAAATGCAAGGAAGAAAAAAGGAGGGTGGAAGGAGAATGACTATGAAAGGGATCGATAATTGAGAAAAATTGCTAGGGCATCTAAAGCGCTCGTCACTTGTGTTTACCAAAGACGATAGTTCCCAGTAGATAGAAAAGATCCCTCAAGCACTTTGGAGTGATAAATTCTAAACTTATCTACTAAAGGTACCCTCTTCCCCGAGGGTTTCATTAACTAAAAGAAAATAAAATACAAAATATTTTGTAATCTTGAAAGTTCTCAAAACACTAAATATTCATATTTTAAGTAAATATTAATACTGATATACGGTGCAAGCATTTTAAATATAGTTCTGTTTCTGTAGTTTAAACGTAGTTCTACATTTAAAACAAGTTGATGAGAAAATATATAATAAAAAAATTCTTTCATTTTAATCACAAACACTCACTTACACTTGCAAAATATTTAAAATGTACAACGAGTTTCTCATGCGTATTGCCTTTCAACTGACCTCATGGGCATTCTATGAAGTTATTTGATTCGAGAGCCTGGTTTTGTGGAATACGTAAATCAGTTTTGTAATAAAGAAAAAGAGTTTGGATGAAAGATGAGAGATAGTGTTTTGTGTGTGTGTGTTGGAGGGGTATGAGTTGTAGAAGTGGTTGGAAGAATCATAAATTCGAATGGTTAGAGTTGAAAGAGAAATCTTGGAAGAGTTTGATTGGGAGAAGGAGGTTAGAGAGAAGTTGTAGTAGAAGAGAGAGATCGGACAGTTTGGTTTGCGAGGATGGATATGTTCTTATGCTGAGAAAAGAAATCAAATCAGCACTCAACGCTTAGTGTCAAGAAATTATATGATAGTTGAGATGAAAAGTGGATTTGCTCCTGATTTAGAGCCCCCATTAAAATTACTTTATGTTAGTAACTATATCTGATAATCGTTTGTTCAGGACACGTGATGGGTTTCTGCACTCCATTCGTAATAAAATTTTATTCATGGCTTATTTTTTCAGAAGAATCAATGTAATTTAAACATTTATTTGCCTCGTTCATTGAGTGACTAATTGCAATTTGAAACATATAAGTAAAATCAGAAGTATCAAAGCCAAAATTTCTCAAATGCCTTATTTTATTTACGCAATTATATGTTTTTAATATTCATTAAGTTCTTAATAAAAAAGGAAGAAAGTTTAAATAAAAGCCTAATTCTGAGTATTACACGAGGCTAAAAAAATTTCTTTTCAAACTTTATTTCATCAAATGTCACTTAATATATTTTATAATTTCCACAGCTGTTTATTACATTTTCAGAAAGGTCCACGAACTTATAGCATACATTTTGTAGGTGGAATAGATATCTATTATTAAATAAAAATGTATAGACTTTTTTTCTTATCATGGGTAATTTGGTGAAACTTTCAAACAAATCCGGTAAACTGGTAAATTACCAAGAGTTCTTCAATATAAAATAAAAATTCATAGACATTAGACATTTCGTTTGATTTTTGTATATTGTAACACAAGTATATGAAAATTAATTGTATTATGAGCCTAAATTACTTAAATAAAATTCATTAATTTTATAACAAATGGTAAGTAAAATACTTTGTATGAATAACTTTTCATTTATTAAAATTAGGATCTACCAAATGAAAGTGGTACTACAGTCGGTTTAATAAATGGTTTAATTGCATTAATATAAATTAGTATACAAAGAAAATAAGTAATATAGAGGTAACAGATAGGCTAGACAAAGTCACCTTGTAGATTTGAACAAGTGGCCCAGCGGTCCAAGAGATGATGGATACCCTGGGTAAAGAAACTCTGGGGTTGGTTATGGAACCAATTTTCAACAGATACTTGAATCTCATTATTTTATAGTCGGCTAATCGTCGTCCCTTCAGAGCTTTCTTAAGTGGACCGCAGATGTGGTTGTCACGGCGAGAGGTCCGGGTTGTAAGTAGGATGATCGAGAACCTCTCGGCGGAATTGCTGCAACAATGTCTGGCACGCCACAGCCATGTAAGGTCGAGCATTATCATGCAAGATGATAACCCTGCGCGACAGCATGCCACGTCGATGGTTCTTAATATTATTTCTCAGTTCATGCAATGTGCACAGTACGTGGAAGCATTGACAGTCGTGTCCATAGGTAGCCTTTCCAAGAGAAGTGAGCCACTGACGTCGAAGAAGCACGCTAACATGACTTTACCAGCTGTAGTTGACGAGCGATCCAATTCGGCTCGAATGAAGGGATGAAGGGAGTCACCATTTCATGCTCATATTTTAGTGATTGGATCAAAGTGATAGCTCCATGTCCTTGAAAGAAATTGGACACACAGTGGTCCTTGAAAGAAATTGGAGCCCTATTTCGTGGTACCACGTAAGGTGTTGAATGGAAATAGACTTGAGATAAATCTTCTGCGCCTCTGTCAAACGTTTCTGCACCCATTGCGTGCAAACCTTTTAGTATCGCAACCTTTTATGAAGTATTGAGTCAACATTTCCTTTTCTCATAGACATTTCCTCCACTATATCTCGAATGATGATTCAATGATTAATTTCCACGAGATGGTCCACATTTGCAACTGCTTCCTTGGTGATAATCACATTCGCTTGACCAAGTCGTCACCTGTCGTCAGTACTGCTTCTTCCACTACGAAAATTCCTACACCATCGGAATACCAATCTGCGACTCATACACTCAGTGCCATACTCAATTTATAATCGACGATAGATTTCACTAGCACTCACATTTTACGCCTCTAAAAATTGCACGACCGCTGGTTAACTCCGTTTGGAGGCATACAAGAAGCGAACGATGCCTTTTAACATATACCCACGTTATCACACACGCATCAGGCGGGATCTGATGATATCGCATGCGTTCTCGGTACGCTGCGCCCTGTATAGGGGTTTACGCAGTCATCTTTCTCAAATGGCGGCGTTATGGCATCTATTTACCAATGTGTATTAAAAAAACATGTAAAACTATAACCGATAAACACTTTGATCTCCTTAACGTTCTAAGTAATAATTCTGAAGGAGAAAATGGTGTTTTAGATTCTACACTCGTTGATTTAATGATTACTAAAGAAATGTGCACTATTTGAATACATTTTCTGCTGAAAATGCTCAATCTTTTTAACGATTTTACGAACGATTTTTATCAGAGTTATTATAATGTTGTATTTCGGTTATTATTTTGATCTATAAGTTAAGTGTCTTTGCATCAAGGATATTGTAACTGCAGGTGTAAGAGATATTGGGCCAATTTAATTTTCAGAATCAGTGACATTCATTAAATCTTTTCAATTTAGATGACCGTAGTATATGTTTAGTTTTTATAACACAAACCTATGCATTCAATTAATCCAATGTCTTTATTTTTTATTGCTGTTTTACTTGTTTTAATAAGAAAATTAAATACGTGTCACAAAGAATAAGGGCAGAAATAATCATTGAAGTAATATGCATAATTTATCAAATTACCCATAGAAATAACATCAAATCAGTACCAGTTTGAAACTAAATTTCACAATTTACAAATAAGCAGGTAAATTCATCAGTTTACCGGTTTTGCTATCCCTAATATCTACTGGAAATATTTGCTTAGTGATCTTTTCTTGACCTTATTAGAAATGACCTGGATATGTAGTCTCGTGAATTCAACAGTTTATTTTATCCCTAGAGTGCTCTTCAAAGAATCTATTAAGTAATTTCACCTTTTTCTTCTTAGAACCATCTTTTTTTTTATCGTTGATGAACGATAAACCTAATGATGTGCTTTCTCAGCGTCAGCAATTCTTACTTCTTTTCATCGGCTTCATTTTTGTGTTTGTTTTCTGCCTCCTTCCGATGCCGTTGGGATTTGCTGAGAACGAACCCACAATCATCTCCCAAACTAATTGCTGTGATTGAGGGTTAAGAAAAGCGCAAGCGAGTGATAACTAAGGGAAATTTATTGTTTTTATTTGGACATAAAAAGGATTGTTTGTAAGATAGCGAACTGGGTCTTCAGTGTCTCTGAAACTGAAAATATGGAAGTAAATAGTGAACTTATAGATAAGGAAAAGCATAGATCTTTTTCATGCAAATTCGAATAATATATTTATATTTCCCTTTTCTTGAAGCTCTTGTGTTTATCGTAAGAAATGATTTTAAAAAGATGATAATGTTTAAAGCTTATACAAGTTTTTATTAAATTTTTTAACTTGAATTTCAAAGCAGTTTCAAACATATTAAGAATATTAAATGGAGAATATCTTTTTATAACAAAAATAGAGAGAAATTGTATGAACAGTTAAGTGAAGTCCTCTTTTAAATTTATTTGAATTATTTATTTCTATTTAATTTTTTTTGATTACTTAATGCCTTGTAGAAAAATAATTTTCTATATATTTAAATCTAGTAAAATAATAGAAAAGATAGCAATATTATTTTTTCAGGATTTAGAAAGTTATAATTATTTGTTTCGAATTTTTAAGACTCTTTAGGCTTTACAAAAATATGGTTTAAAATATCAGCATTTACTTATAAATAGGTCGTCTGTTAAAAATAATTACAGTCACTATTACTACTTCGTGCAGTAGAAATTTTGTTTTCAAATATTCCATTGGCTGTTCCTTTTGAGCTTTTCGTCATAACTTATATTGGTGCCTGGTAAGTTTGAAAATTCTTCTTAATTTTTAGAGAAAGATAATGCGATTTCAAAAATTAGTTTAAATCTCATAACATTACAGTATATAAATATTATCATATCTGTGTGAAAGGCTAATGGATATCCTTATACTGAACGTCAGTCAAAAAAACATAGAATTTGATTTTTTGGCCTAAAAACAAGCGAGTACTAATTGAATTTAACGTATGGCACCCCATCCCCTTATACCCAATGGAAATTTTCACATTAGCTCAGACTTGAAATTGAACTCTAAAAGTTATATTTCTGAAATTATTGAAAATTCATCAAAATAAAATTTAAAATCAAAACATACATTATTCTTTGAAAGATACATTTGTGAAAATTTCTTTCTTTCCCAATATAACTTTAATTTTTGAATGTATTGCATGAAATATAAATTTAATTACACGAATTAGATAAATTTACAAATTTTTGAATATTTTAGCAAAGTAAAGCATGAGTATTTTGCCATAATTATATAAATTCAAACCGAAATAAGATTTCATCAATGAATTTTAAGAAATATTTTAGTGACATTACAATATGTTTTAGTAATTTATCATGACTATCATATTTATTTTTACTCATTTTGTCTATAATAAATTATTTATTTTTCCAAAATTTTCAATTAACATTCTTTTAAATTTAATCATTCTTTTTTTTTCTTTTCCCCTGTAAAAGTGCTTCATTTATTATTATATTTTCAATACACTTCCACAAAATGATTTCATATATATTGGAAAGGAATGAAACTGCTTTGTTGCCTCTTATATAACAGTATTCGTGAAAAAGAAGATGAAAAAAGCTCCTTTTGTATTCGAAATAGAAAAGGACTAACAGAAGTACATTGGAAATTTATAATCAATGATTCAAAATGTTCATCCGGAAACAAATTACTACCGCTTTCTCTTTGAACACTTCTCATCGAGAAAGGAGTAACAAGATAAATTAAATCGAAACCCTCCTTTGGCATAGAAAGAGATCGATATACATTATTTTCCATTCAAGAGATAAATTTCAAACATCGAGTATGGAAAACCCGTGAATAATCAAAAACAGGTTATTTGAAAGTGGATTAAAATATTGACAGATTGGAAGGTGAATTTCTTCTGAGGAAATGTCCAACGACATTCAAGAATGCATAGAGTATTTCTAAATTTAGGATATAATATTTTTGTTTTGGAAAATACATTAACATGAGCATTTGGTAACATTAACAGATGAATACTTTAAATGTAAAATATTCTGATGAAAATAAATAGAAGGTGTGTATGACTTAAGAAATTACATTAAATACCTGAGAAGTAATGATTAAAAATTAATTAAATGCAAATTGATTCGCTTAATGAAATTATTACTTTTTAATAGAAGTCTGGCTAAAAGCTGGGTTTTTGCATTTTTTTCTTTCAATTAGAATAAATAAATTACAAAATATTGGCAGGAAAAGTTAAAATCAAAATTTAAAATTATGTTTTAATAACTGAAATAACTTAAATGCATTCCAAAATTTTCTTCTAAATATGTGAAGAAAAGTATAATGAAATGTATTATATTATTTTAGGAATTGTATAATATTGATTGTTTCTAGTTAATAATCTTATTAAAACTTTAAAAGTATTTATTTAATATTATTTTTTGTTCTAAGAATTACTTCATTACTCAATAAATGAAAAGAATTACAACTGAAAAATTTATTACAAAAAGAGTGATATAAATAAAGGTTTTCCAATTGATTTTAAAATCAGTGATTAAAATAGAGTTCAAAATCTTATGATAGGAGATTTTTTATAAGAAAAATAACATAAATTACAAGTATTTTTATGTGCTGCAGTAACTTCTTTAATTTGCTTTCCAATTTTTTTTTTTGAAAAAAATCAGTATTTAAACCACCTCTACAAGATTGAAAAGTCTTACAATTTAACTATTTTCTATCTTAAATAAGTACAATATACTTTCATTCTCGTAAAAATAATATTTATAATAATAAACATTTTTAAAGAAAAATCCTCACATGCAATTTCCAAGCAATACTTATAGTGTTTGCATCTAACACTCAAGTCCATTCTTTTATAACAAGACTTTTTAATTAATAAAAATTGCACAGTAATTTAATCCTTATTTAGACACAGTAGTATTTATTTAAATTATTATATCTTACATATTTCCAGGCAACCAAATAACATAATATTTCAATCGAATTAAAATGAAATTTGTAAAATTAATGTGAGAAATCCATTGATACAATTAGAAAATTAAGTCTGGTAATATGGCGAGCATGTCAGTGTACTAAGTTCTTTATGCTTTGAAAAAAATTTACATTTCTAAAAATGCTGAAATTTATGAAAATATAATAAAAATTGTACATTTATTTGTGAAAGCTAGATTCTTTATAATTTTACAAACAGTGAAATCTTTACAATCAAATTAAATTTAGCGATGTTATTTTAGAAAAAAAATATAAGTTGATTAAATATTTTATTTAAGAAAAATGGTAATCTAATAAACATATATTAAAATACTTATTTTTTTTTTCAAGAAATATGTTTTTGTGAAAAAAACATTGTGACGGAGGACAAATTTTATCATACAATCAATAAAGAATAAATATGGTTGCTTAAAAACGAATGAATAATTATTTAACGAAGCAACGATAATCTAAATTTTCTTATAAAAATAAGTTTGATAAAGAAATCTCTTAAAAATGTTTCAAATGTCATAAGTTACATTCATATAAATATTTTACCAACAAAAATAAAAATTTATGCATTTGTAAATTATGTTTTCTTGTGTTAAATCATTCCATGTTGTAAATATATTAAATTTACAAAAATAAATATAAATAAATTTATAAAAATAATTTTAATTATTGGAACAATGAAATTAAACAGAGTTTTCTATTATATTTTAAAGACAAAATGAATTTTGATAATCTTAAGAGTTTTAATTAAAATCGAAACTGAAAATAGTAAAATAAGCTAAATTTTTTTTTATTAAAGGATTTTAAGACACGAGATAATGATTTAATATTTGTGCAATCCTACTGCAGGTGAGAATTTAATCATAATGATGTGAGGATCATGAAATCTCACATTAATTAAACAAATAGTTAGATGATGCCTGAAGCTATTCATTCACTAGCTAATGTAACACTTTTTTTATTGATACTAAAATAATAATGTAAGAGTTTCTTATTTCTAGATAAATAATTGTAGAAATATTTTCTTTCTATTGAAATATGTTTTTTTTTCTTTGAAAGAACACATTTGGTCATTTCAATGCATGTATTTAATTAGCAAACTCATTATTATAAGCTGCATCTCATTTTTATTCTAATTATTCACAAAAGTTCAATGGACGCTTCAAATGATGATACACATATATATGTATCAATTGTCTGTTATTAAAGTAAATAATTTTATGAGACACTGTTCAATAAAGAGAATACCTTTTTTCTGGGAACATAGCAACAAATAAAAGAAACATACATTTATATATGGAAGGATTACAATGAAATTAAAAGAAAGATCTGAAAAAGTACCTCTCAAAGTATTATTAAATTAAAATAAGTAAATAATATGTTGAAATGAAGTGAAGTAATTAAATACGCATTCTAATATTTGACTTAAAGAAATGATATCAAAGTAGATGCAAATGTCGTAATAGATGTAAATAATCAAAATTTCAAATATATTTACTGATATTTCTTTTTAAAATAAAACATGTAAAATATAATTGTGTAATTTTTTGTATCTTTATTAGCGTGCCTCATAAGTTGTCGTTGATGAATTTCTTAACATTACGCCAATAAGTATTGGTGTTGCAAGAACTCAGAATTAATTAAAATGTATTTAAATATCATTGAGGCTAATTCTTTAACTCATAATTTCACAAATATTTCAATAAATCAGGTGAAAACATTTTGAATACAAAGTTTGTAATTAAAAATTTGGATTCAAAATGTTCAATTCTTTATAGGAAAAAAAATCATTCATAATGTAAAGAAAGGTACAGTAATAAAATAGAAATAAAAAAAAATTATTTGAATAGAATATAGAATTTTTCAAAGAAAAAATAAACTCCACATGCACACAGTTATGATACATAACATAATTTATAAAACTTTCGCTAAATCGTATTTAAGGAACTCAAAGACAGTTGAAAGTATATTTTAATCCGAAAACGAGTTTTATTACAAGATGATAATTTATTTAGCTAGTAGCAACATTTTTGAAAGTAACCTAGTGAAGTGATGCTTACATTGAATTCGAGTCATGTTGAAAAGGTGTGTGTGAATGTGATTGTTTATTAATGTCGCTCTCAGAAACAACACAAGGGCTATTTGCAATAGATCTCGTAATTCCGAGCCTCGGTTAAGTGACAAGACGACACCTAGTTGGTCCATTACGCCAAAGGGAGGACATTAGACCTCTACAGATTTAATGTGCAGTAGCCCCATTTCATGGAGTGTATTCAGTGGTGTGGCGCCTGGTGTTAAAAGTTCCAGCTTTCCGTTCCTTTACTACTATGAGAACGAGACGGCTATTCTGGCTAGACAAGACAGCTGAAGTAGTGTTAAGCTGAAATGAACTCAATCCTTTCTGCTACTAGCTATATAAGGTAGCACTACAAAAGCAATCAGAGAGTGGAACTGTTTGGAGTTTCCCGGTTTTGCCTTCTAGCTTGTACTTTCTTCTAGTTATTAGCTGTCAGTTCATCCCATCGCTGTTAGCATGTGTAACATCATTCTTCTTGTGTGATATTACTTACCTTCTGACTGAGAGTCAGTTGTGTTCACCTCACACAGTATGATCTTACAACATCGATTGCAACATTAGTGACCCTCCCTTCTTTCACACTATTGACTTTTGCCTTTTCTTGAAGGACATTTCCTTCTTGGAGATTTCCTCAGCTCGTCTTATCGATGACTTGGAACTGTGTTCATCGTTCCATTATTAGTTGGCGTTTAATGACCAGATTAGGCTCCTGAGCCATTGTTTAGTTTGCTTAATTTTGGACATCATAATCTTTACTTTTACTGCATTACCACGTTTAATTCCGAAGTACCTGCTCTTGATACTAAATAGGATGTATAAATTTCACGAGTGGCGTTCAAAGCTCCGACGTTTTGGGAGAATGATCCTGCCCTTTGGTTTTATCCAATCGAATTCCAATTTATTATGGCTGCAATTAACAATGGTGCTATCCCACCGTCACTCTACCGCTATGAGAACGAGCCGGCTATTCTGTAGAGGCTAGGCAGCTGAAGTATTGTGAAGCTGAAAATGAACTCAATCATTTCCGCTACCCACTGTATAAGGTAGTAATTCAAAAGTAATCAAAGAAAGGAACCGTGTTGGATTTTCCCGATTTTTCCTTCTAAAAGTTTGTACTTCCTTCTAATTATTAGCTATCAGGTCGTGAGTTTACATTTGTCTTTAATTTAATTTCTTTTAATTTTTTTAATAAGCCATTAATGTTAGCATGTGTGGCTTCAACCTTCTTGTGTGATATTACTTACCATCTGATTGGGAGTTTGTTGTGTTCACCTCACAAACAAAATTGATTGAAACAGTGGCATCTAGGCTCGAAATTAAGACTCGATGAAATTACCCGACGTGAATCCACGACTATGACCACTAGGCTTAATTATTACTGAGAAATAACAGAAATATTACAAATTTTTTTTAATAATTTAACTTTTTATCTTCTTTGCATTAATGGTCACCTTGTAATATAAGAAGAATTATTTTAGTATAATTCATCATAGTAGAGAGATGGGAATAAAAATGAAGAATAAAGACTCAGAGTAAAAAATCATCGATTTTAAAATATATTTAGCTTTTCTGTAATATCTGTTAATTCACTAAAATTTAGTACTAGTGTGAATTTTTTTTATCAATTTGTAATCTATTTTGAAGATAAATATTCAATTTAATCCTTACAAAATGCAATGCATAAAGATTAATTGGTAATATTAAAATGAATAACTTTACATTGATAATTTGAGGAATTTTCGTTTATTCTGTGAACTTATTAATTTTAATATAGGGATTTTAATATAGTTTTGATGGAATATGTGGATTTGATTTTTTTAATTCAAATACTTGAAAGTATACGTGTCTTAACGAGAACCAAAAAAATCCTGTAGAATGAACTTCTAAATAAAAAAATTCCATTCAAATGCATCAGAAATTATTTACTTCAATTTATTATTCGAAACATTCCTCAAGCCTAACTTACAAAAGCCCTTTAGAATTCTTTTTTTTTTCACTTTTGCTCTCTGAGAAAAGATTTAGAGAGAAAATTAGAGATAATTCATGATATATATATATATATATATATAAGAGAGAGAGAGAGAAGATAGATATAAATATATATAATAAGAAAATTTATTGATATGGCTGAATGCAAAATTCAGAAAAATTGCCTTGATAAAGAAGTTCAAGTTTCAAAAGTTTCGCCTTAACAGATTATCACTTAATGATTATTAGTTTTGTCCTTTTTTTTTGTGCTTTGAATATAATGCTGGTTTCAATCATATGAGTTGATTGGCTGTGCTTTATTCAGTTAAGTATTCTAATCAATCAATACCTGCTGAATTTATCGTCATATTAGTACATGTCATTCCACGCATTTATGGTTTATTATAGCATTATTCCTTGTATATTCATATATATTTCCTTCATTTGGGATTTTCGTATTCCTTACCATTGTTCTAATTTTCCATTTCTTATAATAATAAATACTTTGTATAGATTTCTATTGTATCTATCTGTAGTATTTACAAAAATTCTAATGAATTTCTAATAAGCTTTTCGTAGATGCTATATGTACATATGGGAAGAAAGTTAAAAGTTGGTCCTCCCAAATAATCAGAGGTGTTACTTTAATGATGGATGACATATGCAACTTATGTGAAGGATCCAGTTATTTATCAGTCACCTCAGGTTACCGTACTTCAAGAAAATTAATGGGACTTTTTTTGAAGATTAAGTGATAAATGTAATAGAGTTTTGACACTTTGTTGGCTTTTTAATCGATTAAGTAATTAATTTTTGCCTTCTGTTCAGTTATTGTTCATCCGTGAAGAACTGATTTTTAAACTGAACAATCCATCATAAGTGAATCATTTATAAATCAATCCATTATTTGGCATAAATAATTTTTTGAAAGTTAAATTTAAGTATTTGCATTTTTTGAGACGAAATGTTACTTTTAATAATGTGCAAACGCATTGCTTGTTGATATTAGTTATTCCAGACAAATATAGTTTATGTTTAAAATTAAAATCTTCAATATAAGAGAAATTTAAATATTAAAAAGATTTTCCTACTTTCTACACCCTATGAAAGGGAATAATGGTTCAATGGCTAATATGTATTTCTTTTTGAACATAGAATAAGCAAAAAATTAATGTTTGGTTAAAGAATAATTTTAGCTAAAATATTAAGGTAAAGAATACCCTATAAATTCAGTAGAATGTTTTAATTCCTACTATTCTTATGAATTAGAATGTTTAATTTGGATTAAGGTAAAATTACTCCCACATGAACTTTGTTTATATTTTTAACTTCGAAAAAAAAATTTCAAAAGTTTTTAAGTATAACGCTCAAATAAACAAACACGTACATACTATAATACTATATAATGTAAAGTGCAAGAACTGGCGTTTCAAATTTCTTATTCACTGTTCACAATCCCGTTGATTCTAAGGGACAAAGGAATCTTTGAGAATCGTATTGTTTGTCCTTGCGATAGTCTGGCACACTCAAAGAATGGAAGCATGGTCAAAAATTCTTAAGTTTTGAAAGGTTAATTGACCCTTGCAAAGAGTTCGTGCGAGAAAAAAATTAAGACTCAATTCCCGCAAGTAAACAATCTACGGAAAGCGTCCTAATGAGCTAAGCGAGAAGAAAAAAATAAAACGGATATTTTAAGAAGAAGCGTGTTTCATATCTTCTTCAAATGTTAAACTTTTATACTTTTATTTCAAAAAATGACAGTCACTTCTTCATCTCTTATAAAATGACAAATCCAAATGATAGGAACACAAGTGCATTTCACTGAAATTGCGAAATATCAACTATGGCTGTACAGCAACATCTAGAAAGACGGAGCCATTTTCCATTGCATTAGACAGTAAAAATGTGTAACTTACAAATATGAGCATAGAAACTCATTCATGCATATTCTCAGTAGACAGTGCATTCATCGTGTGAAACTGTTTGCATCATTGGAGCTAAAGGAAACGTGATTAAAATCAGATAGGAGAATGTGTCTCAATAGCACAAATCTCAAAATGCCTGTACTGCAAGAAAAATAAAGGTTTTCCCTTTTTGAAACGTAGCATCCTATTACATGGTAACGTTCACATAAGACATCAGTTAGAACACCTCTATATAATGCTGCTAGAAAAAATTAACGAATTCATCAAAAGCATATTTGGCAGCATTAGATTTGTGGCGACTCTAAAAGTTTGCAATCAATTCTATAAGATGACCAGTTTTCTGTCTCCTTATCAGAAGATAAGTTATATCACACTAGAAAAGATTGGACACTCTCCTGCAAACAATAATGATAATCTATTTAAAAGCACTTAAAAGAATTTATATGATGGAACAAACAGAAACGCGAACCGTGAACCTAGAATGCGGTTCCTCTCTCATTTTTGTCGATTGTTTTGCTTTTCAGTACTACCTGTTATAGCTGAAGCAGAAGGTATTTAGTTCACTTCATTTCGTTTATACTTGCTTGCCTTGCCAGAATAGCCGGCTCGTTCTCATAGTGGTAGAATAGCAATAGGCTGATTGTGTTCAGCAGTCGCCACAGATTGATCATCCATCTCGACAAGAATGAATGGCTGTAACAAGTGCTGGTCTTAACTTCAATTACGTTTTGGCTGAGGTATAATGAGAAGTCCAAATCGCACCTCAGAGTAACCCTATTTCTGTAACAAAATATTAATAACCCGTTTGAAACAAATTTTCTGTTCATGACATGGTTCACGATATCATGACGATGTTACGTTGGGCTGTTCACGATTTTGTCTTCACTAACATTTAATTGCATACTAAATGAAACATGCCAACCAAATGAAACATGATTGGGTAAATTGGATGAGAATAAGAATTCAAATAGTGATGGTGAAACATAAGCGAAATGGGATTAAAAAGAAAGATAAGAGAGATAAAGGATAGTGAAAAGTTGATAAATATTGCATATTTGAGTGAATTATCATAATTTATTGTTTATGTTAAAATTAGTTCGAAGTGACTTCTGATCAGAATAATGAAAGTCTAATCTGCTATAATTGAGAAATGCTTGAATTGATATAAATAATTTGGTAAACTAAGATTTATTATTTGAACATAAACCAGGATTAACTAAGTTAAGAGGAATTCGAGAGACAGTGACATTTAATATCCTTTGACGGATATTAAAATGTGTTGTCCTTCTCTTATTATCTTGTACAGGGATCTTGAACTTATTCACTATTCAATTACACTTTAAAATGCTGTAGAGTTAAATAATGATGGAAGGACATTACAATAATCCTGTTACAAAGTATAATTTCTCTTATTGGTATATTTTTGGATCAATCAGCTTTGTAATATACCCGATATAGAAGAATGTATTCTTATGTATAAAATTGCATATGTAAGAGTAGAACCAAAGTTCAAATATTTTCCAAAATTTTAAAAAAAGTTCACAGTATAATATAATGTTTATGTCCCAAATGTTTATTCTTTGTACCTTTTAATTTAATTTCAACAAGTTTTGGAGAATATATAAGCCTTTATCAAACATTCTGCACATATTTGAGCACAAATTTAACAAAATCATACATTTTAATTTTCCCTGAAATCAATACGATTAAAATATTTTTTTAAAAATATTATTAGAATTTTAATCCTTTTGCTATTAAAATGTTCATTACTGAAAAAGAATTCCTTTTTCCCGTGTATTTTTTCGGTACAATATCATTTTTTATTTACTAGAAAGCAGAATGTGATATGCTGTTGAAATAGAGGATTTTATTTAAAATCCTTCTTGTGTATGTGTGTGTGTGTTATTGTGAAATAGGGTTTTTTCAAAATTCTAACATTACTATAAATTACACAATATTGATAGTCACTCTACATTTACTTACTTAAATATACTACTTTAGCCAATCTTATTAATTATAGAATTCAGAAATATTAAGAAACAGCTTTAGATAGTTAAAAAATATTTTCTTAAATTTTATTTTCGTGAGTTACATAAATTTCATTGGATCTGCTCCCTAATGAAAGAATAATAAAGCTTTTATAAACATTTCTTAAGAAATTTCTTTGTTGACTTATTGACGTATGCAATATTTAAGAAAAATTTAGAGAGTTCTTTTTTTTTTTTTGAAGAAATTCTATTGCATATAAGAAACGCATCTGTATAAGATAAATTTGACTTTCAGAAAAATATTCTAGTAGAGTTTTCTTAATGTTTATGCAATTTAAATTATATATGAGATTAATATTTAAAACTCAGATATTTCAAGATGCATTTAATTCAACTCATATTTTTTTTATCTAAAAATATTATGTTGATTTTTGTTTTGCTTATTCGTTCACATTTACTAAGTAAAATTATTTTAAATGCGCTAAAAGAATTACTTTCATAAAATTATGAAAAAGAATATATGATAACCCTAAAATGTTTTGTCTAACGATGTGTTATTCTCGGTGCTGTTGAGGAGATTTTTAAATTGTATATGATTTATATATTAGTATATTTCTCACATGAAATACAAAAATTTGTTTATCACTATGAAATAAGAAAAGTTTGAAATTCTTTTTCAGTTAGATAATCATAAAAAGAAATGAATGTTAATTTCAGTAAGCATATTTGTGAAATTAGTTTGCCTAATTTATGCTCATTACGATCAAATATTGCATGATTTATGAAATGAATATTCGCTCAATTTTATGCTGTTATAATTTCACATATTTGTATCAAAATGCATTATATTGTCTTATTTAACAATTAATTAACTCATCCATGAATTGTAACTGTTCCTAACTATCAAAAATTTTGTTTATGATATTTAGGTAACTACTGTAAACATTACGAGAGTTGATAAGATATTTTGTTAATCAATTACTTTTAATTTGTTCAATCTTTATTTAATTCATTTGCATTTACATTTTTTCTCTCATTATTTCTTAGGATTAATTTATTTTAACTACTTATTATTTAAATTTACTCAAAAATTGCTATTAAGTGACTATTTTTAGAAGCAAAATTTATTACGTGCTTAATTGCTGAATATATATTTTCAATAACGTAGTACATATAATTTACATATTTTTAAAGAATATGTTTGTTATTGTACTAATATATACTTATATATTACGTACGAATTGAACTTTTGACTATAAACATACTAACATAAATTAAAATCCTAATTTTTTAACTTTCTTTGAAAATATATAGTAGAGGTTTTGCAATATATTTTCATTCTTGTTTGTCGAAATTTCTAAATGATTTGGAATGTATCTGGTAGTTTAGTATGAATAAATCAAAATTCTTTCAAAAATAAAAATAATTATACATAAAAATTTGCAAGAATATATTCTAATGCTCCTAATTGAAAGTATCAGAAAAACTCCTTTTTGAATTATAGTGAGCTAGTATTTTTTATTTCATATACTTTAACAATAATCAATATTATACTCTTGAGCCATTATTTAACAGAAATCGAAATATATGTTAAGTGGAAAATTGCTTTCATCCCCCTGTAACATTAATTTAGATTATTTAATTTATGCTCAATTAAACATTTTATTACTTTGTAAACTTCTTCAAATGACGTCTTTTATTTTAAATATATACTTAAATCAAGAGAATGCAGTCTAATTTATTAAAAAGATAAATATTTTGATGGGGTCACATAAACTGACATTTCAAAGCAAATTTTATTTAATGAAAAGGCTGAGATAATTAACCGTCTTTTAAATTTATTAGAGGAATTGAAAAGGCTTATGCTGCAACTCTTGTCTTTCAAATTCACTGATAATTTCTAATTAATTCGTAATAACATCTAATTAAAATTTTACAGCGTTCGTTTATGTGTGTATGCGTGTGTGTACGAATACGGCAATATCTCACTCAATGTGTTCCCCTATTCAGATCATCAGCACTTTTCTGTTCAAGTTGTTGATGCAGCTTAATAACAAATTTGATCTTAAGAACCTCCATAACACTAAACATATCATATCAGCAGAAATTAAGATTATTTTTCTTCCATCGCTACAATTAAATCCTATCATACGCACACCAACAGAAATTCTGAATACACTGTAAGGTATTACCAAGCAGCAATTAAATGATTTATCAACTCATTTTAAATTAGATATTACAAACTTCTTTAAGTAATTGAAATTAAATTCTCTATAGTATGGAAAAAATTTTGCGTGTATTTACCATTTGTTTGTCTCACCAAAATAATACAATAATACTCATGTTGTAAATGAACAATTAGTTATATACATATATATATATATTCGTTAAAATTTCCTTTAAAGTTGCTAAAATTAATAAAAGAAGTAAATACTGATCAATCACTTCATGAATGAAAAAAATTTGTTTAAGATAGGTAAGACTTAAGGTTAAACATGTGAATGTTTCTCCAAATGCTTGCTTAAAATCTTGTTTACTTTAATGCAAAAAAAAAATCCCTTAATGCAAAAAATATTATTCAGTAATAAGAGTTTTTAAGAGCATGATGAAGTGACCTTTCTTTAAGAAAATATATTGTAGAATTTTTTGTTTGTTTTTGTTAATATTCTATTTCTGAAGTATTTATACATCCCCGAAAACTACTAAAGATTAGTTGAACAAAATTAAATGAAAAAATTTGAGTGGCATTTTATCGACATCCTCTCAAATATCTCAAAAGAGTGTTCCCAAAATAAACATTCTCTTAAACTCTGTATAGCAAGGCTTTATTTACTATAAAAATATTCCATCTTATCGACTTGTCGTTCAACATTCGATGCTCTAATATGTTTGAAAGAAAAAAACTACTTTGCATTTTTTTAAGCGAAAGGTATTGCCTTTCAACAAGCTATGATAAAACTTAAGATTAAAGAATAATTAAGCTTAGAAATTTTATATAAAATCATATGATATTTAATTACTTTTAAAAAATATTTTGTAAAGATTAAATAATTTCTCTATGTATTTGATTAATGCCGCTTAATTTTGCTGTAAAGTTTCAGAGGCGAAAACATTCATTTTTTATAATATGATGATTAGGTACTTCAATTTAATTTTCTTTAAATGAATCAATTTTAATATTGTGTTTTATAACAAAAATTAATTAGCGGCTTTTTTACAGACAAAAATCTAAATGATTTTTAAGTTCAACTGAATATATTTTTACCTACAGGTTGTAAATTTCTCTCAACACAAATATTTATAAATACTATTAAGTAATATCAGTTATTTAGTTGCTGAAGATGAAGAACGAGAAAATGTACCTTTACTCAGTAATGATTTCTTAAATATTGTTTTTCTTCTGTAATTGTTAAGATTATTTCCTAACTAGTATTTGATTAAAAAATTAGTGTTTAATTACCCATAAGTATCAAATTTATAAATATATTAAGAATTTAAAAATTTGCTCTAACATTAATAAAACATTCCGAATGCATGTACAAAAGCGAACAATAGTTTTTTCAAAAAATAAAAACGTATTTATTGATTTGGCTTAGAGAGCAATTCAACAAGGTATACATTATAAAATCGGAGATGGCAAGAGATGCAACCCCGCTTTCTTGACAACAACAGACAAGAGCAGAACTGTGTACAAGTATAATTGCTTAAGAGCATAAGAATAAGAAATAATTTGTCTAGTAAGTCGATCCTATAGGTAGGGATATTTGGGGATTTTCTTTTAGTTACATGGATTCACGTGGTACAAGATAAAGAAATCTTGAGGGCAACTGCCTGCAGTCTTCCAGACCAAAAGGATTATTTATGACAGATTTAGGACTATGAGAAAGAGGATTAAATAAATTTTTGAACAGGAATTTAAAAAATAAAAGGATTATTTGGAATTGGATCAGGACACAGAAATGAACTCTTTACTTATGAATTAAAGAATGAGAAAAAATAGTAAATTAAATAAGTTTTATGTGAGATAAGTACAAATGAAAATTGAATCATTACGCACATTCTCTCTCTCTCTCTCTCTCTCATTTACACATACACATACACACACACACACACAAACACACATATATATATAGTCTCTTTCTCTCTAACACACACATTTATATATACACCCATTCCTTTTTTTAACACGGTAGATACGTTCCTCAGAAAAACGTGCAGAAATAATTCGCTTAAGAAAATACATGAGACGTATGGTAAATTTGGGATATGTTCCACAACTTTAAACACTCGTATAAGAGGAAAAGTCTCTAAATGATTTCCCAAAAAACCATGCAAAAAAAGTAATAGTGAAATATCTGTAACAAATTTATGAAACAAAAATAATTCATTGCCATTACAAAAAAATTAAAATTAGTGTACAGTGAAAATTCATTCTCTTGGTATATAGAACATATAAAAATTCAAATTGAAATTAGGAATAAAACTGCTAACTAACAACTATTCATCGCTACTTAATAACTAACAATCGTGCACGTTAATTACGAACTGGATCAAAAATGCTATCACTAGATGTGTCAGATATGTCTAGCACAATTATCGACTTTCAATTCGACGATTCAAAAGAAGAATTTCGTTCGTTATTAACTGCCTCTGTGTTTTTGTTGTTGTAGTAACAAAGTCTTTGATTAACGGGTGTTTATTGGTTTCTTAAGTTTCTTATATAATCCTTGATGTCCTGCAACACAAAACGTAAAATTACGTAGAAATTGTAATGTACGTTCTCTGTCAGGATCATCAGTAAGAAAATGTTCCATAATTGTAGCAAATTTAAACCCTCATGAATTAAATCAGCTGTTAATAGCTGAACTTCATCTTCGACTTCTTTATTATCATAAACAGTCATAAATGCAATTAAATTGCGCTCATCCAAAGGGCTTTGTGCCATCAATTCTTCGATGTCAGCCGTTTGCATATTGTTAAAACCTTAGCCACCAATTGTATTTGATAGAGTTATAATTCCAGAACACACAGCTGATTCTTGAACTACGAAACTTCCATTTTTAACGCATGCTGGCAAAAAAAAAAATTTCCAACGAGCATCTAAAATCATTAGTTGCAACTGTTCGATGGCAAAATTAGCATGTGTAATACAATCCATAATCGAAAAATTCTCCATGCTTCCACAACTGTCAAATTTTTTTCTGCCTCTGAATCTAAAATATATTTAAATGTTTGTTTTATGTAGTACAATTTAAATGCTGCTATAATACTCTGATTGAAGATCTGAATCAGATAGGGGGTATTAGGAGGTAAAAATAATATTTATATATTTGGAAAAATAATTCGGGATTTACTGTTAGAACAAAAAGTTTGTGTACAAAAGTATATTCGTAAACCATGCTATTTCAAAATAGTGTAAAATGACAGTGTAAAAAAGTGTTGGGTATATATATATATATATATATATATATATACTCATATTTCTCAACAATGAAATACTGTGAAGAAATCATGATAGTGACTTGAAACTTAGGGGCAATGCAAATAAGAGTATTCTATTCAAATGCTTAGATATTTCATCTAGTGTTTTGCACCTTATATTCTAAGAGAATTTGTTCCAAAGCTTTTGTACTACTAAAAATACCAACAAATTGTTTGAATTTTAGAATAAATATTCAAGCGTAGGATGAAAACTGCTAGTTTTGAAATTCAGCTAAGAACTGGAAATGGACGTGGAATACAGATTGTGTTTATGTGACAATGGTAAAGAGAGCCAAGATATCCAGTCGCTACCACAGAACGCCACACGAGCAAGTAATGATTTGAATGGCGACCATAGAGTGTCATTCGTGAAGGGAATTTTCTTATCATGAAATCGTATGAACAGCAGTGATTCGACTATGATGCTCTTATAGAAATCGTACGTGTTGAAAGTATTTCATGAGGTACGAAAGGTTACGTCAGAATGAAGCAAATGCCAATTTATCTGTGTGACAATGATGAAACTGACAGTATCATCTCAAAAGTTGGCATATCATAAGAGCACTAATATAGGTGTGTTATTTTTTGTTCCAACAATCTTCTATACCATGGATTGCGTGCAGGACTTCATTTTCACAGGAGTAAAACTTATCTACTCCTGCTCGTCGACATAGAAACTGGCTGGCTAATTTACAATGAGCAGTCTTCGCCGATGAATCCAGCTTCAATTCGGGGGTACAATGGGAGTTATAACCACTTTAGACGTAATACCATTGAATACCTTTCGTAGGGCTTCATCCAATGTGATGCTAGACTGAAGCCATGAGTGAATATATGGACATCATAGACGATCTCGACTGCTAAAAAACTGTGGATATTTTCAAAAGTAACTTATATGTTGTAAGTTCTGGTTTATGAAGTTTTATTCTTATAGTGGATTTTAACAGGAAGATGTTCGTCCACATGGTAACAGGAACATTTAAGTTTTCTTTTCAGCCCAACAGATGTAGCCTTGTCTTTGGTCTTCTCAATCATCAGGAATGATATCTATAGAACATAACGAGGAATACATCGGTTGCACTATGCTCGTGACATTCGTAGCGTTGCAAACACAGACGAACTTTAGGTTGGAATAGAAGCAAACTGTTACTCTCTTCCTTGGGCACGAATTCTGTTTCATTAATTATTTCTGTAAATCATTGTGATGGACGTATTCACACATGTATACACCCATCATGATGCTGCATGCAGAATCAGTATTTACATCAATAGATACAGTTATTCCCTTTTTGATCGTTTTGATTGTAGCTAC
>BMAW01111585.1:45782-67660 GCA_019974015.1 Nephila pilipes
GTGTGTGTGTGTGTGTGTGTGTGTAAGGAAGGAGCAAGCTCCTACCACCTGATGGCGCTGCAGTCAGTGGCAACGAGCTGTGGTCCATACCTGCTTGCACGAAGAAAAGAGTGCTCCGACAACAGCGACGAGAAGGTTCTGTTCGAATACATGGTGGTTGAAAACAACTTTATAAATCAAAACTGTGAGGAAGTAGTTATTAATACTAAATATTCATCCTGTTACTGCGCAAAGGCAGTAAAATGAACATGTAATGTATTTTCATGTCATATTGTTCACAACATGAGTTTGTCCTACCTGCATTTATCCGAATAGTATATTTGTCGGGGAGTTAAAACTATTTTCGTCCAAAATTCAGTTAATCATTTGAGAGCAGAAGTTTAACTCCTGTCATCACTGCAGGAATTTCGAAGGCTCGGCCAGGATTGGATTACATTGTGGATAAGAATTGGGTACGGAAGGACTGGTGGAGTTTAAAAGGTGAAGTGCATTTTGTATTATTTGTATTTTTGATCCTCCATGATCTCAATTTTGAATAATATAGAGGAATCCGAGTTAAAACACATCGTGCAGGAGCTAGGACAAACAGTTCCCGTGGGTGCGAGAATGAAGGTACCGATATCTTCAAAACGAACCCTGAGTTTATTCATAGAATAATCAAATCGATCGCAGAGGATCAAAACACTGAAACAAACGAGGAACAGTCAAAATTAGAATTTGAATAGGTTAGACTAGCTCGATTAGATTAAGAGTTAGGACTAGAAAAATTAAGATTACAAACCACTAGTGAAAATGTAGATTATATTGTTTCTACTGACTTTGAATACGAAGCAAAGAATCTTCAAACTCTTATTAAAAGTGTGAAAACATTAACGATACCCATACCTAAGGCTCCTGAGACTTTGAATTTTTCGCATCTCATGTGAAATAAATTATTATTAAGTAGTGAATTACAGTTTATTACTTAAGCCATGACTGTAAGGAAAATAGTTAAAATATGTCAAAATCAATATATATATAATGATTTTTTATAAGCAGCTATGATAAGACATATAATGCTTAACAATAGTTTCCTTGCTTAAAAAATTAGTAAAGTCAATTTAATATTCATAACAACAGAAAAAGTTTAGTCAAATCGAAACAATTTTTTTAGTTAAGAAATAAGTATTATATTATAAGTGAGTTTTGTGAATTATTAGCCATGTGAGAAATGTTTTGATATTTTAATAAAAAAACATGAGAGTATAAAAGAGGAAAGAGAATTAACAGAATTTATGTGATTGATACATTTAGAAAGATTTTTCCATTTTACAGAAGTCATATAATTTGGAGAGCAATTAATTCAATTTATGTGTGATAAGATCATTAAAACATGGAAAATAAAGGCTTCTATAAAAATAAAACGGTTTGTGGGTTCATTTTTTTAAATATTTATCATTAAATTTATTTCAACTTTTATAAAAAAAAATGCATTCAGCCAAATATAACATGTAAATGTGTCCATATGCGAATATATTACAACGTACCTAAAACTCAACTAGCATTTAAACTTAAATTTTTATGTCATAGAAGTAATATAAACTTTAAATAGCGGTGGTTCATCAAAAACTCTTTTTTTTTTTAGAAATTGTTATTTGAAGCAAAACTGACAATCGTCAAATTTTGTAGAAAGACACATATTTTGAGTAGAATTGAAAAACAATATTCAGTAATCAAATACTAGGTAACATGAACAAGATCATCCAAAGTAAAATTCAAAGTTTTATTCTATTTAAAGGAACTATAAATGTTATTTGTCTGGAATGACAACCACTATTTCCTGTAGTACTGGTTAAAATTGAATACTTCAAGTATCCGCGATGTTATCGATAATTATCTCAAAATATCGATTGTGATTTCTGTATATCCATCGATACTATTTATGATACCATTGACGTCCGACCTATTGAATAATATTAGAGGTAGTTCTGCTAAGTAACAAATTAAAGTCACTTCTACGAAAGGTCTAAAAACATTTTGCTATATTAAGATAAATTTTCACAAACAAAATTCATATAACAAATTACATTTCATCAAAATTTAGTCAAATGGTAATTTTAAAAATCTTCTTGTTAGCGTACTTTTAAAATCGATTTTAAAATCTGGGATCGATTCCCAATAATACTATATTTATCTATAGAGAGTTCCTTCAATATATTATTCTGTAAGTTTATAAAATCTAATAATACGATATTTATTGGCATTTACATTTATCGTGATACTATTGTTACTATCTATCGGATTAAAACATTCAATAATGTCATTATTAATAACAGAATCAACTCATTAAATACGAAAGACATTTTATTATTAATAATCTTAAACGGTTTCAATATGTATATATAGATTTTGATAACATATCTGGTTTTTCAATGTTTTCAGAAATTATTGACACGAAATAGCTCGTTTTTAATCAATAATTGTTGCATATTTTGTAAATAAATTTTCAATTAATTTACAAAACTCATCAACTCATTAAATATAAAAGATATTTGCTATTAATAATTTTAAAAGCTTTCAGAGTCTATATATGGATTTTGATAACATATGAGGCTTTTCAATATTTTAAGAAATTATTGACAAGAAATGGCTCATTTTTAATTAATAACTGTAGAATATTTTGTAAATAAATTTTCCACCTGTGTATTGCTTAACGAGATAAACCGTAATATATAATGTGATGATCAAATTTTAATATAAAGTGAAAATTTCAATCTAAATACACAAAGAAAAACAAAAGCATGTAATTTAGTTATGAAAATGCTTTTTTAATAACTAAAAAAATATTAAACGTAAATGGTTTTGAGCATTTTTTCACTTTTTATAGCTTTTAAATTAAAGATCAGATAATATATGATTTGCTTCTCATCAGTGATTCTCTTTCCTATAAATGTAATTTTATTACATTAATTTTCATTGTTCATTAAATGTAAAAAAAGATTCTAAAGTCCTGTGGGAAATTTTATATATAAGATTTCCTTTCATGAAATAATATTTTTGGAAAGATTAGTATTTTTTCTTTATTGTTTTAATATTTTAATTTATACAGACTTTATGATTTTTGTAATAAAATACAGTAATAAGATAAAGTACAGTAAGAAAAATGATTTTTTGAAAAAAATAAGACTATTTTTTATCAAGTTTCGTTAGATAAAGAATGTTTAATATACGTTTGTATTAATTTAATGCTGGATTGTGAGGACCATTTTGAAATTCTACATATATCAAGGCACTCCCTTAATATTTGTCTTCCAATTTACTTCAAATTACGGAGAAAGTTGTATCTGATATTCTAAATTATTATTCATGATAATTAGATTCCTAGATATAAATAACAAGCGGTAAAATAATAATATGTAATTAAAATACATAATAGTAAATAAACTTTAAATTCTTGTTACAGTTAAAAACAGTCTTCAAAAAATTGATACTGAGATAAAGAGAGATTTAAATTGTTGTTTGTGTGAAATTTGTATATAGTAAAAAGTTTTTGATTTTGCATTATAAAATTAAAAATGTGTTTAACAACTGATTAAAAGTTGCTTTGCAAAATGTTTGAATTATGGTACTTTTATTTGTGATATTTTGAACATAATTATTCCCTATTAATACGCTAAAATGTTTTCAAACAAAATTCTTCTTGTAACACTAAATAAGTGAAAATATAATTCTAAGTTTCTCTAAAACAACATTTGAAAGATTCTTTTTCATATTTATATAGTAAAAGGAGCAATAAGCTTTAAGTAAACAATATTGTCTGATTTTATAATAACTGTAAGAAACTATTCCGAAGAAATGTACTAATAGCAATTTTTCCCTAAAAGAGTTGAATATAAATTACAAAACATATTTTATTAAAAACCGAAATCACATTTGAACATTACAATACATCGCAAACAGCACAACAATACCATTATTCTGTCTTTTATCTCCATAAAGCATTTCCAATTTTTTCCAACGTCAATTAAACACGATATTTTAAATGAAAAGTACTGACTTACTTATAAACGATATGTACACAGATTCAATGAAAAATTTAACATTGGATTCTTGTCACTCGAAAGCACAAAATATATTTATATTTCAGGAATAATAACTTCTGCTTCAGGAACAATAACTTCGGCTTCAGGAACTGGTGAAATGTGTTGTAATAATACTTCAGGAGGAGGTGGTTCCACCATGAATGTTACATCAGCAGCATTCTGATTACTCAATCCAGGCTCGTTACTCTTTATAAATGCTCTGTAACCATCAACTCCCGCCGTATATTCGACGTTTCTGTAAATACCATTAGCATCAGTGTAGCCATAGCTTCCTTTGACTTCTCCATTGATATCTGACGATTCTCGTCTGTACTGGACCATTCCTTGGCCATCACCAAATTCAAAACCGAAGTCGTAAGGATTAGGTAATTCATTAACAAGATTAGGATCTGTTGTAGGCTGATCTGGAACAGGTACAGAAGATACTACAGCGAGGATCATAAACATAGCAAAAAGTATTGAACTCATACTGGCTGAAAAGTTGCTTCTTTAGCACTAAAAATGATCTGAAATGAACACTGAATGATTCCATGAGTAAAACTTTCTAATTTATATGCTTTCTGAATCATACCACGTGTACCTTAGTTACGCTAAATGTAATTTATTCACATTATTATGTCAACTGCTTCAATGAAAATTGGGTGGGGTAAATATAGAGGAAGGTCAAAGGGAGATTGATAAAGATGGCTGCTTTGGAATATAACTGACGTTCTTTGTTTTTCAAGGTTTTTTTCTTTTGAAAGTCTATTATTTAAAATAATTCAGCGTGAAGGTGGATAGCATGATTTTTGAAATATAGTTTGAATGTTTTTAGTAAAATATTTTTCCCGTCAAGCTTTTCAAAGTTCAAAGGAACTAAAGTAAATTGAAAAATAAATTAATTTTCTCGGTTATAAAATCTAGAGGAATTTCAGTATATGAATGGTTTCCTTAGTGGTGCTTATTCGCGCGTGAAGATCGGCGAAAACAAATTGAAATTTTCCTCTAAAACATTTTGTTCTTTCTTTAACTTATTTATAATAAAACAAAAAGAAAAAAACAGAAAATAAAACCATAGTAAACATAAAAAAAAATAATTTGAAATATTTTTTAAGCAAAAGAGTTTATCAAGAAAACAGGAGATCATAAAAGTATTTGTACAAAAATAAAAAAAAAATCTGACATTGTATTTAAAATTCACCAGCGAGAAAAAATAAAATTTTATTGATTTACAAGAATAGATCATAAAAATTAATATTGAACATACATCTTAATAATAATTCATCAAATCATATGAAATAATAAAAAAATATACATAAATTTCTAGTATTTATAAAATTATTTATGAAAAAACAATAGATGAGCAGTTTGAAATATTTCAGTAAAAAATATTATTGCAATGATTAGATTAATTATTTTGGATTCAGTTTGATGCATATCTAGATCAAAATAAACGTTTTCCATTCATTTATTTTAAATATGTCAAAAAACATAGAAGTGTTTTTATTATTATTGATATAAATGTATTTTAATCAGGATATTATATTTAATGTTTGCATTTTTGGTATAATAACTTGAATTAAATTGTTGTAAGAATAATTAAACACGTTTATTTACTGTATTGTTCAATTTTAAGGGAAATATTACCTTTAGAACAACAAAAAACCTATTTTTCAAAATTATTTTTAAAAATTAATGTGAAATGATAGAAAAACTTTTAAGGCAGACATAAACAAACCGTATTTCCGTTACTTTTGTTTGGAAGTAAATGATTAATTTAATTTATTTTTTTCCTGACCCCATAAGGTTTCAAACAACTATTTTTAACTAAAGAAGGAAATTTGATACTGTTTGAAAGTAATGTTCAAAATCTACTGCCAAAACTGTAGTTGAAATAGTTGTAAATGAGGCAGAGGTAAGGTTTAAGGAAGAAATGACAAATCAAGTAAACATTATGAGGGCACTTGGTTTTAAATTCTGACATCTTGTAGTTAATTCTTCCTTTCAGGCTAATTATTTACGAGTAAAAATGCAGATATTAAATAGATATTTTTCAGATTATAGGCCCGTATGGCTACTAGAAAGAGTAAAAAAGCTATGCATCAGCAATTCATAGAACTAGAAGATTTTATATCTGCAGCATTATTTTAAGCACCATTTATCGTATTTTAGTACAAATAATGACAGTTAAACTTGATTTCTCAGATTTTAGTATTTACTATTTTCCCAAGATTATAAAAAACATTATGGCTGTAGATTCATAATAACTTGCTCATTCATCTTTAGTCAATGAACCTAAAATACGTTAAATTGATTAATACATTTTAATATATGCAGCTATATAAAAATTGAAATTTAAACACAATTCAATTTTTATGAATTTCTTTCATGTAAATATATTAAAATATCGTACATTCTTGAACTGTAAGGTTTATAGAGCAAATACTTTGTTTAGCTTAAATTTAATTTTTAATAGTTGAAATATCTAGAGTGTATGATTAAAATTATCATGCAGAAATCGAAGGTATGTAAACTGATTTTTTTCATATTTTGTTAACATATTTCTGGTTGTATCAAAAAACTATTGATGAAAAATAAAAAGTTGTATCAGTTTTTAGTTAACAATTTATTATAGGAATTCTGAAAAAAACTCACTCTATAATAATCAAAACATATTGATACATGATGAATCATAACATACATGTTATAATGAGCATTTCTGACCTCGAAAGATGCCATATATATCTTTAAAATTTATATTTTTGCTAATTTGTAAGCAAATTTTAATACTCGTGTAACGGTAATAATTAAAATCATTTCATATTCACATATTGTTATAAAGATTAAGGAAAATTAGATTGAATTTTACAGCATAAAAAAGAAGGTATTGGAGTGAGTGAGTGAGTGAATGTAAAATTTATTGGCGCAAGAGCCAGATATGGCTATACTGCGCCACTCAAGATTAAACTGTGGTCTAGACGTGGAGTTGAAAAAAAGATAAAGTGGTTGACAAGGAGGGTCGAAAATAGAGAAGGATCGCTAGGGTATCCCAGGAGTGCGTCACCCGTGTTTACCAAATACAGTAAACCCCATGGGAAAGAAAATATCACTAAGGTGCCTCGGGGTCATGATGCCCGTACTTACCTGAAGAAGGCAAGTCTCAGAAGTCCCCTGATATAATCTCCAGGGGCAGGGTGCCCGGCTATACCCCCAGACGCTGGGTGCCCATTTTAGTCGCCTCTTACGACATGCATGAGCTACAGTGAGACTATTCTGTCATTCCCGGTCACCACACGGATCAAGAAGGTATTGGAAGTGGTTGAATTAAAAATTCTTTTCTTTTCAGCAAAAATTATTTTGTTTTTAAATACTTTACATCTTTAGAAGAATTTTGTATTTTATAACTTTGCTACCCCTTTACGCTGTAAATCAAATGTGCTTTGAAATAAAATCCATCATTACAGAACAAAGGAAGTTTCATAACTAGTATTAAAATTGAACCTCCATTTCAAAACGTTATTTTGGCATCGCAATACGTTGGAAGTGTTTGGATAGAAATTGAAAGTGTTTTGGATAGAAAAATAAATGGTAGACCAAACACATTCGAAGAAATATTGCACGAATCCGACAAAATGGATTTCCAGCCCATTAAGCGTTGAACGATATGTCGAGTTCTACATAAAACAGTGAATTTCACAAACTCAAAGAATAGCTACTGTAACCTTTACTTACGAATCATAAACTGTACGGTTTAATTTTTTCTGCCAACATGCCTTTACGTATAGTTTCAAATAAGCCAATTGCTTTCAATTCGTCATCATATTAACTGAGGAAACAACTTTTTTTCATGCGTCTGCAAAGTTTAATAGACGCAACTCAAGTGTATAGAGGACAGAAAACTCACATTGTGTTATTGAAACCATACGCGTTAGTTCGAAAATTAACACTTGGAGCAGTTAATATATGATTATATTATTAGCTATTTTTTGCCGAACCTTCTGAAACAGAAAAGACTCATCTAGATACTATGCACACTGAAGTATGGTAGTTGTTGTAGTGCATAATATGGTATTTGCAAACTTTATAAATGTGGTACAATTTCATAGATGTTTTTTTTCTCCAGTTTTTATCCTACGGCTCCATCCATTGGCGATATTTGAGAGGATTTTTTTTTAAATTTATGCAAGCAAAACTTTTCTTCGTGTGAAACATTTTTTTCAAACCATAGTCTCGTTAGTCAAATAGTTCATTTTCTATTAAATTTTCAAATACGACAGAAGTTTTTTAATCAACCTGTATATCTATTGTAAAATGTAACTAATATTTATAATGAAATCATATTTTTGGGAACCATTGTGCTTTTGTATAATTTATGAAGTTATTAACACGTAACAGTCGATGGAAGTTCACTATTAATATAAATAAAGAGTTTGAAATGGAATTGCGTTAAATGTTTAAGTTAACATTCATTCATCGAACATTTATAGAAACCTATTTAACAAATTTTAGAATTTTACACATTACATGTTTATCAAACGTGATATTTCAAAATTCTTAATGTAAATGTAGAAATAAATTTCTCAAATTTTAATACCATTTAATATTTCTAAAGGCTTTTTAGTGTTCATATAAATTTTTACGGGTTATGATTTTAATGAAGTTAATTATTTAGATTAATTTATACGCTTGATAAATAGAGGAGTTTCGGTAGCTATAATTTTCATATTTAATTAGATTTCTACATCAGAGCGCCATTTATATCCTTGCAGAATTTGAGCGCAAATTGAACCGTTGCTTTCAAAGCCAGATTTCATATAATGCATATATTCAGAGAAAATTAATTATAGTCCTGAAATGTGTATTGAAATCTACAATATTAATTTAATATCGCAAGCAAATATGAAACTCTGCCCAAATATTGATCTTCGTTTGTTCTAAATGAATTAAACTTCAAAATATCGCTGAAGATAAATTTAAAATATTGATATTTCATGCTTTTGTCAAACGCGAAGTCTAGTCACAGAAAATGTTTAAAATTATTTTTAAATATCATAAGTGAATTATTAGTAATGATATTACTATTACTATTATTAATTTAGAAGTATATAGATAGCATAATTTTCTCCTTATGTAATAAATTACTTGTATTAGTTATGGAATATACTTAATGTTTAATAAATAGTCATTTAACGTTCAAGCAATGATTTTAAACACTGTATGTAACTACACTTAAATTGAGAATTATTATTAATAATAGTAATAGAAGTAGTATTGGATGATGACAAATTTATTTGTGCAGTTAGTTATTTTTCTTACAAACTTACTCACAAAGAAAAATATTCCTCTAAATTTTAATACATATCATATAGATAAGGAATGTCGTTGAATAAAATGTTGCAAATGGTAAATTGGAAAAAAATCATCACTAAAACATTTTATTTTAGTGATTATTTTTTTTCTACAATTTATGTTTCAGAAACATAAAATATGTCCTAACATTTACTAATTTGACTTAAATCTGAATCGTCCCATACAATTATTAATTATTTATTTATTATAACAATTCATTATATAATGGACAACAAATGAAACAAATGATAATATTTAACGAGGGAAGTGATTTCAAATCAAACGTTTTATCTTAAGATTCTTATTAGTCTTCAGCTCTTTCTTTCACATCATGAATTCAAGTGTTATTTCTTAGCTTACAAAAAGAATAATTTAACCCTTTCGCTACCACCAAGACATATATGTCCCTTAAACAATTTAAAATGACCTTATGGGATAATTATGTTATATATTAATCTGAGTCAAGATCCCGCTAGTATTCCTTACATTACTTTCCACTGGTATTCCTTTTATATACATTACATTGATAAGGTGATAAAATGTTTCAAAGAAAATGCTTTCGTTGAAGCTCGAGAGTAGTATCCCTTTCAAAGGTCCAAAGAATCAAAGACAAATTCAAGGGTAAAATTAGCCTAAGAGAAAACTTACCTTCATAACCAATCAAAAGAAGAATAAAATACCTGTGACTGACTGGTTACATATACGACATTAATATCAATGCTGGTAAAGATTTAGACCATGAAATCTGAGGCAGAAAGTAGTTTTCCAACTTTTCTCAGCAATACGCAATCTGGATTTTTCACTAGATTTTGATAGATTTTTCTCCAGTGTGAATCTAATGGATGCATAAAATGTTTCTTATGTTAGCACTTATATATCTCGTAAAAGAAATGTTCTAGAATTTGGATGTTGTGTAAAACTTTGTAATGGAAATTCAGAATTTCTCCAAATTCGCAGTGGAAGATCTGTAACAAGATGGTAAGACTCAAAGGAAATTCTCCTCCACAGCAATTGCCGTTTGCCTGAAATCACAACAGTACACCGAACAGAGAAATAGGGGGGAAAGAAATGGCACAATGTCTTGTTGTTTTTATTGACTATAATAAATCCATAGGAGGATTTCACCTGTTTTAATCAGAAAGTATGTTTCTATAATTTTAACAAAATTAACAAAGTAGTGGAATAAGTATTTTATGAGCCTTTTATGATGGCAGTTGTAAACGTCAATATACTGTTTCAAGAAAGCTTCCAAAATGTATCTGTCATAATTTATTGACCCTTTGGCTAAAGCAATGATAAAAGGGGTGGGGGAGAGAAATGTAAAAGCAAAGAGTAAGAAATCTGGCAAATTATCAAATGCAACAAAACTTATTTTGAATGCGGTTGATTATTTGCCAGTAGAAGGTTCAATTCGCAGAAGATGCGTACTTTTTGCCAAAGAGAAAAAAAGGGGGAAAGGGCAAAACTGTATGTGCAGTGTGCAAAATTATGTTTTGCAAAACGTGTTTGGCACTGTATCTCACACGATTATTTATTATTTTATTACGTCTTTCTTAAAACTGATCTGAGAAAAAACGACTTAGCTTTTAATTGCATTTTCATTCATTATTTCAGCAATCCTAATTGAACATATATGCTCCATGAAAACATACTAATGATATATATATGTGTGTGTGTGTGTGTATCCTCACTGACCCCTTGAGTAATATAATTTTCTCTTTTCAGAATATTGTAAATATCTGTATTGTAGTTGATGTATTAAAGTGCTTATTTTATTTTTTTACAGAAAAATATTAGTAGTGAAAGAATTAAAATTATAAATTATCGGTATGTGAATGTAAATATTTAATACTCTTTTACCAACGCTAATACATAAGTAGTACGAATATTTTCAAGAAAAATATCTTAATATGGTTAGATTGATTTTTATTATTAATTTTACTGTAGAATTTTCTTCCGCCACTAAAAGTGACTGCGTATCTGTTTATTTCGTAAATAACACGCGACTTCATTGAATATGTTAGAAACTTGAAAGGATTATACAAGAAATTATCACGATTAATTGAAAGAATTTACACATAACATACAACTTTTTTAAAATTCTGTTTTGGATCATTAATTTCATTTTCTAAGAATAATATTATATTCCTGTTTTAAATTATCATATTGGGGACGGGGAAGTAAATTGGATATATAGTAGCTACTTATCTGGTGGATGATTGAATTAACTCTAATAAATAGATTTTTTATACAAGAGGAATATCGAGGAAATTCTGCAAAAGTGTTGATTTAAATTAGCATGTAAGCCAATAATAGGATTTGGAAATAAATTTTACTGAAAAAAGTTATGAATAATTTTATAATCTGATCTGATTAGTACTAACGATGAGTAGAAATTTCTAAAAAGCAATTATTTCTTTTCCCTAAAATCTGTCACTTTTAAATGCATTACTCGTCCAGAAAAACGTTCCTAACGAGAATAAAAATTATTTTTATAAACAGAAAATATCCTGAAGGAACTACAGTTCGAGAAGAAACTACATTTTGTCTATCTGCAATTTAAGAATATGAAAATTTTATATATTAAGAAATAAAGAAAATTATTCAAACTAATTTAGCTGAAATAGCTTATATTTCTTGAAAAAATTTATTAAATTAATCATCTTACTGTACCTTTCAAAAACGGGCATTGTTCATTGTGTGTATAGTAACCAATCTTAAATATTTATTTCAATAAACTTGAATCATTGAATTTTATATGAGTAAATACTTGTACAGAGGAGTAATTTACTTTTGCATACAATTTTATCCTGCTACAAATGGTTAATAAATTTATATATGTTCAATACAACAATAATATAATAAATAATTAATAAAATGCGACATAAAATGTAGACATGTTAAAGGATCTTCGATCATATGTTTAATTTCTTCATATTACTTTAAAATTATTGAATGCTTCATAAATTTTCTGCTCACTTATTTATTGATTTCCCTTGCACCGACTCTTTTCAACAACAACACTAGAAAATAAAAGGTCTTAAAACAAGTCCGAAAGAGAAGTCTATTTTAGTCTAGATGGCGCATGCGCAGCAAAAGGCTACCGGTCTTCTTTCTTCGGACCTACTGATCGAAGGTTCGAAACGCAACCGACATTCAAGGCCAACAACTAATGCCCTCTCCACGGGGTAAAGTTCATAAAACGTCGAACCTTTTAAGAATTTGTGAGCACGTTTTTAGTAAATACGGAATTGTAAAGTTTGAAATTATCAGAAATAACATATTATTCTTCAAAGAAAACCTACTTTTTATTAATTCTAAAATTGTATAAGAAGAATGAAATTGAATGAAAATAAATACTAAAATAAAGTTTATTAAAGAAAATTTATTAATTTTTCTCTTATCATAGCAGATACTTTGAAGCGCAAGGTTTCATTACAATCAGGGACTTACGGCATCGAAATTTAATAAAGCTTATATGGGAAATAGCCAGCACAGAAAATCCATTTTGATATTTATTCGATGCTTAGAATGGTCTAGAACTCAAAAAAAATATTATGAACATGGATTATTAAACATCAGTGATTCTTAACAAAAGATTATCTGAAAAAGCCACTTATTTGAAATAGTTGTAATGACGAGTCACTGTCAGAAACGAATACAACTTCAGTCTCTGCTCCGGTATGATACACTGCCGCAAAGCTTCGATAGCTAATTTGCTCTCCTTTCGCAACACAAGAAATACGTTTGCACTATCCATATTTTCCAATCACTTTCAAAGTATTTTTACCTCCAAAATCTTCGTTTCGAAAGTTTTTTTTTACATTCTTGCTATCGGGTCGCTCTTGTTCACTAGATTTAAACATCAAATGTAAATTTACGTAAGTTATGGTTTAATCATAAGAAGAATTTCTCAAATAAAAAAACGTCATATAAAAGTCTAAAAGGTTAAAAATGCACAAGAGAACTCCATTATTATTAAGCTCTCAAGATATCATATCTCCCTTCAACTAACATTTAAACAAATCATAATTTTAACACAAAGCGTCATCAAAATCTTTCTTAAAAACAAACATTGTCAGTGTCTATATATTTGCAAATTTACTATTCTGAAACTCAGAAGTATAGCTGATTGATGATGCTATTATATATTGCTCTCAAATATTGGAAGGTATACATAAATTTAAGCCATCTCTCTCTCTTTCTCTCTACTTTTCAAACAAGCATTAAATGCAAGTCATATAGATTTAATTCAATGTTTTAAATTATGTTTTAGTAATATTTAGATTTTTAAGAGCTTTTTGAATAACTTTTGTTTCACAGTTAGCATAATGCCCATCCCTTTCTTCATTACTAACAATTTTTATTAAAATTTTCTATCTGATTATTTTTAAAAAGCTTAAGTGCTTTAATATTAAAAGCATACAAAAACGTTATCACTTTATCAGAGGGAAGGAGTAATTGACTATCACACATTTCCTTTTCCAAATTGTTATTATTTTTCATACTTTGCTAAACGTGAGAGGAGTGATTATATATTCTTAATATATTATCTTAAAATATATACTTTTACAATTTTAACGCATTTATCAATGACACATATTGTTTCTTTTCCTTGCATTTTTAGCATATTAGTTTAACTGATTGCTAACACAATTTTTTGTTTTACTTAAAATAGTTAGGCACGTTATTCCAGTTTTCACATTTTATAGAAAAAATTATAATCTTGCATTGGAAATAAAGTGACTCATTTTTGATTAAGTCATTTATAAGTAAAACATGCATTTCCTCTTTATTTGATATTAAAAACAATTTATATATATATATATATATATATATATATATATATATATATAATATAATATAAATTTCATAAATACTTCCTAATTTAGAGTTGCCTCATTTTTATAATAACCTTAATAACTAAATTTTCTAATTAACTAATTAAAATCTCATTATTTATAATTATCAATTACTTCTGGTGAATCAATTAGCTTTTATGCATAATAGTTACAAATAAGCAATTTAAAGCTTTTAGTGATACTGATAATGATAAACGATTATAAAATAATAATTGTAATAATTATTTTAATGATAACTTAGTTAATCATTTTTCGTTAAACGAATTGATCTAATTTTTGACAGAAATTATTTTAGCATCCCAGGGATCGAGAATTTATCAATTTGAGAATTCTGACTTGCAAAAATCGCATTATATTTAAATGTTTATGTGTCTTAGATAAGACCTCAGTGAAATTTCTCTGCATAAAATGTTTTCTTTTCATGTTGTTAATAAATGTCTGCTCTCTTTCGCTTTGGTCTTCTTTTTTAAATCAGTTTCTCTAATTTAACTTTTTTAAAATGACTATTTTTTTAAATCCTCGCATATACAAGTTGAATTCTTATCTTAAAATAAATTATGGAAATGAATTCCTACTCTGAACGCTTTAAATTAGAACACATAATTGAATTTTAAAATATTTATTTACTCAAAACATATGTGGATTCAAGTGCTGGGGCTATCAATGAATCGCTTAACGAATTTTTTATTTCGTTATCAAGAATTTAATCATTTAATGAATGTTATAAATCTTCTCAGCTCTTAAAGCTACATTGTGAAATCGCAGATCATTTTTTTGTATATTTTGTTCTTTTTGATAACAAGTTCAAGTTTGAATGATATGATTTTAAATATAATTAACTATTAACTTGCTGTAATAATTCAAATATTGATGTTTATTAATAAATGCTTTTAAGACAGCTGGATTAATAAGAAGGATCAGAAAACTGAAAATTGCTTTTGATATTTTTTAAATAAGTCTTCCATCAGTGATAATTTAAAAGCGTCACTTTTATTATACAACATTGCAATTTTATTTACTTATGTTTCCTCTGTAATGATTATTTTGATGAGCTCTTGAAATGGCTCAGCACTTAAGCTAATGTTGTTATTGTGATTGTTTATTAACGTCATACTGAGAAGCAACATGAGGCTATTGGCGACGGACCTAGTAATTCTGAACCCCAGTCATGTGACGAGGACATTATCTGTGCTGGCACCTCCCTCTCCAAACATCCATACCACGCCTACGGGGAAATGCAAAACCTCTGCCAGTTATAACGTGCATCAGCCCTATTACCGGAAGGATCTTTAGTGACATCAGGGCTCGAACCCACGACTTGATAAAAACAATGACTTTCGTAAATCAGCGAAGATGACCACTTGACTACTGTGCCAGAGTAGAGAAACGTTGTGATGAAAACTTGAATTCTATTATAAGCAAATAGTTTTGAAGACAGATGGTATTGCTTAGGCAAAGCTACGTGTTACAATTGCAGACCATCATTTGTTAAACGGCACCGAAACAAATGTAACATTGAATCATGGGTTTGATTTGATAAGATATATTTTTGCTGCTGAATCAAAATCTGGTCGCTTCCGCGTCGATTTGACATCACTTCATGTTTATTTGTCACCATCGATTAAATTTGGACTCATAGCCATACAACTAACCAAGTCACGAAGCAACATTCTAACTATGCTTCTGTTGAAACTGCTCCAAGATAAAGAAATGGTCTCATCGGTAGATAAAGATATGGTAACGATTTCTGGGGATATAATGGGATTTATACTCAAGGACTTCAAAAACCAAAAAAAAGAAAAGAACAGTGAACAATATTACAGAGTGTTGTCTCATTTCCCATTCCTAATATGGGTACTTTTGGAACCAGCCTCGTAATCCTTGTAAATTCTTCACGTTGTATGTACCTAGAAGCATTACATATATAAAGAAACCGTTATATAGATATTATGATCATTATAAAAATTTGCATTCAATATTGAGAATAATAAATTAAATATGATGATATATTCAGAGTGAAAACACATTTCTCAACTAAATATTTGAATTCTGGGCTTAACTTGTTCTCCTTCTATTATGCTCACACCTTCAAAAAAACATCATAATACAAGGTTCGGGTATAAAATAAAGATATTAACACTGTAAAAAATCTTAGTATGATTATAAACGTATTTACTTTTTTTCACCTTCAATATATACCCCTCCTCTATCCCTACAACGCTCCATGTGAAACTTTCATAGTTCGAAACAATGCTGGAGGGCTTCTTTAGTCAACTTCAGAAAGCGAGCCGCTTTCTCTCTCACAGCGAAACAGACTCAAAACTTTTTCCTTCAAATGGCGATTTCACTTTAGGAAACACTCAGAAATCTCATGGCTCAAGATCTGGTCTAATACGGCTGATAGCTTAACATTGGGATGCTCTACTTGGCCTAGAAACCTCCTGACAAGCAATGCTGAATCGTCATTTCACAATTCGGGTCGTGTTTTCCTTATTCTTTCACGGAGTTCAACACGAAGCTGAAGGTAGTAATATTGATTAATAGTTTAGCCTTCAGGAACCCAGCGAAGGTACATAATCCTATGAATATCGAAAAAAAAAATCATTATTCCATCGAATTTTGATTGGCTCATCAATCTGTTCTTGACTCTCGGTGAAGATGGGCTTTTCCAGAGCATATATTGGAGCTTCATTTCAGGATGATAAGTAAAAAGCTACAACTAATTAAACGTTATTATCGTTTCCAATAAGTTTGTATCATTTTCAGTTTCGTTTCAGAACAAACATTTTTGCTAACTTCTTTTTCAAACGCGAAACATTTAGGCACTATTTTGGCACACACTTTTTGCATGTTAAAATTTTTATGTAACATTTGACGTGCGGGGTTTTGTCAATTCCTACAGTCTTAGCAATCACACGAATATTTAACCGAAGGTCAAATTGAACAAGAGTACCAATTCTTTTGATATTGCCACCTATTCTTGAAGGAGAAGGGTGACATGATCATGAATTCTCTTCAACGTCTTCTCAGCCATCTTGAAAATTCTTAAACCACTCAAAAACACGTGCATGTGATAAATATTCATTACCATGCACTACTTTCAATAAATTATAAGTTTCAGTAGCGGTTTTTCCCAAGTTTTATGTGAAATTTCCCAACAATTCTTTGCTCTATTGTTACACTTATAAATTTTCCAACAAAACAAAAAATAACTTCGATGCGAACGAAGACTATGGCTATACAAATTTGTTTACTGAAGCAAGAAGCATTGCATTTGAAAAAGAAGGCTTCGTGTTAAACAGTTATAGATTGCTGGTGATTGGTGCATGCATACTTTTTCTGTAGCAGCATGAGTCTCGTTATTTAATACCCACATCTCGTATAAGAAATATTCTGAAATGAGAAACATTCCTATTGGTTTCTCAATACCAGGCAGTCAACAAATTCTTTAGCATTCTGTTAAAATTGACCAAAATCTCTCTCATGAAGTTATTATTATTAATAATAATTTTTTTAATGCAATAATGGACTGTGTATGGGTTTCATGTTGATTCTAATCTATTTTTTTTTTAAATAGCACGATTGATACTGAACTTCCGAACTTTTCTAGATTTCCGAAGATTTTTTGCACAATATAAAAGTGTACTTTCTAACAAATGAAGGAAATGTCTAGTTCCACAGGATGCAATAAAAATATAAGAATTGCTAACATTCCAAAAACAAAAAAAAAAAAAAGTTATTTTTCTAAACAAATTGATTTGAAGTGTAGTTTAAGATATATTAGAATTAAAGAAGATGAATTTAATTATAATAGCTTATATCTAATGATTATAATAATTTCGTTTCTTAAGAAATATCGTAACAACATACACACAATCAATTAAAGAATAATTCTGATATAAAGGAATCTAATTTGAAAGTTTTTATAGAATATTACACATTTTCAATACATTAAACATTATTAATGACATCTTTAAATGCCTTTGTTTCTTTTGCATAGATCATAATTCATTAATAAGTAAAATACATGCGTATGTCTATGTTTCAATAAGGAAGCATAACAGATTGTCAAGATTTATTGTCAAAACAATATGCAAACAAAATAAATTATTCAAATCAGAATTCGGTTTCTTTGTTCTTTACAAATTGATTCTCTTTTTGATTTTCTACTAAAGCAAACAAAACATTATACAGATAAATTGTACTCCACTGAATTTTAAAACAACTTTGAAGTCTCTGCAAATCTCTAAGCTATTTATCATTTTCTATTTGTTTTTATCTTTACATAATATTCTTACTTCTTTTAATGTCTGATGTCACAGACAACTAAAAGAGAAAGGAATTTGCTCCAATAGATTACAGCTTTTAGAGGGAGAAAAATAAATTTCAAATTTAAAAAATAATCCTTTTGATAAATGAGCAAACGATAGACGAAGGGAATAAATATTTTGTTGTACTAAGCGATTACAAATCAATCGGGAGGAAGAAAAGATTGTACAACATTTTTTTTTTATTTTAACGTCTTTTTCCGTTTTTATTTTATTTTATTTTTGAATGATTGTTATTTTGAACTCTTGAATTTTCTTAAAGGTCAGTTATAGTTAAATTTAATGCTTTAATCTTATCAGAACATCACTATATCCTAAAAGATTACCGTGGAATAAAATAAAATTTATTAGCAGAATTATAAAAAAAATCATAAGAAACAATAAAAAGAAACTAAAATTCTTATCATAAAATTAAATAGGAAAACTTAAATTTATAAAAGAAAATTGAAAGGAACTATTTTTTGGGACTAACAGTATCCCGTTTAGCAAAATTTAGTTTATGAAAAGAAAAAGTTTTATTTGTATTATCATTATTTTACGCATAAAACAATTAATGTTCAATAAAATGTATTTATTTAATAAATTTTGTATTATTAATTTAGAAAACTATTCTAAGCACTTATTGTATGTTATTAAATTAATGATTTTTCATAATTAGTTATATATATTTTACCATAATCAAGTCTAATAAATTTAAAGTGACCATTATGTTCGGTTATTTAGAAATGGCTTAAAATAATTCAGATAATGAAGTAAATGCATTATTAAATTCAAATAAATGAATATCATATTATAATTTTTATCTGTTAAACTTAAAATACAACTTTATCCAATCACTGTATTCAGAATTCCTTAGAAGAAATTCATGACAGCTTATATGTTAGACCATTAGATAATGACTTATTTTCTTTTCTTTTCAATCAGTTATTAATATATTCTCTTTGTATTAAAACATATATTCTTTCATTATTTGTGCATTGATTTCGCATCTCTCATAAATCATATTTCAGTTAAAAACTAGCAAGGAGAAAATCATTAGTACAGTCGCCATCTTTTTTCAAACTTGGCAAAGCACTATTCGACCAATTTCAAAGCGAAACTTTAATAAGATCCCGCAAATGATCACCCATTATTAATTAAATCATCAAGTAATGATTTACAATTATTTATAAGCTTTTAATGTTTCAACGCGGGCATCACAATTATGTGTGAATAGTAAAAATAGATAAGAACATACACAAGTAATTCTTTAAAAGCTATTATTTTTCTTTTGTAATTATTAGTTGTATTCAATGAGTTGACAAAATATTTAATTTTTTATAGTAAAATAATCAAAGAGATCTATAGATTGAGAATCTTAGGAAAAGAATGCCTCATATTATTTTCAAAATAATTTAATTCTTTAATAAGTCAAAATAAAAAGAAAAAGAAACTCACCAAATTAGTTTTTATCCAAAACGTTGGCTTTTATAACGAATTAACCAACATACATGATTTCTATTTAATTTTTCTTTCTTCCTTTATACTGAAACTAGTAAAATATATTGTGGAGACAAATAATATTATAATGAATTTAAAAGAAGCTTCAAAAGTTTTCAAAACTTCAAAATATTAAAATACTATTTCTTTTTGTTTATTTTCAAATGTAAAAGTAATTCTACATATTTTTCTATGAGTCAAAGGAGGACAACATCTTTAAAGAGAATTTCGAAGCAGTTGCAATTTAAAAATTGAAATAAATTCTGTTTAAAATAATTCCAATGTGAATAAATAAAAAACAGGTGAATAAAATTGCTATTTTCCTCCTCTAATTGATTACAAATCAATTATAAATAATAAAACAAGAGATAATTTATTTTGTTTAGATTATTTTTATCATTCGCTTTTTTTTTACTTTCAGAGACCGTATATTCGAATCACTATTCTTCATTCCTAATGCCTAAATCGTACTAAAATAAGATATCATGAGCATTCATTATTGATTTCGGAAAAAAAATGAATATAGGAAATGAATTAGAATGAGATTCAAAATCATTTAAATGAGAGTTATTGCTCTTAAATTTAACATAATTGTGCAATTTTATTTTTTAGTTTTTTTAAGAACTAAAAGAATATAAAATACTTATTATAGTCCTTAAAACCACTTAAAAATATAAAACATTTTGGTTAGTTTTTATAATAGCTAAAAGGAAAGAATATTTTAAATTATGAATAAATATTAAAAGAAGCAAAATATCATTTTTAAAATGAATATATATATATATATACATCATAGCAATTCTTATCATGTCTCTTAAATTCAAGAAAAATATTTTATGACAAAAATAAAGCAAATTAGAAATAAAAATAATAACAAAGAGAAACTCTTAAATATATTATTTTAATTTATATACAAATATATTGTTAAGATCGTGTGCTGATGCTTCCCTGCAATGCCTTTCTTATAATTGAAAAGATGGATTTACAGAGATGTCATCAATCAGCAAAAGAGAGTTTAAGCAATTGACCCCTTCACCTTGGCGACGGATTTGGCAACCATTTGGTGATTTGAAGAGAAACGTGGCGACAAATGGAAAGCACACGATGGCGTTAGAACCAAAAAGAAAAATCTAACGGGAAGAAAGTTGCGGACTTTTCGTGAATTTTCCCATGTGACGTCACTTCTGGCCGGAAAAGTTATAAATACGCCAAGAGCTACCGTCGGAATCAGTCTGAGAAGGAATCGGTAGGTGTACGGAATCAATTATCTGTGAAGCCTACTTTCTAGACCGATTGGGGAATTGTGACCGAGTGAATCTGCTAGAATCTAGTGGAACTGTTACAGACAATTTGTCTTCGGAGACTCTGGAGGAGATCGATCGGGGAAACGACTGAAAGTGGTTGGCACTTGAAGTTGAGTGGGCTGGGTGAATTTGCGAAGAAGCAACGTGAATCTGCCTGGAATCATTGGACTCTGCCCTGGAAATGCAAAAATATTATTGCAGAGGTTATCCGCAGTGAAGAGTAATAAGCTGATGAGTTTAACGTTGCTGAAATAACTGTTATTGTACTTAATATATATTTTGTTTATGTATCTGTGTCATTGAATTGTGCAAGTGTTGTGTATCTGTTATTGTCTAAAATGTGCTACCTGTGAGTTGCCTTGAAGATTTATGAATAAATCACCATTTGTCGTTATTCTCCGAGTTGAATTTGATTTTCACTCCCCGCAGAGTGAAAAAGAATTTTACCGTAACAATATGTATTTTTATGTAACAATATGTATTTTTATGTAACAA
>BMAW01111585.1:67670-114174 GCA_019974015.1 Nephila pilipes
GTAACAATATGTATTTTTATGTAACAATATGTATTTTTATGTAACAAAATGTATTTTTATGAAAAATTATGTAATATATATTAATTTAGAAACTGCTCCATGTTTGCTGTTAGTGATAAATTATTAGAATGTTGATAAAGGTTAATTTTAAATGATGTATCTACTTTTTCTGGGAAATTATTATCTAAACTAAAATTATCAAATGTTTTGTGAAACCCATTTTATGGCTCAAGTAATGTTTCATAATGGGCAGTGTTATTCTTGGAAATAGACTTATTGTTACATCCGACATCTCATTTAAATTTAATTTTTCCAAAAATGTATAAGTTAGCACAATTCCATTTAATTTTTTTTTTCTTTTTGCCTATTGACTATTTTTATATGAATTTATTGTGAGATGAGGGTACATTGCTATTAACTTCTTATAAATTTCTCAAACGTTTTACGGATAATTAGTTCATAACTTTTCTGAAATAAATAGCTTAAGATAAAGAATAAAGGAATGGAATCTAAGATAAAGAATATGGAATATTTAAGACTATTCAAAAATATTTAATAACATATTTTTAAAAATTAAAGAAGTTTTAAGTCGTCTCCGATAAGTAACTAAATTTAAAGTTTTCTTGAATTAAGAAGGCCAAAATATGCGTGAGAAGGGTAATTTCAAACGTGAAATGATGTTGCTTTAATAATCGCTAAGAATTTGAATGTAGGCATTCAAAAATACATGCAATGTGTAGTATAGGTTGTACGCTTTTCAGGGAATAGAGTTCTATATCCTGTGTACTTGTACAATCAAATCAACATTCATCTATGCTGGTTAGAATGATGCTGGATCTGTTCGTTCAATAAATTCCCATATATGCTTGATGAATAAACGACCAGGTGATTTTGTTTCTCACAGCAACCGGATGGCTTTCTGTAGAGAATGTTGGGTGACATCAGAAGTTTGGAGACCTGCGTTTTCTGTTAAAAAATTTCCCCTCGTATAATGATCAAGAAAGACAGCATTACCGTTTCAGTAACCAGTTTGATGTACAATTTTGCTGACAAGGGGCTTGTGATAAAAACGAAAGTGTTCATGCCATCATAGGAAATTGCTTCACGGATCAAGATTGCCGTTGCAGGTCTAGTATATTACATTGCAGACAAATTGCTTGAAATCGCTCATCTGGTTTCCTTCCAATCATCATGCGACCACCACTTCCACCAATACAAAAAGGGCTATCATCTAACAATCACACAAATCTCCATTTCACCATCCAGTAAGCTGAAGAATGACAACACTCATGACACAAATGCAAGTGAATATACGCCGACTGGTGCTGAAACTTTTACTGCAGGTACCAGTGGGTGCCAACCCCAATAAACTCTCACAGCATTTGGTGAATATGGTGGTCTTCCCTCTCAGTATTGAAAGTTTCCCTTTCAATATTAAAGGTCTTCCCTCTCGTGTATGACCCAACCTAATCTTTTAGAAACATTCCTTTCCGGTGATCACTGTTGTCAACAGTCGCGTGCAGACGACATATCCCTGTCAAATCTTGATGCAATATCGTTGCCTTATTACACAGCTCGTTCTTATTCAGTCATTCTTTTTCTTCTACTTACAAGCGTTCATGACTAGTATATAGTTCCCGAAGCCAAATCTCACGAAGTCTGCATCGCGTAGTTAAATCAAACGTGATATTTATTTTCATACTGGCACAATTACGAGCCATTTTTATTCATTTAAAGCAAATTTTGAATTGACGTCATCTCTTAGATTCGCAAACTCGCCTTCCAAATTTCTTCTAAGCACAACTCCTTCTCTGCATTGGTATTTTATTCCCCTCCAACATATATTACTAATCTACATAAATGTAATACTGCTATGTAATAAAATAATTTCCATTGTCAGGTCATTTCAGATAAAACATTCTATCGATATTTAAAAAATGAAAATCCATTTAGTCATAGGATGTGAAAAAATTGAAGACAGAGGTCAGTTAATAAATCTTCTACAATTCACCTTAGTGGCTTGTCCCTCTTGTATTCATCCTCTATCTTTCCCCTAACAAGTCCCTTCATTTATCATCCTGGAACAAAGTCGCCAGAGGTAACCGTTAAATTAAGTAGATTGTTCACCAGAACTGCGAGTGTAATCGATCATTATAAGGAAAGTATCATCTCTGATCTGGTTTGTAAGGAAAGAGTCAATAAAGGAGAATGGTACTGTCAAGCCACAGAAGTAAAAGGGAACAAAGGAAGATCTGTCTTATAATGATGGATCGCATGAAGGAATTGTAACCAATGACTAGAATGAAATAAGAGTACAAATAAATACAATTATTGATTCATCGTATTGGTTCATGAGAGTAGTATTAGTAAGATAATTTTAAGTGAAACTCTTGACATTTATGGCATATATGACAAATTGGCTGGGTCGTGAGTTTGTTTCTGCTTCTTTTTTAATTTTTTCGAATGGTTTCATAGAAAGGTACCTAAGGTATGTGAAAGGTACCTTATACTACTAATACTTTTCCTTACTTTTCAAAAATTATTGAAAATTAAATTATTTGCAATTCAAAAGTTGTATAATTTTTATTCTTGACTGATAATACTGATAATAAATTCTTATATAAAAATATGATAATAAAAAAAACATTCTGTACGTAAATAAAACTGGTGATACAAAATAGGAATGAGAATGGAAACAGGTTTAAAAAGGTGATTTTATTTTATTCTATTTTAAGCTGTGAGGGATCTTCAAACAGACTATAAAAATAAAGTACTCGCTTAATTTAATCTAATGAAAACGTCTGTAAGACTGGACTTTAATCAGAAATCTTGACTTGTACAATATCATGCACACGAGCTTTGAATTTAGTAAGACGATAATGGTTAATTCATTTTTCAGGGTGTCAAATTTAAGAAATTGTTACTCATAATAAAAAGATTATTTTTCATTCAGAAGCTGTGTATTTATTATTTTATTTTATTCTTAATCAGAATTCATGAATTTCGCTTTTTTCCCCTTGTTTTCAATAACACTATGCATCCTATTTTTCCCTACGTGTTTAACAAGTATCTTGTTAAGCCTGTTATATAACGAACAATTAACCCATTAATAATATTGTTTGTTATCCAAATGTAACTGCTAAGAAGGAAATCTAAGAATTGTAAGTTTTTAAGTGTGGATATGGAATTTGTATAGTAAATAAGAATTATCGTATCTCAACATTTAAAATTAACATCCCTTTAGATGTATAATTCATTTTCTGTAATTACCATATGTATTCAAATAATGTACAAAAGCTGGAATATCCATCTACATATTTTAACTCTTTTCATGAAGTCAGAGGAACCCATGGGATGAAATGTGTCAGCCAACTTCCTTCTCATTCTGTTCAATCTTCATTCTATATAATCCGATATTTAATTCCTAATACTTTCTCTTCTATGGAAATCTACCAATAAATTGTTTCATTGTAATCGTTGCATCAACGTAATCCACAATACATGTAAATTTTATTACTAATTTCATCATAAAAGTTTGATTTTGTTAATGTAACACAAAACAAAACTGGAGCTTATGATTTCTAATATGAGGTTACAATGTCCATACCTAAGTCGCTAGCTCTAATTCATAGCTATTATTCCTGTGAGGGTTTAAGGCGCAATTTTTTTTTCAGATATTTTGTATATAATTCAACAATACAATAAAAATAAGTTTAAAAAATTGAAATAATTAAACAGAATCATATCATGGAACAGAATAATCTTAATAATTTTATGTTGATATGTCCAATCACGTAATTATAAACACAATAGTTGTTAATGCTGTAGTGAACGCATCCTATTCTACCTGACACAACATTTCACTAATCACACTCAAAATATCTCGTTATTATCAACCATAGTCAGATGACGACTTCAGCATAAGTGATAGCACACTTCTCTTCATATTCACGCTACGACAAAACATTGACCTTCGATAAATTAAAGGCGCAAGCCCTATGAATTCTTGACCGCACAAGCGGCTCATCTGAAAAATTGTCTGACAACAGTTCCCTGTCGAGATGACTTGGTTACCGTGGCCAACAGTATTGTTTTTACTTGAGAAGATGCAATCTCCTAATTTTAGCTCAACACCACTTGAGAACTTTGAGGCTTACTGTAATTTCAAGTGCAGCAATCCTCATTTGTTTCCATCCATCTCATTCAATTTCAATTTATCTTTGTTTGGATCAGAACCCTAATATGCCATTAGATTTGAACATCATAAATTGCTAACACCTTGACTATGATCATTTGGCTAAAGTAGGGGCCATCAAACTTTTTTGATCATTGATTCCTCAAAATTTTAAAATTCTCTTATTGATCCTTTTATAAAAATGATGAAAAAGAAAAGAAAAACAAACAAACATGTTTCTTAAATAAATTAATTGATTTAAGAAACAGTTTTTTTTTTTTCTCTTTCGATATTAACAAAATCAAAATTTTATATAAATCAATAACAAAAATGTGCTTGATGACTCCTGGCAAGATTAACAATATTTGGTTCAGGATTTATTAATTTCAGTCTTATTTCGCCTTGGAGCTCCATATTCCATTTATTTCCCTTCTTTTTTAAAATAGAATTAACATGACTGAAGTCAGATTCAACTATACATGAACTTGGAAATGCAATTAAAAAGAAAAATGCCATACTACAAGTTTAGGATATTTTTTCGTAATATTTATATTCTTACAAAATTTACTCACAGTTAAATTATTAAAAACATCTTTGCTTAAAGGTCATCTAATAAATCTAGGACTTCATCTTGAAAATGACTGTCGTTATTTTCAATTTGAGTCAAAAGTGGCTTTATAGTCCATTTTGGGATACCTATATTTTTAATATCTCCAAAGCGTAATTTAAAATGTTTGCTAAATTTTTGAGGATTATTTATATGTATTTCTAATTATAAGTCGGTTATATCCAATTATCGTAAATTTTAAAAGTATTGAAAATTTTAAAGCAACAATGAAGACTTTAACAAGTTTAATTTATCTTGAAAACTTAAAATAATTGTTAATGTTTGAATTAATGTAATATCTTTTCCTTGGTGACGTGTTTGAATAGCATTGAACTTTGCAAATACTTTGGCCAGATAAGAAATATTGTTTTTTTTAATTTTTTTATTTATTTTGCAATTTGTCACTTACAAAATTCTGTAATTTTTTTTAAACAATTCGACAAGCTTTTGCAAGCATGCACCTCTCGACAACTATCGTATTTCGGTGCGTAATAGGTTTAATCTTCTTAATTAATTGGTTTAATCTTTCATCATTTTTCTCACAAAGCTTATCAAAAGGTCGTGATTTAAGAGGTTGTGCTCTAATTTGGGCCATTTTGTAACAAAACGGAGTAAGGATCATTTCTCACAAGTCTGAGAATGAGAACCCATCACGAAACACGAATACTTTAAACGTTAATAAAGATAAATAATTATTTTAAAAAAATATACAGGAATGAGAAATTAAATAAGCTATAATCTATTATAAAATCTTTACTGACTATGTATTGAATCACAAATGACATTCCAAGCAAAAATTGTTCATACTGCGATGCTGTCAATAAATTTACAATTGAATAGCATTGGTATTCATTTATAGACCCCTAATTTTACTATATCAACCCCCAGGGATCGATATTGACTATTTCGCCGACTCCTGGGCTACAGCAGCCACTAAATGTAATTAAAAATGCTTTAAAATAGAGTAAATTATTGTACAAAGTATAGATCCAGGGACAGATCTTTGAGGGATATATCTTTAGAAATATGTATAGATATTAAGAATATGATTTTAAAAGAGAAAAAGAGAGATATTAAAAATATGATTTTAGATGAGGGGTAAATTACAGCTTTATATCTATCTTTAACATTTGTAAGACGGAGAATAAATTCTAATAACTGGATTTCAAAAGAAGTATGAAAACAAAAACTGACGAATAAAAAGAAAATAAGAGAACTTTAATGTTATATTCTGAAACATCTGTAAATCCAAATATTTAGATAATATTTTGAATAATACTATAATTCAGAAAATAGCAACAGGAAATAGATATCAAGCTGAAAATATTTTATTCAGTCACAATTTTTATGGTCTCTGTTTATTTCGTATAACTAATATAGTTTCAGTGTTCGCGGAAAGTCAGTACCGGAAGGAATGAGAACTAAAACATATATTTCTTTCTATTTTATGAAAGGATTTCTCAGAATCTCAGTTCTAAAGATATTTCGAGGGTACATCTATGCTTCAGACAAATATAGCAATTCAGTTTTTGAACAGAAAAATTAATATTTATTAATAGGGACTGATTTCTTCGTGAAACTAGATATATTCCTTAGTTTAAGGTAAAATCCAACCGTGTTTCCAAATTTACTAAGTCAAACCAATAATTGAGGTTCGCATTTATATCTGTCTGAAAATAATATTATTCGCATAATGAAATTCTCATCTCCATTGCGTTCAAGAGCGAAACTGTATACTGAACTTGAGAATACAGCTTCTTTCAAGTCTTACATAAAAGAATTAAAAAGTTCATCAGCCAAATATGGGTATTTTTGAAGAAGTAGCTTCTGTTGAACAGAATAAAATCAGTTTAAAAATATTTTTTAAGATATAACAAAGACATCACTCAGTTTGTAACGCTATATCTTCTACCGCCACATCTTAATTTAGTACAAATGGTGTTTTGAAACTCATGGGCAAAAATTTAAGGAGTGATAGAAAACATCTCAACAAGCTATTTTCACCATGGTGTCTGTCACCAAGCCTCTTGCAATCCACAGTAGAAGAAACGGTGGGTAAGAAAACTCGCGCTCCATGCTTTTTATTACAGCGTCGTCTAATGGTTCACCACTTGCTCTCCACCTATGCATTGCTTAATAAAAATTACTTCTTTAGATGATTTCCAATGACTATTAAATTTTTGCCCATGAGATTCGAAACACGTGTATAAGTCCATAACCTCAGTCTTTCAACATTTCTTTCGATTATTTTTCATTCATATATCATTATCTATTTTTCAATTCTAAATTCAATTCTATCATTATCTAATATAATTAATAATGTCTCATTTTGGTTGGGAAGAAGTTTTAATTTTATGCTATTCAAATTGCTATAAATTCTCTGATGTTATCGAAGAGAAAATAGGGAATAGCCTAAAGTTACAAGTTTTTTAAAACAATTTATTCTACATAGACATGTTAGACTACTCTTGAATTGATAACCATACTACCATATTATATTAGAAAAGTATCATGAGACAAGATATTTTATTTTTAATAATTTTTTTGAATTGATGACAAGATATTTATATGTTAATAACAAATTTTTAATTGTTCATCCATACCATTCATTTACATAAATTGTTGGTTGCTCTAAGAAAATATCAATTATTTCGAGTTTTTTCGGTATGAAGCTTGTCTTCTGAAATAAAATATTTTAGGCAAAGGCATTTAACTAAAAAGGGTGACTGTTATGTTACAAAAAATACTGATAAAAGAAAAAAAAACATCGAATTTCGGGAACACGTTCAAGTTTCTTCAAAAGCATGGATTCAAGTTTCAGCTTAGAATTCATTTCTTAAAAGTATTTTTCAAAAAGAAGCAATACAAATGAAAAGAAAACTAGTTTTAGAAATTCTAGTTGCAGATATATTTATGTTACTTTCTACCAGATGCTTTTGACGTTTATGAAGAAAATATTTATGGAGCAGTCTGTAATGTGTGTATGTTTACTATAATGACTTTCAAAACAAATTAAGCATTTTTCGAGAAAAATACTTCCCTTAAAAGTCTAAGTTCTGAACCTTTATAACAATTACATACTATATATTCCCTTTTATAATTTTTCTTACTTGTAATATTATCCTAATGAGGCTTATATTTATAAACTTTCTGCAAAATAGACATAGTAAAATTAGTTTTATAATTAGTCAAATGATGTAATTAGTTCTGAAATTATTACAGCTTCAATCTTCTCTTTTATAAGATTAGTAACTTGATTTCAACTTCCATATTTTAAACTTCAATCTACTAAGCAAAAACAATTAACAATGACTGAATTTAAAATAAATAAATTAACACATGGAACATCAAGCAAAAAGAAGTTCAATACTTAAATACAAATTATATACGTAATCTCTCTCTCTTTCTCGTTCAAATAAATATTCAACACTATTGTTCTCTTTCCTTAAAAATATTATCAAATTTTGAACCTGCGCGTAAAATATACTTTTATGTATTTTGTGCTTCTCATTAATATTTTAATTTACTTTATAAAATTTAATAAAAAATATTCTTACTTTCTTCCTTAAATACTTTTCAATTACCGCTGAAAGTGAAATAAAAAGTTTTATAACGATTGCATGCATATTTACTCTTTTATCCTATTGTTGGAGATAATAGTTAACGAATTAAAAATTCATTGTTTCATATATTTTTACAGCCTTATGTATTTAATTTGAAATTAAGTTTCGATATAATTTATTATAATTTATTTTAAAAAAATTTATTTAATAAAAAATATATTTTATTTTCCATTATTATTGTAAGTTAATTACTTTATAGACGTCCAGTATGATAAATTTCAGAAGTCTTTCTCTTAAAACCTTATAATTAGTTAATAATATTGAAAATATTAAGTTATATAACATAATTTTATATGATATTAATTCGCATTTCTTCCGAGACTTTAACCACGGATTCCCAACAAAATAATAGAAACGCATATAATCAATATTATTATTTTTATTCATATAGTGTTGGTCCAAAGTGAATATTGTAGACAATAACAATTCAACGTGGATAGACTATATACAGGGTATTTCGAAACTCATGGGCAACAATTAAAGGGGTGATAGAAAACATTTAAACACGCATTTTCAATCGAAATGCATGGACTTAGAATAAGCGTTGAACCACTAGACAGCGATGTAATGAAAAGCATAAGACGTGAGGTTTCTTACACATCGTCATTTCTATTGTGGATTTCAAAAGGCATTGCCTTTTTCTAATTACTGTACATTGCCATACCTCCTGAAATCCATGTTAGAAATTACGATGTTTCGTGCTTCATGCTTTCTATTACAGCTTGGTCTGGCGGTACCCCACTTACTTTTCTATGTATTGTATAGTTAAGATAGTTCATTTAAATGTTTTCTATCACCGCTTAAAAAAAAACATAATCAAAAATTTCTTTCCATACAATAGAGGTTCTCCAGCCTATTTTCTAAATTAAATCAGACATATTTAAGACAAGAGTAATACGAAGTCGAAGCAAGAAATAGATATTTTAGAACGCTTTTTAAATTTTACCAACATTAACTAGGATTATTATCGGTATAATCATTAAATTCATTCTTGATAATTTGACGAAAAGAAAAATCATGTTCTTAGATTTTAACTTTTCGTGAAACTCAATTTGACCCAAATGTTTACATGAATTTTATTTCTACATAAAATTCAATAAATTTAATAATTTTAAGGAAATTACAGAGGGACTTTTAAATCAAAATTTTTTATGGATAACAAAATATTTAATAACCTATACAGTACTGTGAATTTTCTCGTTCTCTGTCTCTATGAAAAAGTTCCTTACGGCAATTTTCCTTAAAATTAATACTACCATATATAATTAAATGTTGAATGAAATATTTGATTTCAGAAGTGCCCTCGTGTAATTCAAATTAGTTTTTGTTTTGGTATTTAAATACTGTATTGAATATTTATTTTTCGTTAAAATTTAAAACGTACGAATAACATCGTTCAAGCCTGTAGGTTTTCTTCAGAGTGCATTCTAGATCTAATTTTAAATTATTTTTATTTTTTCTTACGAGTTCAGTGCTTATTATTAGGATTAATCCTCTTATTTTAATGAATAATTTATCAATTGAAATTGTATCAGAGAAAATTGCGTATCTATTTTATATATATTTTTTCATCACATTTCAAAATTCATTATATTTTCATAAGCACTCGTATTGAAACAAAATAGCGTAAGCAACTTTTATGGTATCATCATTCATACACTAATTAGAACTAATTTTATCATGATAGACATTTTAAAATTGCTTTTTCAGCGTAAAATAGTGAACTGCATTATATTTCATGCAGAAAATTTTTCTCAAATTGATATCAAATTTTTATTTTAATAGACTGTAAAAAGTATGAAATTTTATGACGTTACTTATCTTCGTCTAGTATAATCATTTTATTCCTGCACAAAATCTATTCTATAATTTGTCCTTCCTTTACTATAAGAGATCAAATGAACATTCAGCTCCGTAGTTCAAGTTACAATTGCCGCATTTATAGAATATTAGTTATAATTACGAGGATTGTGTGAGATAAACAGAAGTACTATTAGTATATAATAATTAAACAATTTTTTTTTCTGAACAAGTGTAGGAGACTCTACATGCTATGTCGATTTTTATGAAATTCAATAAAAGAAATTTTTAAAATAAAACTATTAAAACTTCTGATGCATGATAAACAAATCAAATCAAAAGAATCGTAACCTATATATATATATATATATATATATATATATATATATATATATAGTTTGCTGTCTAACTGACAAAAGCTTTCGATTTAAAAATTGCTTAAATGTATTAGTATTAATGAACGGTAAAATGTGACTGCAATATTAAACATTACTTTAATTGAAACTCAGTTGAATTTGAGACAACTGGCGTCCAGCAAATGTGGCCCTGTGGATGTCTATGGAAATGAAAATCAAACGACTTAAAAAGTTATCTAGTAATATAAGTAATGCTAGGGGAATCAGTTATAATCGGACAAATCATGGATAAAAAAAGAAAGATATAAGTGCATTTAATTGTGAAACAATTTTCAGGAGCCAACAAACGGGTCACTCCCTCCTGGGTGAGATGCAAGTCATGGGACTTTAACAAATCACTGTGTTGAGAAAGTACTGGGATTTCACAGATTCCAATAAAACCATCTCCGTCAGGGTCAACTGCCGTAGACAACACAGTGTAGTCGTCGTCAACTAGCTATAGGGGATAGACAAGCCACAGAAATCACTCGATATTTTAATTCTGGTGCACAAAAAGGTGTTAAAAGCTACAGATGCCAAAATCCATAGGAGTATAGAAGCTATCGCACTACGAGGATATCTCTACTTACTGCACATCATAGATTTCAGCAAGTATCAGTACAGGATAACCTTTTATAATTTGATTTCACAAGAGGGAATGTTGCCACTGGACCCAAGATATTCAGGAAAAGTTTAACTGGACTTATGAATCCAAACTCACGTTGGTACATAGCGATGATAGAATCTAGGTTTTCCATAAAGCGATGGTTTCATTTTCTTTTGCCAGGAGAGTGCTCTCCAAGATATAGGTGCTGTATTTTCATGCGGGGAGTGTTTTAATGGACGAAACCGATACCCCTGGTACATATAAGATCAATAAAACAATACACCGAGTCATCATTCATAAATTGTATTCAAATGATTTCACGAGAACACTAAAGACATGATTCTGCTTTCCTGACCATCTAGGTCAACTGATCTTACTCAAAACGAGGGCATCTGTGATATCATCAAATGTAATGACCGATGCTTTGACCCCGTTCCATCAAAACTTCGTCAAATTAGGTAGATTATTTAGAAGTCATGGGTCCTTACGATTTCCCAAGGCTTCCGGTGTCTTGTGGAATCCAAGCTGAGCCGAATCACCATCCTTAGCAAAGTGGAAATAGATTTAATACGATATTAAGAAGTTATCTGTAATTCAACTGTTCTTCATCATATATAATTTTGTTTAAGTATGTTCTTATGATTAGATTGAAACTTTATTGTGAACTGATGTTTGTTGTATTATACTACTGCAATATCTTAGATAATCATGCTTGCAAATAATTCCTTTTGTAGTCAGTTATTAAGCATTTTAAACTCTTGCCATTTTTCAAGAGAGTTGTCGCATGCTACCCCTTCAGAATAATTGAGATGATACAAAATAATCAGAGAAGAAAATCTGTTTTTAATAAACTATTAAGATATTTTCTGAACGATATTTAGAGAAAGTTTTTTTAGCTATTATTTTATTTTATATACATGTCCTGTTGTATTGGGTGTCACTTGGATAGCTTCGAATCGGCGACATCAGTAGTCTAGTTGAGACCGATAGGATATTTTCTGCATGCGTCCTAGTGATATTAACTGTTTTAGACATTTTCTGACATACGCAATCAGTAGCACTAGACTGTGCTGCCATCTAGGATTAAAATCCTTGGTCACTATTTCGGTGGATATGTTCTTTCGCCACTTTGGGGGTTTGTTTGTCACCTCCATGGTGAAAGAGGTCTTTAATGTGACGGAGGCATGTTTAAATTCCTATTTTTTGTGTCCAAAGAAAACGTTTCCGTAGGTTCTTTTAGCAGCGTCTTAGACAATCAGGCCAAAAAGGGATTCCATGTTGGATCAGTAACTAGGCGCTTTTAAATACTCTCGTCTTTGAGGAGATCCACCGCAAAAGAATCGAGTAACAAATCACATTTATCCTGTATGGAAGACAGATAAATAAAGATATGGAATCCTTGAAAATGAAAAGTGTAACATTAAACATTTTTAAAACATGTAGAGTAAATTTTGTCTAAAATTTTTATTTCTTAAGGGATTAAAAATAATTCTGAGAAAATATATTATTCTAAACCAGGAACAATGATTATTAAGAATATTTTGAATTTAAATCTATAGAATAAATTTATTCATATTAAAATAAAAAGAGTAATTTGTTTTATAATAAAATTGTTACGTGTTAAATAAATTAAATAGCAATATTTACATTATGCTTAAATTTTGAATGTTTTCTGCTGTAAATTCAATAGATTTTTAAAATTGATATCAGATACCTTTGCATATAATGAAAATATATATACCTTAAAATAATATTTTTTTCCGTAATATAGCAATAAGTTTGCTCTAAAGACATATCCAACATTATTTTTAAAAAGTGTCTTTTTGGATTTATTAAATAGCTTCATATCTTTTTTAAACAGTTCTTTGAATTTAAAAATATTCCTTTACAAAAGATTTGGTGATTGTGTTTTTGAGCTTCATGAAATAAATATTAGCAGATTTTTTTTTCGGTTGTTGTTTCTATAGCACATTTAAAGAACAGTATTTTTAGTGCAAACCCAATTCTTTTATTTCTATGGTGTTATTTAGCTTGTGTGTGTGAGTGCTTTCGAACATACACTATTTAGTGAATACATAAAGCTATTAACAAAAGATCCCCATCTCAGTAATAATGTGAAAATAAGAATACAAAACCCACACAAAATACAGAAATGAAATCATGTTTCTTCAATCCTATATATAGAAGCCATTGTTTGGAATAGAATCTTTTTTATTCCAAAGAATTCTTCAAAATGTAAAAATGTGTGATAAAAGAAATTGCTTAGAAATATATCCTAGTTGGAAAGGGATTCTCTGTTTTATTTACTACTAAGTGCTTCTAACTTTTATTATGACGACATTTATAAAGCAGTATGTAAAAGCATTTCGCATAATGGATATTTACAGTAATGGCATTCTAAAGAGCCTAAGCATAATTTGAGAAACACATTTGCTTCAAAGTTTCGTCTTCAAGTTATAAACGTGTCTTTATAATAGCAATGCATTTTATTCTCAATATTTTTCTGTTGTAAATGGTCTCATGTACTTACTACTGTCCAGATGGTGCTCTTATTTTTCTAATGACTTTAAAATAAAGAACATGTTGGCACTTAAACAGTACGTAACTATTCTGGAAATGAATAGAACTAAATGTCAATTACATGGTTAAGGTTATTAAAGCTTATATTTTGATTAAATTTCAGGCTGAATTTCTTTCAGTTCCATGTAACCAAATTAAGAATGACTCAATCTAATAAATATTAAATTTATTAAATATATGATAGTCTTTTCAATGAATAAAGAAACACTTCCATTGAATTAAACTGCATTCCATTCAAAGTTCTTTGAAAACACAGAAACACATTTGTACGCAACATTTTTCTTAAAATGAAATACCAAAGGTATTTTTCCATTTAAAGTTTAAGAAGTTAATATAAAAAAATCGAAAATTCTTATTAGATTGAAAACATATATTAAATAATTAATCTAACTTAAAGTATGTCAACCAAATGCAAAAAAATATTTTTTTAAAAAATCATGTACATATACATGATAATCAATCAGTTAAAAACAATTTCGCCCAATTTGTTACTTATTACAAGATTAATTACCTTTAATATCAATTTAAAGTTTTTCTACTCTTAATAGCAAATCTGTTTTTTCATACAATTTCTCCAAAACATATTAACCTTAACTTTCAAAACAGTGCATTTTCAAAAACAGGATTAAATTTTAAAAAAGGTGTAAGATGCAGCTTGTTAAAAAGATTGTTTTTGTAACAAACCTTTGAAAAAAGAGAATTAAAAAAATTCCCTCGCTGTAAATGGAATATAATTTTTTACCCTATCTTTCGACAATTTGTAACAATTGTAGGTTTTTTTTATTGTCAATTTTAAAATATTTATACAAATTGTAGTTAAATTTAATTAAGTTACTTTTAAACTAAGTGACATTTTTTAAAACTTTAAATTTATACTTAAGTGATATGTTACGTAATTTAATTTAAATCAGATGAGAATTATTTTTTCAATACGTTTTTTCTGCCATCAACGGATATTTTATTCCAGTTAAAATAAGAAAGGGGATGAGGAATTCAAAAAAATTAATTTTCAAAAAAATGTTTCTGATTGAAAAAAAATTAAATATAATTATGCATCATTATCGACACAAAATGAGATCGTTTTTCAGTTGTCGAATGGCTTTTTTTGTATAAAAAATAATATTTTCAATAGTTCTACATTTGCTTATTACCTTTATTTTATCAAAATGAAATTTTGTATTGAAATGCTTCTTTAAATTCAATTTTTGTTTGTAATAAAAAAGTTTGATTTACATTTTTCAATGCAAAATGGAAAAAAACAAACTGAAACGTTGTTTTTTATTATAAAGCTAAATATTTAAATCTTCGTAATATAAAACACTTTCTAATATTTTTTTTCGAAGACGAATTCTACTGAAAAGGTCCAATTAGTTTTTTTATTAAAAATTCAATTCCTAAGGCTATAAAATATTTATCTTTTGTCTAAATAAGTGCAAAAACTTTTAAAAACGTTTTTAAAAATATTATATCTAAAGTAGAAATAACAATGCATATAAAAGAAGGGAACTATTTTCAATAATTTGGAAATATAAATATATAACATATAAATTTAATTTTAAATATAATTCGTTCTATATTTCAAACGAATGTTAAAAAATTAGAGATTTTAGACTTTTGAATTCCTCCTCTCCCAAGAGCAATCATATTTTTGGAGATCAGTAATAAAGAGTCCATTCAAGACGCTTTAATATTTTTATATATTTATAAAACAAAATTGTTTTTCGTACGTATATCAAAACTCTATTTCTTTTAAATTTCAAAGTAGTTGTACAGTTTTATTTCTAATATCGTTTCAAATTAAATTTCACCTAAATATTTTCTTCTTATGATTAATTTTATACTGCCGGTATTCAGAGTGAAATAGAATTAATTATTTAAAACAATTCAAGCCATCATATTCTTAAAATTTTGAAATCGGTATCTGCTTTAGTGTATATTTAAATAAATATGCACAAAAATATTTTTTCTTCATTTTTTTTTGTTTAAAGATGGACTAAGAGGTACAAAAATAATTTTTAAATGTCAAATAATATGTAGTTTTATAAAAGCAGGATTTCATTACTTTATATATATATATATATATATATGTGTGTGTATGTATTTAATTAAAATACCTAAGTAATTACCGAAATGTCAAGTACCATACCTTCTTACTGATAAATAAGATCGAAAGAAGTATTAAAGGTTCAAGCTTCTATAAGTTATATATTATTTCACACCTAAAAAATTTATTTTTATACTGTTCAGTCCATCTTTAAATAAAAATTTAATTTAATTTTTTTTCTTACTTCCTCAATAAAACTTCACCTATCCGCACTTCACATACTCGGGTATTTTATAATCTGGCTTTTTCACACCGGTTGACAAGTCAAAGGAAATTATTTTATGCCTTTTACTTTTACTGAATAATATAGGATATTAATCTAAAATAATACATTTTTTTTTGTAATTTTAGTGATTTCATGTGTTTAATACTTTATTTACATGCACTGTATTAAATTTTATTCAATAATACACAGAATTTTCCGTTTAAATGTGCTATTATTAGTGATTTTCTAGTATTTCAGCGTTTTCGGTAAACGGCGATGTTCTGGACCGATATCTGTCGGATTACAGAGAAAGTAATATTTTTATTTAACTCTTATTAAACTAGAAATATAAGACTAAAAGCGCAATTACGGGAGGCACGAGTATTGAATAGTGCAAAAATTAAATTTTATAGGATGTTGTTAAGAGTAAGGCTCGGGTTCGAAGGCCGCTCCCCCTAAATTCGTCAATCTTTGAACAGGACATGATATTGATTTAAAGACTACTTTTAAAATAAGAAAAATGATTTTAAAATTTAATTAATTTTAAGCACAAAATAATTTAAATGATAGTGTGGAAATAGCAATCATAGTTAATACTTATAAAACATTTAGTACTAGCTATTGTTTAGTTATTTTTAAAAATATTTCAAAACAATAAAATATTCTAAATATTGTGATTTTCATATAATTTTTAAAGACATCAACTATTTTATTTTTAAAAACTCATTACTCATGTAAAAACTACATTACGTCCGTTTTAATAAAATACTAATAAAAGTTAATTCTAATTTGTATTACTTTTCACATGTATCAAAAATTTAAGAAATATGTTAGAAATTAATGCACTTTCATCCCTCATAAAGCCAAAATACATTATTAACGAATTTAATCAATATAAAAATAACTATTTAATATAACTTGATTTTCATTATAAGGAAGCGTTCCAGAAATCAATTTATTTAAAAATTTTAAAATATTTAAGACAATGCATTTTATTTGCATTTAAGAATAATCTTTTGAAACATTTTTAAAGGACTTAAGCTTTGATGTCCAGTCTAAGTTAATCGTAAGATGACAGCATTGGAGTCTATTTCTAAGCTATTTACTATCGTACTATCAGTTGCTATTTTTTTTTGTTAGTGCGTATAATTTCAATTGATATAAATAAAGTAAGTAAAGGACAAAGGAGCATAATTTTTGAGAAAGTAAGAAATGTGTTTCTCTTTTGTAAATCTTTGTAGAAAATCACTTCCGAATTTAATACTTTTCATTACTTTAATACAAACACTGCGCATATATTTTTGAAGACTTTTTTAAATAATTTATACTGCTATAACACATTTTTAAACTAATTCATTACATAACCAACTAAGTTTCACCCAAATATAGCGTTCGCATACGTTTGTTAAAAATGTGTTCTTGAAAAATATTGTGCCATTTTTAAACTTCCAAGAATAGGGTGATAAAGTATTAAATTGTAATTCGGTTAAAAATATTATTTGAGTTTCCTAATTTCATGATAAAATAATTTTCATCCTTATTTTTTTTACGAAATTGCAATATTCTAACTTTTAGTCTTGATTTAAATATTCTAATATGAACTATAAAAAAAACTGTCAATTTCATAGCATTTCAGTATAATTTAATATACAAAACCAGAAGCACTTTTATTAAAAAAGATTCAAACTTTTAGCCAATGATTATGTATTAAGTAATATTCTTTTTCTTTGCTTAAACATATATTTTCTTCTTGTTTACTCCACAGTGTGCCCGAAACAAAGTATTATTCTCATCATCTCAATTCCTTCTGATTCAATAAAATAGATATTGAATTTATTTGTCTTCTAATAAGGATATTATACATATGATTCAAAAGTCATCCATATCAGTATCAAAAATTACGAATCATTGATTAAATTTTACCTAATCTAATCATCCTTTTTAACTTCAAACTCCGCATACTTTTTAAAAATATTCCGTTTTTAACACCCATATATCTCCTACTAAACATACTGTTTAACATACTGAAACATTCTATGACCATGAATAACACAGCATATTTATTTCTAAGTTAGAGACATGAAGCTACAAAATGGTCACAATCGTGTTCTGTTGATTGTGGTATTGCGTGCCTTGACACAATTGTCAGAAAAGGTGTCTGCGAGCCGGAGACTAATATCAGCCATTATTCATACTGCAGTTACGTCTGACTGCGATGAGCGCCATTATGAATATGAGGTAACTTTCTATGAGTTCTTACACGGAAATGGAAATGATTGGATCACGGACGCGATCTTCCAGGAAAATGCACTCGCAGTGTTTGTGAGAAATCAGTCACGGATGAAATCTCAGAAAATAATGTCGAGGCCATTGCCGAATCGTAATAACATGTTTTAATGCGGAATATATGAAACATCTAGGATAAAGATGAGGTTTGGGTAAATTGTTCTATATGTATCAAAAAGCAAAATAATATAAAAAAAATAATATTATTATTAATAATAATGCAATACTTGTGTCTTTTATTACATTGTGTAGCTTATACGATGTAATTGAAGAAACGGGCATTTTGATTAGTTTTAAATTCCTACTATTAGCTCACACTCTATATATATCATGTTCAATTTTCAATCGTTAATAAAATACTTTTTATTCATCCACTCAAGTTCAAATACATTTTTTAAACTTGTAGTGGATGACACTTGATGTTCATTAGTTTTTTCAAATATTAATTCATTTGATTAAATTTAATTGGTGAAAATGCAGTTTAGCCCAACCATTTGGCGCTATTTCAAAAATTGCCAAATTTGGCGATTTTTTTTTTTTTTTTTTTTTTTTTTTTTGGCTGAACGTTAAGTACGAGAAACGGACGAGAGTAGTCACATTTGACAAAATACCGCCAAATAATTCCTGTGGTCAAGGATGGTTGGGCTAAACTACATTTCAACCATTTAATTTACCGGATAAATTAAGAAACAAGCCAATGCTTCTACTTTGTCATTTGTCTTGCAATGGCAAATTTGGTAGAGCGTCGGCGTAGAATCTTCATGCCTTTGGATGGAATCTCGTTGAAATATAAAAAATTTTATTTGATTTTCAAATATTTAATTTTTCTTAAATATGGGAGAAAAAATTTTTTCTAATATAAGGTATTTAGCAGTATATAAATTTAGGAACAAATACCGTCAGTGACGAAGCTTGTAGATCGCTTGGAAAAAAATTTCTTTTCCACTTTATATTGTGATTCTGTCATATGTATATACATATTTATATTAATTGTAAATATTTAATAAAAAGTAACTAAAATAAAAAAAATTCTTTGTTGACTTAAGTAGGAATTGACTTTAATTTTTTTTATATTACTTGTTTCTTTCAAGTGTGATATTCATCGATCCTTCAGTAAGGGTTAATTTATTAATTGATTGCTTATCAATGTCGCACTTAGAAAGAACACGAGGGCTATTGACAAAATGCTCAAGGGGACCAAGCTCACCCAAGGGATTTAGAGCTACAAATCGCCCCCCACGAGAGTCAGTTAACCCCGCACTCAATATTTATTGACAAAAAAGCATAAGATATTACATAATTTCTAAATCAAAAGTAAATAAAGCTTACAACGTATTTACAGAGCAGAAAATGTACACGACTGGAATAAAAAGAAATAACATTCGGAATTTTTTGCAGAAATAAGATGAGCAACAGACTAAGGGGCACAATACAAAAAAAACGTCCTCAAATACGAGAACAAAAAAAATGAAGTGTTAGAAAAAAATATGTACATATACGCATTGTAGACAATTATTACTACGCAATAAGGAAAATTGAAATATTAATAAATGTATTAAGAAATTGTAAACAGTTAAGAAATTTATTGGATAATTTTATGAGCCGTAAGAATACAAGATTTAAGCTTGAAATGCAAGTAAGGATTTTCACACACGGACCTCAGGCAAATAGGTTTCACTTCAACAATAGGGCAGTTTAAATAAAAACTTTTGGTAAAAGGGCAAAAGAAAACGTAGAGCATCTCCCACAGAGCCACAGAAACATAAATTTGTATTTTTCAAATTAAACCTATTTAAATAATAAATGAAGGGACTATGGCGAGTTAAGAAGCGAATTGGGGTGGGCTATTGGCGATGGACATCGTAATTTTGAATCTTGGTCAAGTGATAAGGACAGAACCTGATTTGGCACCTCCCTCTCCAAACATTCACCCCACGCCAGTGGAAGGACATTGGATCTTGGTCAGAATAATCGTGCTTTAGCCCCGGTACAGTACGGGTATTTAGTAGCATTAGGGTGCGAAACCACGACTCGACGGAAACAACGCCATCCTGAAGAAAGCTAACGCGACAACCCTTCAATAAAGTATCATAATAGCATCTGAATTTAATCTCATCTCTGCTTTGACCTCCTCTAGTAGTTGAACATATTTTTCTAGTCTCGACATGCACAATATTACATTAATTGGAAACTCCAACCCTCTATATCTGTTAGGTAAATTAGTTATATGTTAAACAGTAGAGTATTAATCACACAACATCAATTTACCCATAGTTTATCCTATATAACTTGACCTGTTGAATCTAATTTATAATAAAAAAAAACATGTTATTCTTTTATTAGACTATCATTCGTTTTCCCTTGTTTCATTCTAATTTTTTTCATATGCTTTATTCTTATCAAGCTTTATATTAGATCTATTTTCTTCGTGTTTAACGACATAATTTTGAAATGTATCTTCTGTAATTTGAATATATGTGTCTAATTTGAAAAACAAAAAGAAAAGGTTTTATTATTTCTCCTCAGTTCCATTATTTTTCATTTTATTATAATATTTTTTCAAATATTTTATAGCTATCGTTAATTGTATTCGTTATAATGCTTTTTCATTGTTAATGGCATGTTTGAAAATTTATCCTCTGTTACTCGACTAGTTGAAGTTAATTTATAACAAGAAAAAAATGTTATTTTTCTCCTTAGATCCATTTTTCATATTTCATTATGAATTCTTTTCAAATAGTGTGTTGTTACCATGCATTACATTAGGTCTAATAATTTTTTCGTTGCTATTGTTTTGGTTGAATTGAAAATAATATCTACAATTACTGAAAGCATTGTTCAACCTAATAAAAGGTGAATAGAATATTTTTTTTCTGTGACCACATTAAAAATTATCGATGGATTTGTTCATCTAATAATGCAGTTAAAGCAATTTGTTTTTAGGATTTTTCTGTCTATTAAATGGAATTGGCAGAGTTAAAAGGTTTTCATTGTAACTTTCAAACAAGATTCAGTGACATAAATAAAATATTGTGTTTTCCTTTCTTCTTTTAGAAAAAATGAGTTTAGTACGATACGTTAAATTTTAAATTGATTTTAAGTTATGGTGTATGCTCAATTATCTAATAAATGTATTTTCCAATATATTTTTTTAAAAATTAATTATTATAACATGAGTTATATCAGTTTAAAGTTTCATGAAGAAAGTGATGCACAGATTTTATCACAATAAAACTTTTAAAAATGTATGCCTATAATGTATCATGCTGTCGTTATTTATGCTACCTTTATTCTATGCGATTAATAGTTGAAATTCACGTTTTCATTGTTAATAACCATTGTATTGTGTGCATCATGTGTTTAGAAGGGAGGAAAGATTTTCCTCTCTTTTTCTGGAGATAAATAAGATTCCAAAGAAGACAGCAACTATTTTCCAATCTGTTAATCACGTTTGATACCTCCCTTTTCTTCTTGAGTCGTGGGATCACGCCCTGATGCCACTAAAAATCCTCATTGTAGCGGGACCCGTGTACATTAAATTTGGTCTTGATCCCTCCTAACTTTGGCGTGATACGCAAGTTTGGAGAGGGTAGTGCCTTCTCAGATATCATCCTCCTCACTTGACTTGCAGTAGGTTAATATGATTAATAAATTTTAAAAAGTCATCAAATGAAAATCATAAGTGTGTTGTTATAATTTTTAAGTCCTAAAAATTTTAGGATAGATTTTGCTTAAATGATACGCTCTTGTTCATCCCGTCTCTTATTATTTGTTTGGAGGCGCTGTCCAATTGTTTATATCGGTTGTGAGGATCAACCGATTGCTCTGTTTTACTTTTATTTCTTTTACGTTCCTCTCTAGTTGCCTTTGGTTTAGTTTGGTTTTATTAACAATAGAAGCAACATAAGTACTATTGGCAACGGACCTCGTTATCCTCAACCTAGGTAAAGTGACGAGGACGACACCTGTGTTGTTAGTTGGCAATTTCCTGTATGTTTGAGTACTATGATTCTTTCATTTTGATCTTGTATTTTCAAATTTAACAATGGAAAAATATTTTAGCTATTGACTTAAATTATCTGAATTAAAATGAGTTGGTAAATAAATTTTCAAATTTTACAAGTTTTAGTTAAGAAATATTGCGATTCAAATATTAAATTTTGAGGAATTATATAAATTTAAAATATTAGAAACGAATTTCGACTTTTCACTATCTTCATTCCACAACATCTAAATATATTATGTCATGTATTATTTCTTAAAAAATAATTCTTGCTAATACAATATTGTATATTTTTTGCAACGGGTTTGAACTTTATTTTATTCGTAATTTTTTCAAACAGTATTTTGAGTATAAAGAATTATAAATAAATTATCATAATTAATATGATTCAAGACAATTAATAGTGATGTAATAATGATTAATGTTATATTTAAATGGTCAGTAATAAAACTAGATGTATAATTCGAATAATAATCATTTAATTACACTGGATCTTTAAAATTATCTAGAAATTGTATTGTCATATTAATTAAACCATTTAAGTAATTAATAAACAACTTTAATTAAAAATACGGTATTAAAGTCTCATTAGTACAATTAGTTTATTTATTTTATTAATGAACTCAAGATTAAACATTCTCATCCTCGAATACAATTATAACTTTTGTAATAATCATTATAACATTTGTTAAACTCCAATTTGTTTTAATATTTTTATTATGTAATTAAAATATTACGAGGTATTATTTAAATTTAAAAACACTCACAGCTTATTTTTCTAAACTATTTTGTAAAATCCCACTTTCTTGATTCAGTAGTATTTATAGAATATTATTTTGAAATGATCCAGTATCCTAAAACAATAATCAGAGAAAATTGTAATTCAAATATCATAATTACACATGATTTATTTACATATATTTTAATACCAATTAATTACATTTAGTTTCATTAATTGAAGCAATTTACTTGTATTTATTCAAAGGTTGATAACAGTCATAAAAGTAATTTTGTTAATTCAATTTTGGTCATTATTGGATTAATATATGATGATACTTCTTCAGAATTATAAAATGTTAATAACCAAATTAAAGGACTGTTTTTCATTGAAAATTATATATTTTTTTTATATTTTATGTAAAAAAAAACTATGTTGACTTTATAAAAATTAATCATGATTGCTTAGGCGTAATTTTTAATAATTTATTCTTCACTAATTATGGTTTAAAATACTTATAATGATCATGTTTCCTTAGGCATAACATTTATTGAATGCATTAATCATTAACAATGATTATGGTTGTTATCTTGGGGTTTCTGTTTACATTTTCTTCATTTTTACTAGACAAAAATTTAACATTACTTACATTTCCAAACAATTTTCAAAAATCAAATCATTAATTTACTTTTTGGTTATGTTACTCTTTCTGGTATGGAAGAAATTTTAATAACGAAGTTTGATCTTGGAGAAATCTTAAATTCATAATATGAATTATCTTTTAAAGTTGTAAATTTTTAAGTGTCCTCGTAAAGCCGAGGAAACTCATATTTTTCCCTTACTTATGATTAGTCAATATTTAACAAATGGAAGGGTGTTGTGGGAAAATCTTATTTCAAAAATAGCACCGTGAGTTGAAATAGTTTGAGAATCTCTTGGTTGAGGGAGAAATAAATTAAAATTTGAACTTAATTTCAATTTCTCAATACTCACAGCAATTGGTGAAATTTTCCAACAAATGGAGGACACTGATTATTACAATTTTTAAGACATTTATTATTTTAGTTATTTTATTTTACGTTCTTGTTGCTCAGATATTTCAAAATTCTCTCATCTTAAAGAGAACAAGGCTTCAAAAGAACGCCCAGAAGGCAACAGTTATGCCCCAGTTCACATAAACTTCGACAAACATTTCGAACAACTCAAATGTTTAGAAGACTTAGCATATTTTTCTTTGATACATTCATTCCTGTACTACTTTTCTTGCATAAAACCTGCAAACTTCGTCCAAATTTCAGCAAACACAATACAAGCAAACACAACTCAACATGATCTTCCCTTCTTTTATCATGATTTTCTTAGTTTCGATGAGGATGTTTCATACTGTTGAATCGCAGAGTCCTCAACTGATAACAGCACCTGTAATTGAATTGCAGAGGCCTTATAATTTCGGCTTCGAATTCGGAGATGGACTTGGCATGAGCCAGTATCGCCACGAGACTGCAGATGGTACGGGATCAGTGAAGGGAAGCTACGGTTACTTGGATCCTCTCGGTGTCTTCCGTAATGTGGACTACGTCGCTGGTACGGATGGATTCAAGACTATCATCAGGAGCAATGAACCGGGGCTTTCCAACCATGTTGCCGCTGATGCTACTTACATTGTGCGTCCAGCTCCACCAGCTGCAGCAGCCCAAGGACTTCGGAAAGCTGCTCCACTAAAGTAATGTGATTGAAAGTTCATGAAGAGGAAAAATGTCCATTTTGTTAAAATATTCATTTATTTATGTATTCAGGAACTGTAGAAAACATATTTTTTATCTGTAGTTGCGAAACTTAAGCTGTGAAATCATGTATCAACTTTATGCCGTTTCAAAAAAATGCATTAAATTTACATTTTAAGATAAACGTATTATATGTAAATTGTTTTGTTTGATCATAATTAGTTTTTTTTCTTTAATGCCATCTCCTAAAAGGAGAGGTACTATTAAAGGAGAAGAAAATAATGTTTATTCTATAACTATAATATTTTGAATTTATAACGTTCTGTACTTAAGTTTCAATAGACTTCTTCAAATGTCATTTATAAAATTAATAGTAAGACTTATAATTGAAAAAAACATGTAGTTTAAAGCAAATGATAGTTAAAAAATGTTTTAATTTTCTGAAAAGTATTCAGTATATAAATCAGCGATTTCTCAGAATCGTCTATTTTAAATTCGTCAGAAGATTCACGGGTTTATGAAAAATGGATTAGAAAACGTGTGTTTCTTTTAAGATATTATCCATATTATATATTAACAAAAGTAGTACTTAATACTCAAATAATGAATTTAAAAAAAAATCTAATTTTGTAATAAAAATTATCATAGTCAAATCTATATAACAGATACGACAAGAAGTATAAAAGATAAAAAAAAAAAAAAAAAAAATTTTAAAATTAAAAAAAAAAAAAAAAGAAAATTGTAGCATTTCAATAACAAAATAATATAAGAAATATTATTGATGATATATTCTTTTTGAATAATTATTAGTATATTGTAAAAATCATAATAATGTATACATTATGACAAATTAAAATAGGCATATACATTAAATAATTTCATGGGAACACAAAAGCATATTTTAAAAAGATAAAAAGTCTTTAACAAATATTCATGTAGAAAAAAATATTTCATATCTTTCAAATTCAGGCAGAGCTGTTTGAGAAGGTTTTATGCCCAGTTCGCATTTTTGTATAAGAAAGTTATTTAACAATTTTAAGAAATTCAAGAAAATTTTTATGAAGAAACTTATGATATATTTAAAAATAGTATTCTGAAAGTTCCTTTCTTTCTGAATCGTGAATAATGTATAATTGAATTAAGACCAATGGGACTGGTTATGGGGAAGATATGGGAAGTATAACTTTCCCTATAAGTATTGCCGAAATTTTAAGTCTGATACTTTTTATACAGATTTTTTCCCCCCAGAAAAAATTAATATTCCAAATTCCTTACACCACATAAACATTCGTTACAACTTAAAAATAAACAATGAAATTTTTGAAATTAATTTTGAGGAATGAGTTGAAGTGGGACTTCCCCTTCAAAAAAAATTACTCACTATACACCTATTTTTTTTTTTTTTTTTCATCTCAAGGCCTATATTTTACAACGTTTTTCTGTATTTCACTTGGTGTGTGAGTGTGTGTGTCATCAAATTTTCGATCGTTAATTTAGCCAACTTCCCATCAAGCTAGAGCTCTGAATCTTTGGGAATCGTTCTTACTCGCCTAGCAATGGAATATTTAGACATTTGCGACAAGTTTTAACTAATATTTCAATAATTTTTAATAACGTAGTTTGTGTAGTAGTTTGGTGCCATCTGTGGAAGATATATTGAATTACGCAGAGAGAGTGATCTTAAAGACGAGAGGGATGTGAGGTTTTTTACAAAGATTTAACTAATATTTCAATAATTTTTTAATTAACTTCACCACCATTTAAAAATTTTTTTTAAGAAACGTTGGTTTTTATCTTGAATTATTGCTTCTCAGTTAAGCGTATACCATATTTGATGTAGTGTATACTGAATGCAACTTTGCGTCCAAGTGTGAAGTTATATTTTATGAATTCTAGTTTTATTTTCATGAATTATGAATGTTGATATAATATTCTATACAACGATATGGAAGGAACCAGAAAAGACTTATTGCATGTGATGGAAAATATTTATTATATTAAATACTTAGATACTGTTTTGATCTATATAAAAGTTATTTTAAAACGAGCATGAAGCTTTTAAAAAGTCAAGATACTGGAGAAACATAATTTTTTGAAAATTATTTGTAATTTTACTCTGATAACATCCAATTGTTCTACAATTCATAAACTTACTTTCTTATATTTTGTACGTATTACTATGCGTACTTCAAGTAATACAATTTGAATTCTACTTGTAAATATTTTCTTCTAATTTAAAATAAGCATATAAGGAAAGGCAATTTTAAGAATATACATAAGGTTGAAATTTCTTTTAAATTCGGTTAAAACACGTTTCATGACTGCACTGCAAACTAATCAACAAAAACAAAACTGTTCTTTAAATTTCCTTCATGATTTCAAAAACAATTCAGGTTACACATAAAAATAGTGATTGACATTTCTTGGATAGTTTTTAAAAAATATCAGAAAAGTATTTCGATAAGAAAGAAAAACGATTTTATCAAACTTCTTATGCTTTTTAAAAATTTTTGCTTGTAGGAAAAAATACTTGTAAATCAATGCATAACTTTTAAGTTGGAATTTTCATTTGTATGATTGACATTTTTTTCTAATTGTAAGAGAAATGTAACATTACTGTTATTAGAAACTGCTGCTAAATGAATCAAGGGTAATGAAAGTAAGCTTTAAACAAATTTGTCAAATTACTTAGGATCCAGTAAAATATTCCAAAGGAATTCGGAACACATTAACAAAATTATTTTAACATTTTGATGAAAGTCTCTGTCAGCTGTATTAGAATTTAATTTTCCATTCATTATATTTCAAAATTTCAGTTCTGTGCACATATAATCTCTAGATAATAGATAGCTTTTCACCTGCGAAGTTCCTGAAATGCTTTGAGACAATATTTGATCAATACTTAGACTGTCTGGAAAGTTAATTAGAAATATGTACAGTCTTATCATATATTCGATGCTTGGTAATTTAATAATAACTTAAAGAAGCATTAAGATTTCTGATTATTTTAAAATATCTTTTGTGAAAGTTATATAATTATTATTTATGTTTCTGAAAATCCAGAGTAACAAATAAAAAGCTCGCTCAACTACTTACATGAATTTTTAATATTTGCTAGTCAAAAGGGAAGTTAAATACATGTTGATTTTTATATAATTAACTTCAATGAAGGAAAAATTAAAGTATTAAATGAAAACATAGCTTGTTTATTCTGTTTAAGAGATTACATTTAAAGGAATATCGTAACATTTTGATTTTTTTTTTCAAAATGAATTATTTTTATAACATTAAAAGAACACTATTTTACCAAGGGCCAAATTATGACTAAAATATACCTTTGAAACGTTAAACTATTCGTAATTTTCTCTTCACTAAGCTTAGGCTCTTTATATGAATTTGAATTCCATAAAATTACAATTCCTTTCCAATGAAATGTGATTAAGCAAAGGGAAGTTATCTAGAGATAATGATATATAAATGAAATATAATTAATGTGAAACTGAAAGTCATAGACGTTAAGATAATAACTAAAGTCTATATTACAAGTATAAGAACAGGAAATTTCAGTTTATAACTATGTGTGCTGTGATTCCCAAAAACCGTGCATTGAGTATTTGCTGTAAGTTATTGAGTTATGCGTGCATTGAGTATTTGCTGAATTATCATGCTTTATTACAAAATTTTATAGTATAATCGTTGATAATTATGTTACAAGAGCTTTTACTTGACATCCTAATTTTGTATAACACATGTTCAGCACTTACAGTACGCTGTCTTTCACCAATGTCACTAAAGATAATTTCTGTTTCATAAGAATAATTCTGAATATAGATTCAGGTTATGTCAAAAAGGATCTGTGCATTTTTAATTTTGTGTTTCCATAAGTCATTAACTTATTCGATTGATCCTGCTATAAAACACACACATACACATCATATTTAATTTATTTCACAGTAGTCCGAGTAATTTAATACTAAAGTAATTTTTCAGAGAAAAATGTGTAATATAATCAAATTTTTCACGTAACCTTAGAAGGTCTTCGAAACTTCATTGCTTACAATACAAAAGATAATTTTCATCAATGATATAATAAATTATGTAAAAAAATATAGATTGTTTACGTAAAAAAGTTTTGAATTGTTATTGCGTGCATGATATTTTAAATATAATTATCTACGAAATACTTAGATGAAATATTTTATAGTTGTTTCTGTTTTACAGTATTACTGTATTCCAGTAGTTAAATTCAAGACTTCCATTTGAGCTACTAATTGGTAAAATGTCCTTTACATTTAAAAAAGTTAATATAGTTTTTTAAATAATATGAAATTAACAATTATTAATAACTTTAACTGCTATTTGAAAATGGGCAGTTTTTTTTTCCTATATATAACGTCCATCTCTCGTATATTATGTTAATAACATTATCTATTAAATACTTAAATATAGTGTTCTACAGTGGTTAATAATATAATGATACTGTATCTTAGTAGTTAAAATCAAAACCAACGTTTGAGTTATTATTGTCAATGTCATTGAATTAAAAAAATATAACTGATTTTTTTGATGAAATTAAACAATTGTTAACGACTTTAATAACTATTTGAAAATAGATAAATACCATATTCCGTACATAAACTAATTTTATATGAAATATAACGTAGTTTAAAATACATTTTAAAAATAATTAGTAAAATGTGTAAGAGTACTGAATAATTTTACATTAGATTGTAGAGTATTTTAAAATTTTATTAGGTGTATAATATTTTGAATGTAAGGAATTTTAACATATTTTGGACAGAAATAAATTAATTTAATTTGCCAACAAATATGATAACATTAAAAATGTTCGATTGTTGTTCGATAAAATAGTTTTCTTTATCCTTAACTTCTATACCATTACTTAAATTTTGATAAAATAGATAACACAAGCAAGAATAAAGGGAAACAAAAAAAGTCTAGTTTACTATATAAGCTAATATAATCTTTAATTCATTTTCAGTATCTATAATACGTTGCCATTCATGCTGTTCCTTTTCTCTGTTTTAAATCAGGATTTTATTTAACGCTGAAAATGCAAAGTTGTGCTTATCAATTCATTAATATCCATTTGAAGCATTTTCTTCCATTTCACTAACTGTATTGAAATTCAGAAAATATTACTTTTCGTTTTTCGAAGGAATCGCAAAAGCATCGTTAATAATTCTTAAATATTAATTAAGTATATTGCTGGTTCCGAACAAATGAAAAACATTCAAGATTTACTAGTCTTGGGAGACAAATTATAGTTACTTATTGAATATTTTGTTCTGCTTTATTGATTAAATTATTTATTAGATTCAGTAAACATTTCTCACACCTACGTAATGCTTGTAATAATTAATAACAATTCTGAATGGATATTTTTTCGGTGGTTACAAATCCATATAATTAATGTATGTAATAATTCTTCTATTTTTATGGTTATAGATAAAATATAATTATAATTTAACTAAAATTTATAGAATAACTCGAAATGTTTGCATTTGAATCGATATTTCTATGGTAAATAATTCTTTTTCCTTCATTCTCAGGTAAAGTGTAGTAATGATTACTATTAATAATTCATACGTAACGCTGCAAAATATATTAACACATTCAAACACTCATAAAAAGAATGTGGCCCAATGCTTTCCTGCCAATATATTTTGATGTTTAATTTTCTTAATCAGATTTTTTTTATGTGCGTGAGAGGGAGTCATCGGATTTGTCTTGTTTGACCAACTTGTCCTTTGAATCGAAATTATAACTTAATTTTCAAAAATAAATTTTCTTATCTCCAAAATACACAATTTAATGTAGTAAAATATTCTTAAAAGAAATTTTAATTTCAAAATCAATTAACAAAAATTAATCAGTTAACAAAAAAACACTTGGCACTCTAGTTATATTGGCTCTATTCAATCACATAATGCTTCCATTTATGCTGCGACAATCACAAAAGATCTTGTAACTTCGACTATGATTTGGCAATGATCTGTGTATAACTATATATATATATATATGTATTTATATACACGCGCATATATATATATATATATATATATATATATATATATATATATATATATATATACATATGTGTGTGTATTCTGTAACATAATGACTTTGATTGCAGAAGTATGATGATAAAGGGACGAACCACAAGAGTAAATCAGGCAGAAAACTGCAGCAGTCGGTTCCTGTTAAGTCCTGATATTTAGGATCTATGGGGACCAAACTACGAGTTACAATATTATTATAAATAGAGCGATAATGTAAATTAGAGCATTGATATAAATTTTCTAAGTTACGATTACTCTTTATCAACATTATTTTTTATTATTTCGGAAATCACTCATAAAAGAAAAAAAACTCATTATCGCTTGCTTTTAAACTTTGACAGATGAAAATGACTTAACTTACTCTTTCTCATCGCAAATTATGAAAATAATCGAAATTGGAATATTTCATTTTCCTAGAAATGGTTATTCAAATTGAAATCTAGTACTGAAATTCGAAAACAATGAAGTAAAATATACTAAAATATCAACCCTCTTCTAGTCCCAAACTTCCGAAGGTTGCGTCTCAAATTCTGATATTTTTTTTATCATACGCTATTGTTTATTTCCATTTAGTCAGATTTTTATATTCTCTCATTTGGGACGACAACCACCGTCTGTTCTCTATAATCAGTGGACTTACAAACCTTCGTCGCCTCCCTTCTTGAATCAGACATTTAGAGCACGCAACTATCCTCCACTCTTTTTTTCTTTACATTTTATTCTCGATACCTTGCTGCCTGTTTACTTGGATTTGGATAGTGACCCGGCTTCATGATCGTAGGTTTGTATTAAAATTATTTATCTTAAACATTTCGGGCACTTTTTAAATTTTCCTCTGCTTGATCGTATTAAAATTATTTTCTTTTCAACTTTTGTTTTAATGCCACGCTTTTTTTCTTAGGACTGCGATAACATTGCTTCCTCGCTTCCCTCTCAAGTCTCTGTTCACCTATGAATTTTATTTTTGAATTTTTTTTAAGGTTTCATCTCCTACGTTTCTTTTGTTGGTTTACTTCTTTTAGTGCTGTGGTGGCCCTTTAAAACTGTTTGCCACTCTCACTATGCCATGAGGTGGCTGAGAACTGTTTCCACATTCCCGCCTTTGCAATCGAGATACTTCAGAACACCTAATTTCTGCATGCGCGCAGTTATGCGAATTGCCAGCATTCTGCGTTGGCATCTGCAGTATTGGTCTTTATACCAGTGCAACCCTCAGTGGAACACACACTCGCAACAACAGCAGCAGAAGGAGGAGGGGAAGGATAAGGATAAGAAGATGATAATTAGTTATTCTCTTCCCTTGCCTGGTCGATTCGATTGATGCCCTCCACCTACAATTTAAAGTTAGCTCTTCTACTTTACCTGTCTTAATTTCCTTCTCTCCATTTATAACTCAGACAAGTTGAGTTCTTTCTGGACCAATAGAACACATTCTGCATCAGAAGATTCATAGTTCTCGCTACTCAACTAATTTCAGTTCTTTCTGGTGTTTCCTAGATCTTGTTTGCTATTAATATTGTTATTAATTTGTAAGTTTTTCAACTAATTTTATTGTTATTCTATTTGAAAGAAGTAATATGCCCAATACTAATATAAATGACAAATGAAATTTAAATATTACTATATCCTGGATCAAAAGCAACTTTCCGATCTGTGTCAATTTAAGGGTGGTATATGCCTTTTGCATCTAATTACCCCTTTAGTTCTGGTTTCCTAAAAATATTCCAACTCTTTCCCTGGGTATGGGCTTTGCTTCTTTTTAGGTGAAAAAGCCCCATTTGTCTTATTTTTTTCTCATATTTCTAATTTCTCTCTTTCGGTGTATAAGTTTCCTTTTGCAAATTGGAAGTCCACAAGGCATGTTTATCCTACGATATGTAAAATGCAATGAACAAAAGGTATCAATGTCTTTTTTAACAGGATGTCCAGACATCATTTAAAAATATTAATATGAATCTCATAAAGAAAATCTTTGTAAAATCGCGTCTTAAGCGGGTTCGCGAGTTAATGAGATTCAACAGCATTTATCAAACTGATAAATTTCATTACATAAGTCTTAATATTTATATTTATAAGAAAAAAAAATCTCTTAAACAGTTATATTTAAGATCCTCATTTAATTAAGATCGACTGTGACCAAAAAACTATGTTTTTGATTCAATACTAAAACCGCAATATCTACATTAAAGATAAGAATAATAGAATTTATAACATAAGTCATAAATTAAAGATTCTGTTTGCAGTGAAACACATATTACATTATTTGGATAAAGCAAACATTCAGAGACAATAATAAATTTAAAACATACTTTTAGGTAACTACTAAAACCATTTTTATGACAATAAACTTGATTTAGAGTTGTTTTCTTAACTATAGATCTTGTAGAATATCTTAAATGTTTGATATTTTGCTTTTCAGATTTGAATTATATATCATAAATAAAATCTAACGTAACAATTTTCTTCTCATCTGTCTGTTACAAAATATGTTTTCGAAATCTTAAAGTGTTACAAGTTTCTTTATATGTATATAAAGAAACTTGTTAAACTTTAAGATTACATTAATCGTTTTTCCTGAAAATGTCGTCTGTCAAAACAAATGGAACTTTGATTAAAAACGACATTGAAAAATATGTTATGATTTTTGATATTTTTTGACACTGAAAATCTTTAAAAGGGTATAATTCGAATATGAGGGGAATGAAATTAAGTTTAAATAAAATTAATAAAAATAAATCGGATTTTCATTTTTTTCCCTTATTACTGTAAGATTTATGAGAGTGCAATTTAGTATTAATTTATAATAATGATTTTCGGCTTAGAACTACGTTTTATCATATGCGTTTCATTTATTTTAAAATTGATAAAAATATTAAAAAGTGCTATAGATTAGCCCATTTGATATAACTTATGTTTATTCATTAATACTAACCATTTACGTAAAAATTATTTTATAAAAACAAATATTTTATGAGAACACAATTTTACATATTTTAATACAAAATAAATAACTCTCAATTTCTAGTTTTAAGATAATACAAATCGAATAATATTTTTTTTTATCTAAATATTAATTTATCTTGCAATTCAAGAAAGTAAGTCTCGAAATATGAATACTAACCATGAATTAATGGATTTGACTTGTTAATAAACACGAACAAAAATTATTGTAAACGTACAAAAAGCACTTATGAACTTTCTTTAAGCACCTTTTTAACAACCTGAAAAATAGTATATAAATTTTTAGTGTTAAGGGATTTTTAGTATTCAGGAACTGAATACATTTAACGTTTAAAAACATGGAAAAGTTTAAAAAAAAAATTTGAATGTTGTTATTTTGGCAGAAATGTGTTTATAAATAATCGAAGCTTCTATGAAAATGATATATAATACGAAATTTAATAGTTGAAGAAATTTGATGGTTAATAGAATAATATTAACCAATTTAATTTACCCAATATTTTTGAATAAACGCTGTTTTGCCTTATTAATTATATAATGTTGCTTTGCTGATTCTATAGCTACTTTAGTCACAATAATTGTACATTAACTGTTTCATGATGCAGAGGCGCACCCTAGAGACCTGACAAGAGAAGTGACCCTTCAATAAAGTCCAAGAGCTTGCTTTTTATTTGTACGTTTTGAAATTATGCATGTTATCTTTGCGTAAATTAACTAAACAACAAATATTTGTTACACTTAAAGTAACTTTTAATGAATTCAACACGATTCCTGCCATAACCGGCTCTACCAATGACGTAAAATACATCTTCGATTCTGTAAATAGAAGCACACAAAATGGATTTCAATTCGTATTAGTAACTTACATGTAAGTAGAGAGTTCTTCCGAAATTAACTACATTAGAAAATAGCATATAAGATATGAATGAACCTTTAATACTCTTATCAATTTCTAAAAAAATTACCTTTTTCGAAAAAAAATATTTATTGATAGAAGGAAGCTGCATTTTGAAGAAATTTCATAAAAATATAGATATTGAGCAAAATTTGAAAAAATTCTGATGAATCAAGTTGCTTGTATTAATGAAAATCAATAATAAGTCAGTTTACAATCATTTTTACTGGTACACAAACTTAATAGAATTTTTATTGTTTGGATGATAATCAGTAAAAATATAGGTATTGAGATGATAAATTTATGTAAGAATGGAGCAAAAAATAGTGCATTATACTGTGTAATAATGTTGATTATCAACATAATTAAAAAATATATATTTTTTTATTTTGGTTTCTATAAAATTATATTTAAGTTTTCTTTATCAAGTGATTTAATTACAAAAACTAATAGTTTTAGACACAAAATTAAGTTAAATTATTGATGTTTGATGTGTAGAAAAAGTTTTAAGCAGAATAAAAATCTGTAAAAATAGATAAGCAATAAAATATATATTTAATAACTTGCCGATATTAGTGTCCTTTTTAAACAAATAGAAATGAACGAAAAATTTATCAAGCACACTTTAATCACTTTTAATAAATTGCATCAAAATCATGCTATAAATAAAATTTGACATTTTTCAGTATTTAATTGGAAAAATAATTGTAAATGAAGGCAAATACATAAAAAAGCATGATTTCCAATAACTCATTTTTCCCTTCTTTCAGAAAAGTCCCCCAAATTCCACATCTGATTCAAATACTTCGTATAAGGGAGGAATATCCTAATATATATTTAGGTAGACTTTATCCACAAAATAAAGCCTAAGATCTGATATTTTACTATAATCGTAATTGGTATTTTCCATAACTAATAAAAAATTACAGTTTTTAGGTTAAAGCAGGAAAAAATAGGAGAGGGTGAATTGGAAGTTCAACTTTCAAACTTCAGATAGTAGCTGATATTGAACTTCTATTTTTTCAAAATTAAACTTAATTTCGAATGTAATAAAATCAGTTCAGAACCGTTTGCTTTCAAAAAGATTGAATTTCATTTCTCTATATACGAGAATAGCTCTCGTGTTGCTTCTAGTGCGACGTTAATAAAAACTAACTTAAAAAACTCTCTATATGAGTCAAGAACACTTTTACTTCAATTAAAATATAATTTTAATGATTAGTTAAATATTGGTTCGAAATTTTAATTATGTTCTTTTTTTTTTCAAATTTTATGAGGCAAATGGCAAAAGTCTTTGTTTTCCTTTTCATGTTAATAAAGTTAATTGTAGTCGATTGAAGAATCAATAATATGAAAACGTGATGAAGTAAAATGATTCAAAATTTTTCTTTAGTAGTATAAACCATTATATGTTTATGATAACATTATGGTATATCAATTTAATTTCGTTTGTTCCCGTACTTTTCCATGAGTTTTCAGTAAAATCAAATTTATCACTTCTAATATCTAAACGCAAAGCCATTTCGAAATACCGTAGTTATAAATTAAGTACGAGTATAGTTAAAAAAGTAATTGTATTTAAAGACAGATGGCATAATTAATGTAAATTGTTGTTACCATTGGAGACTGCTATCTGTTAAACGCAGCCGCAACAAAATTGACATTGATTCATAAATTAGTTTTGATATGGTAGGCACTTGCCCCAGATCAAAATTTGATTTCTGTCGTGTCGAGGTTCCCCATCGATGAAAAATGGATTCATAGTTATACATCGGAAACCAAGCAAAAATCAAAACAATAGGTTGCTTCAGATGAATCTGCTCCAACGAAGAGGAAGATAATCTCTTCGACCAGAAAAGTTACGACGAAGAATTTTTGTGGTGTGAAAGGAAACATGATCACGAATACAAGTAACTGAGACTTAGACAGCTGTCTAACGGGTCTAAAAAGAAACCATTTTAGATGCTATGAGCACCATCTGTTGGATTTTCTAAGGACTTATTGGACGACCCTCGTACTGAAAAAGCCAATTTCTTTCGATTTGCTGTTATATTTTAAAGGTAATTTTAAATTTCTTTTCATATAAATCAATTTTAAATCAGAAAAAATAGGTAATTAAATAATGATAAAGCTTTAAAATAGAAAATAATTATAGCCTTTACAGTATGGCTGGAAATCAAATTATTAATTCCTATTTTTCTTCATAATCCCCCCCCCCATTGACATTAATTTGGTGATACATAAATGTGTCACATTTTTGCTAGAATTAAATTAACAATAGCTTGTAATGGATTATCGAAGTGCGGTGTTGTGATTTCTTACTCATGTTCCACCTGGAAATATTCTTTTTATATTGAATGTTGTTAATATAATATGTATTTTGAAGTGAAAATTTTGAATATTCTCTTCTAATTCTTACAAAAAAAAATTGAGGTTACGATGAAAAGTCTATTGAAGTAATGGAATCATCAACGAAGGACATTGGGTGCGGTTTTCATACTGTAATTTATTGGGGCTGATGCACATTAAAAGATGTCAAGGCTGAAAAGGCTCACGTTGGAATGCCATGGATGTGAAGAGTAGGGTGCCTGCTCAGATGTCGACCTTCTCTAATATCTGTTCAAGATTATGCTTCGCATCGGTTTCGTTTAGAAGGTTTTGAGATGGACCAAAAAAGATAGACCGAGATTATCAATATACTAATAAAAAATTTATAATTTACTGCACATTCGAATGATGTTTGTTGAAATTTTCGCACACAATTAAAGCTAACCCATGATAACACTAATCCCAAAGCAAATTGCAGCATTAGAATGCATTTCATTGAGTTTCGATAAATAATCAATTAAGAAATAGTTATTTAAGGAAAATAAATATGCAATCTATTCTATTCTTTAACCATCTAAAAAAATAATTATTAATGTAAATGTGAAGCGGAAACTATCACGCGTGCTTCATCAAACATTAACTGAAAATTACATTGATCTCAATAACTGCAAAAGAGGATCTGAGTTGGAAACAAACTAATACACTAGGATAATAACAGCTATCCAAAGAATGCTTAACACTCTGGTATCAATGGTGTGTGTTCAGTATGAACGTTACCTCCTAATTCCTATAGAGATTTATACGCTTGCAATCTACTATCTGATCTCTTTTCATGTTCCTTTATATATGTATACATGTATGCTTATTTATATAAGCCCCGGTTTATTCACAATTCGAGACTTCCAAATCAATCAACGTCACAGAGAAGGCCAAAAGATTAATTAAGGGGGGGGGGGGGGAAAGCATGATAATCCGTTAAAGTATATTTCAAAGCCTTACTATAATTGTTTTAAGAGGGGATAAGAGCAAAAACTAAAAGTCATATTCAATTCTACTTGTAGTCTGTCGTTTTTAAAAATATTACTTAAAATTATTAAGAAATTATTAAACTAGAAAATGCCTGATTAATATATATATATATATATATATATATATATATAATGAATTTACTTGAACACATTCATTCATGCTGTAGTTGAAACTAATTTTTACTCAATGGGAAGGCGAGTCAAATTCTAGTTCATGATGGTGATTTTATTTGTTATTCATTATAAAAACGCTGCGCAAGGTCGGCCGACCATCCGGGCCGAAAAAACAAGTAAATTTTGAGGGTTTAACCGCAGTACATGTTACAATGGCGAGACGATAAGAAGTCCTCTAAATTTCTGAGTACCCCACTATATAATGGGGAAAATTATAAAAAAAATCCATGAAAACACGTGGTATAGGTTAAGGATTCTAGGGAACTATCATAATAGACAAAGAGCCTGAAGGGATTATTTTGACAAATTTACTATCGTGGGAAAAAAGGATTAACAAATTTTATGAGATTATTATTTATTTAACAAATTTTATTATTTAACAAATGAGATTTATTTATTTAACAAATGAGATTTATTTATTTAACAAATTTTATTATTTTTAGATTTGTGATCTAATAAAAAAAGGATAATTTGGAAGGGGATCAGGAAATAAGAAGGAACTCTACTTTTGAATTAGGGAATGAGTTAGAAGAGAAAATTTAATTATTATTAAGAGAATTTATTAAATTAAAGTTAGATCATTACATATAACTATGTATTCCAAATTATCCTTTAATTGATGTGATCCCGTGCACTAAAATTTCCTGAAATCAACTTTCCTATAGTCGTATCTCTGAAAGGTTTTATCCTTACCAGATGCGTATTATCCTTACCAGATGCGTCAAAACCATATCTTATAGAACAACGCATATAAAAAGTTATTTTTTTAATTATTTAAGAAACTACTCTTCGAAGGTAGGCGGATACCTTAAATACATTAATTAAAAACTATTCTTACCGACAATTATTTAATTGTTTCAAAGGATAATTAAATTTAGATGAAACGTGTTTGCGTGGAATTTGATAAATGCGTTTTGTATAATTATCGCAAATTTATTAATGAGCTATGCACTAACAGAAGTGTTAAAATAGTTTTTATTTATGCATCATATATTTTGCATGATTTTTTATTTTCACTCATACTTAAATAAAAAAAATCTATTAAAGAAAATTGAACTAATCTTCTCAAAATTGCCAAAGAATTTTAACAAAAGAGTAGAAAAAAAAAACGCGAAATGATTCTCATAAATCATTTTGTTAAAATTTTCTCAGTCCGTAATTAATTTATTTCATTTAAATCTAATTAACGAATCAAAAGGAATCCGCTTGAATAAGAATTTAAAACTTTCATCTTTGTCTACAAAATATAAGTTTTTTACCTAATAAAGTCACTCTTAGCTCTTTTTACAAATGTATTATTTTTTGGAATATCCAGATTCTTTATTTAGATGAAAATCTTCAATCCATCTAGACTAACAAGACGCAAATATTTTAGCATTCGTAGACAGAATATATGTATCCACAACTGCATATGACGGAAATTTTTGCAACGTTAAAGATAATTGGTCTCTACGACCATATATGAACAGTGGGATTTAATTTGAGTTAGTCCCTTTTGGAATTTTTGAATTTACTAATGATGGACCTGTAGCGGATCATTGCACACTCGATGCTTTGGAACGTGATCAAACTTCCGGGAGGAAATGGAGCTTTCTTTCTGTGGCGCTCAATTAATTAATAAACGCGCCAAATGGTGATCTCATTTAAGTCATTGTTCTCCTTTATTATATTGAATTCTCATCTGTGATCAAGTCTTCTTCTTTCCCACTGTACGATTCACTTTGGTCTAACCAATTTTAAAATTCGTTTTTTAAGCTAAATAACAAATCAGTGAAGCTTCCTAATTAACAGTTTTATGGCAACCCAGTACCCTTTCCCGTTAAATGATTCTGTTTACCTAAAATTGAGATTTACTTCCATTTTACCTCTCAGTCTGAGAATTTGTGAAACTATTTTATTTAATAAAAAGAACTGTACTAGTTCTTATTTTGAATTTGTGTGATTTTGTCTTCTTATAAAATCTGGGATTACAACTATATGGAAGAGATAAGGCTTCATAAGTTAATAAATGTTAATACTGAAATTGACTATGCGGGCTCTATTTATAAACTGTTTTTAAAAATAATATATTTTTTAAATTTATTTACTTATTTCTAACTACGAATTTAAATATTTCAAAAGTAATGTACATTCTATGTATATACGAGGGATGTTAAGAAAGTAAGTTTTCGTCATTTTTTTCACAAGGAATATTTATTGCATAACAGAATAAACTATGTCATCATAAACTATATTCCTTGCACTATTTTTCAATATAGTGGCCATTGATATTGAGACATTTGTCGTAGTGTACAATCAGTTTGTAGAAAGCACTCTGAAAACACTCCCCTACGATACTAGGAACTGTCAAAACAGCCTGCTCCACCTCAGTATTGTTTTGGATAAGCCTGAGAACGACCAGTACATAGTGTAGACATCACGCCTCACACCGTTATGTGCCTATCTGGTAACACCATGTCCTGTACATTAATAGTGATGTTTTCGAGGATATAAAAGGATGCCTTTTTGATTTTCATATTACACACTCAGCTTTTCTTCACTGAACATGCAATAACAGCGTCCAACCATTTGGCAAGACATGACCTGGTTCATCATACACGGTCTGTAGGTGCTAATGGATGACTTGTCCCCTGTGTCATTCATCCGGATAACAGCACACACTTCCACTGCCGACCGCGTTGTAAGTCACACTGGTTTCCTTCTACTCTATTTTCTTCGTCTCTCTGAGCATGCGTCATTCCCCTCCATTCTTTCCCTACTTCCGTGGAATAACGGAAGTAGGGAAGGAACAGAAGAAGGAAGGATAGTCAGCAACGAGTACGAATTCTTATGGTGGTTGTTTGTTTCACCTAGTGTGCCATGTGCTCTTTCAAAAAAAAAACGAAACTTATTTTCGGAAAACCCCTCGTTTGCTGAGATTTTATGTAAAATATTTTTTAGAAAAGAAGATATTTATCATAACAATTCAAGTTTTGGGTTTGTTAAAATTAATGGGGCTCTAGAACCTTTCGAGGGCTAGAGGCGAGGGATCTCGTTATTTTGAACGCCAGCTGAAGACGATAGCAGCACCTAATCCGATGTCTTCATCTCAAAATTTCCACATTTCCATACAGACTCCTTTGAGCTTATTGTGTAGCATCTCCTGTCATTTTACTCGATGATCTTTGATATAATTAGAAATATGTGGCTCTAACTGAGTATTATTGACAATGTAGCGCGAAACCATGATCACTTTCATAAAGTAACGTCGAGTGTTTTACTTCAAATATGCAATAAAATGTGTACTGTTTTGTTTTTAATTTTCTTAATGAACTGAGAAGATATATTAGATAACCTTTAAGTATTCATAGTAAAAAAAGTTTTTCATAATTAAAAAAAAAGGCTTTTAATTATATTGTATATTTGTAAGTGCCAAGAAGGATCTTCATTATATGGATGTAATTTGAAAAAAATGTCAAAAATTAAGCGAAAATAAATATAAGTACTTGTTCAAACTGAACATATTAATGAATTTTAAAACTCAATACATAATTCTTTGATTTTTTTTATCAGATTATGATTTATGAAATAATCAGGTTATAAGAATATTTTATTTTAAAAATAACACTAAGAGTTTATAAAATAAGCATACTGCTGGGTATTTTTAAAATAAATCTATGAATATTACACGATTTCGGGAAACAATACAAATAATTTTCTTTAGAGATAATACAGCTATTTTTAATATATATAAATATAATTGTAATGTTCAAAATTTTAAACATTATTGCAGAAATATTTTAGTGTTTAAAGTAATAACTAATCATTCAGGAGAATTTACCAAATATGATTTCGTAGAAAAATGACCATTTAATTTATCGAATATGAAGATAAAAAGTATCCACTTTAAAAGAAATTTGAAATATTTTAAGGCAAAATAACTATAGAAAATAAATAATTTAAATAATTTTAGAAAAATTTGTCTGTTAAGCAAAGCAAATAAAGAGTATACTTTATAATTTAAGTTAAAAATTATTCTAATTTTTGCATAAAAATATATTTTAATAAATAATTAAATCCCAAAGTTTTGAGATTTCTTCAGAAAAGTCTTTTATTCTTCAACAACATGTATGTACACAAGATACATTTGTACATATATTTTTTTTATCAATATCACAACTTTCACACTCATGCACAAAAGAAATTAAAAAATAAGTGCTATTTGTTTCAAGGAAGTTGGCAAAGTTTTACATTAAATGGTTGATGTGGGTACATTAGATATGTAACATCAGCTACAACGTGATTGGAAAGAATAGATTCATTGTTCTTCATGATAGTTTTGAATACATATAAACATGATTAGAGTTACTTGATTTTCAATATTCTTAACTGTTAAACTTATAATTAAACTTTGTAGAAACCTATTAAAATTTATTAAGCCCAAAACGTTATATTGACAAAATATTAAAATTATGGAATTAACATTCTTTTCTTCTCTAATAACAATTCCTCTCATATTAAGAGTGGATATTCTAACCAAAATTTATTATGATACAACACAACAATTTACACATAATATAATAATCATATTATGTAAACTTAATGTACTTTTCGGAAACACCTAAAAGCAACACAAGATTGCTGTGCTTAGGTTTCGCAATTGTAGATAAAAGACTATTTTCTACAGTTCTTGAATGCATAAATAAATAAATATTTTTACAAAATGGACAATTTTCCTCTTGATGAAATTTCATTGACACTATTTTAGTGGAGCAGCTTTCCGAAGTCCTTGTGCTGTGGCAGCTAGTGGAGCTGGACGCACAATGTAAGTAGCATCAGCGGCAATATGGTTGGAAAGTCCAGGTTCATTGCTCCTGATGATAGTCTTGAATCCATCCGTACCAGCGACGTAGTCCACATTACGGAAGACACCGATAGGATCCAAGTAACCGTAGCTTCCCTTTACTGATCCCGTACCATCTGCAGTCTCGTGGCGATACTGGCTCATGCCAAGTCCATCTCCGAATTCGAAACCGAAATTATAAGGCCTCGGCAGTTCTACTACCGGTGGAGTCAGAATATTTTGCATCTGAATTGCACCAAACATTTTAACAATCATCACACTTGCGAAGAGTACCCGAGTCAAAACTGGAGAGACCATTTTGATTCTGTTATGAAATATAAGATTGTATGTAATTGTTGAAGATGCAGATGGTTTTTTATATATATGCGCGTACTGTAAAAATTCAATAAAGTTATTCTGAAAATTCTATGCATTTGAGTGGTAAATGGAATCTTATATAAAACTTTCTTCAGTATAATATGAAATATTTAAGTGAATAGAGAACATTCTTTTCTCTCAAATGAAATGAAATTATGCCAGATGCACCCCTGAACTAATAATGAAAAGTTAAGCGTGAAAATCGTTGTATTTTTTGTTCTCGTATTCTTTTATTTAGAAATGCGTGCAAGGAATGTTCACGATATGTTTTCGCTGACCGCGTTTGTGGTTTTGATATTTTAGAAGCTGATTTGTAAGAATAGAAAAAAAATGAAGTTTTATATAAAAAGTTTTTGAAAAATAATTATTGAAATCTAAAATTTCTGTATTTATAGATTTTAAATTTTTCTTTCAAAACTTATTAGATTTCTTAGACATTTTCTAGCTACTCTGAAATTAGGAACCCATTTGTAAAACGGAATTTCTTCAATGTTTTAATGTTATGATAAAATAAAATTCTTTAAAATACTTTTAATAATTAGAAATTGATTATTCAAACATATATATCAAACCATTTTTTGAAGCTTGGGTTCTAAAATCCATGGCATTTTTTTATGGTATATTTCTCCAAATTATAGAAGATATATTCACATAATATAAAAACAAAATAAACTAGCAATCAAATATATATTAAATTTTTGAGAATAAGTTATATGTATGTATTCATTCGGGACATGTTTCAAACATTAACGTTATCACCAAATAAACTCATTTTTCTTGTCTAGGCAAATGCCTATAGAATAAAATTTTTAAACAAAAAAATCTGAAGAAGTAGTCTTTAATATAACAGTAAAATGAAAGTAATTATGTAAGCCAAATAAATGGATCGGCATGTAAAAAGGATAACTTTATATGGAAATTGATTGGTTAGTTGGTTTCATTAGCGTCGCACTAAAGTATACAGAAGTTGATAGAAGCGCCTCGTAATTTTGAACCTCGATTCTGGTGAGGAAGGTTTGACACACCTGAACTGTAACCTTTCTAACATTTACACCATACCAATGGGAGGACTTTTGAGCCGCGAGGAATTTTGGTGCATCAGCCACTTGTACACGGTGGATCGAAAGATGCATCAAGGCTCGAAACATACAACTCGACGAAAACCGTCGGCCGCGAGTCTGCTTCTATGACCACCAGGCTGCCGCGTACCATATAAAATGAACAGTTTGGTACGATTCAAAATAAGTAAATAAAAAAGCGTATAATATCAAAATATAATTTATGCTTGTCGTAAGTAATTTTTAAGATGATTCTGTCAAATTTAGAAAATAAAATGTATGCACCAAGGGAATTTAAATAACAGCCTAAAGCTCCTTCTCTGTCTCTCATTCACTATATATATATATATATATATATATATATATATATATATATATATATATATAACACATCGATCAATAACTCCAGTCTAAGAGTGAAAGCAACGATTTTTTTTTTGCAAAATTTTTTTTATTCATCAACATAACACCTTTTGTTAATAATCACCTTTTAGGGTGATACAATCGTTCAACGCTTTTTCAAAATCTTTTTTTTTTTCGCAAGAAATCTTTTGTTGCGAGTAAATAACTGATAAACAGCTTTTCTGAATCATCGACTCGTTGCTGTTTTTTGTTTCCATCGAAAGTAATCGCAGCACCACTTGGAAAAACCTTTTTTTCCGGGTCCGATCGACTTAAAATTTTGACACACGTTTCAAGCAAGGTTAGTACTCTGAAAGACCTGGTTACTGGTTTTCTGAGAGCGCCATATCTGGGATAGTCTCGGGAGTTGATGATCGTGTGTTATATATATATATATCACGAAATGATATTTAAGTAGATATAAAATCTTTTGTTCAATAATAATAACACATTTGGATACCGGAAATGGAGTATTCCTTTTTTGCTATGAATATTAAAGTTTAGCGTGATTCTATCGAACAGGCGTTACGTACTTTCAGACTTTAAGTCGAGCTTCGATTAAAGAACGAAACGAAAATATAAAATCTCAGATGATCATCCAGAGAGGAGTGTATGAGCAAGAGATGAGGAGAGAATTTTTTGTTGTGCAAAGTTATAGAAGAGGATCTTTCAAAATAAACGTCATACAACACATGGTACAGGATTAGGGATTCTGGATAAATATCATAATGGACAAAGTGTCAAATGAGTTGTTTTGAGCAGATTTATGATCCGATGGGAATGCAGGTTTAATCAAGTTTTATGGTAGTGACAAATTAATAAAAAGGATAATTTGGAAGGAGGTCAGGAAATAAGAATGAACTCTTTACTTTTGAATTAGGGAATGTGATAGAATATATAATTAAATTATTATTAAGACAGCTTATTGAATTAAAGTTAAATTATTACACACACCACATATACATGCATACATACACACACACACACACACTACTATATATATATATATATATATACACGCATATATATATATATATATATATATCTCTTATATATATATATATATAACGATAAGCTTCTGAGTAGCAAGTGTAGAAACGCATTATACTAAACTAGTAGAAATATTCGCGGAGTTCCCAAAGATTATATTACAACAAAATATTTATAGTTAGATATGAATAAATACCTTGCATATACTCTGTGTCTTTCTTTACACGTGCTATACAATAAGAGATTTCTTGATCTATTGTGGTGGTTCTTCGAAATCTTATTAAGATAAAAGAAGGACAAAGCATACAATTTCAGTTAATTCTCTAAACTGATGGAATGACTATATCCTTGAAAACACTTCTCTAAGAATATAAATAAATCACAGACCTTAGAAGAAAACTACAAATTTACTATAAAATTAAATAGCCTTTTTGCATACACTTCAACTGATACCACGACATTTCAAAAGTTTTTCAAGGTAAAAAGATACCCCCCCTCGAGCAAACCATCATGTAATTGAATGAGAGAGACAGGAGAAAAAATTAAATATACATTCGAT
>BMAW01111586.1:7510-29131 GCA_019974015.1 Nephila pilipes
TTATGATAATTTGCAGCCTGACGTAGAAATCGTAACCTTATTGCTATTGGTTGAATCACGCTCTCAATACGAATATAAGACCTTTAAAGCGATATAAGACCGTAAATAGATGTCACACTTCCCTCTTTTCTTTTCAAAATCTTGTTTACTTTGATACTTGTATGTCTTCAAATAGAATATTTCTTTTATTTATTTTATTACCATTCCTACCCTGAAAAAAATTAGTTGTGTGTAACTCCTGCTTAATTACTTTAGATACTTCTAATTTTCAAGCTTTGCGAATCAACTTCTTCTTTTTAGAATGTTTTCTTCAGTTGTTGTTTTATTCAAACAAGTAGTATATGTATTAACATTTGCTTAAAATAAACATTTAAACTTATATCAAAAGTGGAGCAATGCTACATTTATTTCATTTCACTGTTAACACTGTTTATTTGTGTTTTAGTTTTCATCTCTTATCTTATTACAAAGTAAGAAACAGAAAACATTTTACCTAAAAATTATTTTATTTTTAATTACATTGTCTTTGAATTTCGAGTGCTTCATCAAAAAATTCACATCAAAACTCATCTCTTAAAGAATTGATATAAAATATACATCAAACGCACTTCTCCATTTTTAAGCCACTATTTTCCAAAAAGGTCCGTTCCGCTAAATTTAGAACAGCAAAGCAATGTTTTACCTTGAAAACTTTCATTTGAAAGAAAAGAAAAATGAAGTACGCCACTTAACTTTCTTCTGTGAACGTGACTTCCCATCATTAACCTCAATCCTCTTACGTAAGCTCAAGCCATTCTAGAATCCCCACTTATTCGAAACTTCTGTAACTGTCCGCAGTGAAAAGTATTCTTCTTATTTTTGCAGGGAATAATTTTAAAACTCTTTGATATGATCCTTTTTATGCATTTCTTGGACTCTCGAGAGATAGCGGAGTTTCTTTCTCCAAAAACTCTCGCTCTTTGCTGTGAAACGTCAAGCAAAAAGATGAGAGACCAAAAAGCGAATCTTATTACTTTGGTATGCAGGGGAGACTTCTGGTTTAAGGCTAAGAAGTTTAGTCAAAGAAAAAAAAATGGCCGGGAAATTTTAGGAAATCGTGACATAAATAGCTCATAGTTGTTTAAAATAAATCTTTCCGTAAGTCTCATATTCAAAATGGAATCTCTTTTTAATCCGGAACGCACGGGACCACAGCCGTATCGGATTAGTGATATTGAAGGAATTTATAAGGACAATATAATTTTAATGGCCATACTTGAGAAAAATCACTCTAGATAACATTTTGTCGTTCTCTCAGGTACAAAATTAAAATGAAGCATGAATATTCAATCAATAATTTTTCATTAATATGAAACATTTGATTTATACCTGTGAATTGTAAGGAACTTTAGGAGTGAACACAGAGAGAACCTACAAATTGTTAAGGAGTCGAACCCCCATCTATAAATCTTCGAAGGACTCGAATACGATTGGTTTGATAAGATAAATACTATGTTATACTTAGTGTTTGATCAGACGTGTATAGGGAGAGTTTCCACACATATAATAGGTTAGTAACTGTCCTTTAAATTTTCATAGACCAGACTAAAATAACTTCGTCATTATCACTGTATGATTTTTTATTCGTTTAAATATTGACCACTGACTATTTTATATAATAATTAATCTTGACCCAGAAGAAGGAAGAAATAATTACATTTTGGATCCAACAATATAATACGATGAATGAGAAAAAAATTAAATCACTTTAACTAGCCAATCAAGCTACATTTCTTCAATATTTTAAATTTTATGCTGGAATAGAACTAAAATTACCCCATTTCTTATTTCATTTTATAAAAATGCTTCATTTTCTTAGCTGAAAAAGCCCAATTACTATTAACTAGTGATTTATTTAAGAAAATAACTGACTACTTTAGAATTAATGATTCAGCTTAAAGACTTTATTAGAATTAGATTTATGACTATTTAGACAACTAGAAGAATAATGACTATTTTAAATAGTGACTAATCTTGACAGATGAAGAAAGTATTACTTGTAATTTTAATCCAATAATATAATACGATGAATGAAAAAAAATTGAAATCACTTTACTAATAATGATTAAATGAAATCAAGCTATGCTTCTTCATTATTAGGAATTTTTGTGTTTGATTAGAAGTAAAATTACTAAATTTTTTTCTTACTTTCATTTATAAAAATACTTCATTTTCTTAGCTAGAGAAGTCAAAATATTAAATACAAAAATGGCGCAAAATACTCATTTCTGCAGCTTTATTTCGAAATATCTTTCTTTTTTAAGAATTCGAGGACATGCAAGGAACTGTGGAATACCATATCTAAGACTCCTTGTGTTCGTGATATATATTTTTTTAAATCATTAATAGAACTTATAACTTTTGTGTGTTCAATAATGACATTTTTGTCTTTCTATAGAATGATAAAAGTAAATTTTTTGTGTAAAAGTTTTTTCCCCCTTTTACTAGAATATAGACATCATTTGTGAGATGCATTTTCATTTCGGCATGATTTTAAATAATTCAAGATAAAAACCAGAGTTTTTGAAAACAATTTTTTTATATGGTGATAAAGTTTATTAAAATAAATTATTGAAATATTAGTTAAAACTTTGTAAGAATTTCATATATCTCTCGTCTTTAAGATCACTCTCTCTGCGTAATTCAATATATTTTCCATAGATGGCGCCAGGTTACTATACAAATACGTTACTAAAAAAAATATTGAAATATTAGTTAAAACTTATCGCAAATGCCTAAATATTGCATTGTTAGACGAATAAGAACGATTCCCAAAGTTTCAGAGCTCTAGCTTAATGGGAAGTTAATTAAATTAACAATCGAAAATTTGATGACACACACACCAAGTGAAATACAGAAAAAAGTTTTAATAAAAAACTATGATACAAAAGTGTTCCGAATTTTTTATGTTTCTATAAAGGGTTCTAATGCATATAGTGAAAATTAAAATATTTTTTCCACGCGATACATAATTTTTAAGACATAATTTTTTTTTATAAAAACTAGAAAACAAAACAAAGATTTCTAAATTATAAATTTCTATAATTATTTCAAAATATATACACATATATAATAATATCATTAAAAAAGCTGGTTTACTATATCAATATAAAAGCTTTCGCATTTTTTCAAAAATGGGGTATAAAATATATATATATTTGGTATATTTATGGAATATGATTTTAAAAATAGTACGTAAATACAAATTTATTTGAAACATCATGCCCAAATTCAAACCATACGGAAAGAAAATTGTTCAGACAAAAAAATCAACTTTTAAAGTTTAATAATATTATTTAAATGTAATTATTGGTTACACAAAGCACTAAGCTCTACGAATATTTTTTAAAACATAAGTATCGCCAAAAGAAAGTCTTGAATTCGGTATTTTATTTCCACCGGTATGTTCTGATTCCCTTAAATCAATTACTAAATCATTCAAAATGCCGAGTTCTTTAACTGTTGGTACAGCTTATGACACATACAATTTTTTTTTTTCTATTTTAGCTAAAAATAATTTGCACTCTGTAAAAGAAATTTAGCGCATGTAATAGTAAGATGCTTTCCTTCCTTTCTTTACAATTATTTCGAATATGTACAATTTTTATTATGTAACTCAAATGTATTCAGAAAATAAAATCAAGAAGAAAAGAGCTGTGGTATCTTAAAAAAAATTTCAAATTGAACTCAATGAAAGCAATTACACTCTATAAAAAATTAAAGACAAACCAAGAAATAGTTGTGCGATGGAGACAACATTTGGCGGATAGGAAAATTTTGTTCAGAGTAGAAAATGATTAAAATTTCATAATAATTGAATGATTTATTTCATAGTTGCATAGTTACAAATTAACGACCTCTATAAGATGTTGACCCACCTCAAGCCTGGATGCAAGCTGCCACACGACGTGGCATAGAGTGATAAAGATCTCCGATGGTCTCGTGCGGTATTTCTTGCCACATTTCCTCCAATTGTTGGGCTAGGTCATCAACATTCCCTGGTAGATGCAGTCGCCTTCTCATCATATCCCAAGACATGCTCCATTGAAGAGATATCAGGCTGGCCAAAGAAGTGTTTGACAAACTGTAAGACAATTCACAGCAACACGTGCCTTATATGTTCTAGTATTTTCGTGCTGAAAAATAAGGCCAGGGTTACTGCAAAAGAAACGGAAGCGAAACAGGTCTCAGAATGTCGTTGACGTACCGCTGTGATGTAAGTGTGTCTCTAATGACGACCAAAGGGGTCAAGCTAGGGGTCCGGCTATCAAGGGAAATGACACCCCAAGCCATAACTTCTGGTTGAGGCCCTGTGTGGCGTGCAATAGTGAAAGATCATCACGCTGCCTTGGGCGTCTCCAGACGCGTCTTCGATGATCGTCAGGACACAGTTGGAATCGGGATCCGTCGCTAAACACTATACGTCCCCAGTCAGCATCATTCCCATCTGATCGAACTAAGCCCCTCGGTAATCTGGCTCGACAGTGTGCTGGTATGAGTGGCAGGGGGCGTAGCGGTCTGTACCAGCGTAGATTTCTCTGTATCAGCCGTCTAGGATTGGTATATCAAATTTTAATTATTTGCATGTTCGGTTCATATGTCTTTGCATACGAAATTTCATTCAAATCGGGCAATTCCTTCTTGGTGAGTAGGGGGCTTTTTGGTATAGAGTGTATTTATATATGAACTACTTAAAACGATAGTTATATGAGTTTCTTAAGCTTGGGGTAACAGAATAGCCTGATAAGAAAGCAGACATATTAAAAGATTTGAACATTTATGAAATCTGAGTAATTTCAGAAAAACCATTTTAAAAATTATCATATTAATTAAAAGCTTTTGAAACATTTGAAATTTTTTTCCTGTGATGCTTTGATTTCTTTCAGAAATCTGAAAATTGCATTCTCTAATTTTTATAGTCTAACGAATATATTTCATTGATAATATAAACATTTTCATTTAAGGTATCTTGTAGTAATAGAGGAAATATTTCTGGATTTAAAAGTTGCCTAGTACTCATAAAAATATATTATGAAATCACACGTTTTCGTTTATAACAATAGAGGTTATTAATATCTAAAAATGATTTTAAAATACATAACCCAGGATATATTTCTGTTCTTAACATGTAATAACATAGTATTGCTTTGAGAAAATGGCTTCTACAAAAATGCATTTGAGTACTTGTAAAAAGAGATACAGGGTGTATGGTGTTCGGTTCAAAAGATTGACATTACAATGCATTATGATTAGAATAACTACATTTAGTTTGTTTAAGGTACATTTACATTGCCAAGATAAATGTTTAAATTCATATTTTACCATCTGTTTTCATTTTAATATCCGAATAGATTAGTATTGTCTATTTTAATAATTTATCATTTGTTCTTATTTTAATATTTAATAAATGATTTGTACAGTAAAATTATCTATTTTTATCTTTTTTGTTATTAATGTTCGTAACCTTTTACACCTAAAAATGTTTTGCTTGTGAAAATAAAAAATGTGTTAGGAATTTGAAGAAGGTACTTTCTTTTCTTGACAGCAATTATTTGTGAAGTCTGGAGCTTCAACGCATGCTTACTTTACGTCAATTAATATTCCTTTTGAATAATTCTGCTTTTTTGAAAACTTAACAGAAAATGAAAAAGAAACGTTAGCCCTTGTTAAAATGATATAACTAAAATTAGTATCAATTCTAATTTGATTTAAATTTTTAGTCTTAAGAAGAAGAGTGGTAAATTAGTTATAACCCGCATACAACAAAGCAATCTAGAATATTATTGCTTTTTAATACTGTTTTTTTGAAAAATAGAAAAGTTCCAGTGCCAAGCCTAAAGCATTTAAAAGCACAATTCAATGCGAGAAAAATCCCTGCACAACATTGAACGAAATGCGCTATATTTCAGTGTAAAAGCCAAGAATCTTGGGATCTTTTTCTATGCTAAATTACAAAGTTTGCCTTATATACAGGTCCTGCAGTTCGCAAAAAAATATAGGTATTTTTACGTTAGCGGCGCACAAGTGATAAATCGCCAAATATAGCTCTTTTTTTATATCTTTGGCAAATAGAAAGTTTATGAGGAAAATAATTTTAAGTTAAGTTATTAATATTTATATGAAATCCTTTTCAAACAAATTCATTAACTGTTAAATGAAAATTAGCAGCACAAGCACGCACTGAACACTAGTATCTTATCTTCAAAGAAAAGAACGAAGGAAATTCTGAGAAAGCTTATATCCAGTAAAGGACATATAAAATCTATACTTAATTTATCATCACAAAAATTACAAAATGCATATAAATAGGAAAAATAAATATCTGCTTTTATAAATTAAATCGCATATTGTTCAGCAAAATGTCAATTTTAAGCAAGAAAACTTGCGATTATGAAACAGTTTTTAAAAAAACGAAAATATAATAAAAAGAAGAATAAAGTACCGTTTGAATCTATTCACAAAGACTTTCTCTTTGAATAGTCACTATTACGTGACCACTTAACACTAATCGCTGAGTCAGTACCCCAGGAATTCAGAAATCACTTTTAGTTTGAAAAAAAAAAATCTAAATGGCTCAGTAGTTGTTCTTTTTTGGAGACATTGTGTTCTTTCTTGTTTCCTTTTAACCAGCACTTACAGGTGAAGGAACATGAAAAAAGGAAACAGAAGGGATTAAATTGATGAAGTAGAAACAAATACCTTCTGTAGGAAAGGGATAAAACATGAAGTAATAGGTTTTAAACCGACAAGAAAGAAGTAAAGAATTTTTTTTAACAAATCAAATAGGAAACACTTAATGTAACGAAATTTTATTTTATAGTACACTCAATGTCTCTCTTTTTTTTTTTTTTTTTTTTTTTTTTGTAAATGACAAAATATTATTCTCTACACTTTATTTTTTTCATCGAATTATTATGATGTTCATTTTAACGAACACATTATCAGATAATACTGTTTTGTTATTTTTTTTCATCAATTGAATCAAAATGTTACCTAATACGAGTATTATAAAACAGTTTTGAGCCCAATCAATAATTTTGTGGTCGTTATATGTCCGAGTAATAAAACTTAAGAAATGTTAGCCATAATATTTAAGGAAAGTATTTAATTCTTAAATATCATATATGTATGCGAATACACTGAAACGTTTCGGAACTTTTCTATGTGAAATTTTGGAGGACAGCTTATGTACGAATCCCTACTTCACAAATAAGTAGGTACTTTCTCGCTAGTTAAATGAAAGCGATAAATCGCCAAATATAGTATGTTTATACCTTTTTAATTTACCAATCTTACGTTTATGAGAAAAACTGTTCTTAAGGGATAGTGTTAAACTATTTTTGAATATCAGTTTCTTTATATATATATATATATATATGCATGCACACACACATACATATAATAGTACGATGTGTCTAATTCTTAGAACCTTTCTTTTTTCCCTACTAATTTGGTATGCTTGCTCAAAATTTTGAGAGCAAATAAAGTTATCTTTCCAGATAATGTTTTATTCCTCATAAAGTTTAAATATAAACTCGCCTCTGTCGTGAACGAAGCGTAAAACTTCATGAAACTTTTAACCAAAAGCAGCATTTTCAATTCACTCTATTTACTGAAAGAGTTTTCCCTGTGAAGAATTTCTGATACAGTACTATACGCCTTAAGCCTTGGCATTAGTTTGCTATTAACTTCCGCTCTGACTTTAAGAGTAAACTAAATGATTTATTAGATATATCCACACTTCATGGAGCGTTATTTATGGAGAATTTAGTAGACGGTAAGCATTGGAATGGGACTTTTGACTTAATGTAGAGCTTACGTCAGGTATCGGGAGAATTTTACATTAGAAGTTGGACTATATTTCATATTAAATGGCAGCATTCAAGAATATTTAGATACACTTCTGTCAAACTATTTTATTAGTTTCTAACAATCTTATAACTTAATTTACTGAATTGAAAATCGTTCATTTTTAGTAAACAGGAAGTGCTAGAAAAGCCAATAGGTCGAAGAGGTTACTTTTTAATTGTATCAGAGAGTTATTCTGATTGTAGTTGTTGTCTGAATAAATGATCTGATTCAAAATTAAAACTGATGTTTATGATTTATCTGAAGTAGCTGAAGAATCGGCAATGTTAATTACTAATACATAAAAAATTAGAGGATAGGGAGTTACTAAATTTTATATTTTTCGTGCTATATTTATTAACAAGAAGAATACGGTACATTGCCCATTTCGATTATTAATTGCAAGAATTCTAATTTGCTATTGAAGGAAGCGATTTCCAATGCTTGATTAGTGTATTAAAAGAATAGTTTCACAGATTTAATAAAATGAATAAATTCCACTATGCGCTAGCATTCTCTATTTAATGAAAAGTAATACTTTTCACTAAATTTATCAATTATATCGTACGTTTCAAACATTGATTGAAGGAAATCTCTTTTGTTATTTAAGGAAGATATTTCGAATTTATTTCTTATTTATTAATGAAAATTTTCTAGTGTTAAAAAAATTCATTAATTATGTTGTTTCTCTCTTGAATGTTCATTCAATAAAAATTTCAATTGAGAACTAAATGAATGATGTCTACAATCACATTTCCTTTCTTAGTAAATTATTTACAATTATCACAATGGTTTCATGAGCCCTGAAGCCTTTAAATCATTTTATTTTCTGAAATAAATCTATATTACAATACAGATCTTCCTTCATTCTTTAAAATATGCCTCATGAAAATATTCTAGTTATTGATTAAATTACTAGAATATTATTAGTTATTGATTAAATGACTAGTTAATTGATTAAAAGTGTACAGGCTTATTTCTGATAAACTTAAACGTACGGGCAACTTCAGAATTCATTTTCTCAAAATGTGATATTACATCAGTTCGTGCAAGGTATCACAAAAACTAATTAAGAAACCTCACGAAAATCTTACAATTAATCTATCACTTTATTTTGTACAAACTTAAGTAGATATATTAGGTTTTATACATATTTTGTATACAACCGTTTGCTTGGTGAATAATTCTTATTAAATTATGAAAACTTGTAAAATCAGTCTAATTAAGCATTAGAAATAAAGGGAAAACAATCAGTGGCAAAAGCTTCTTACGATAATGAGTACCATTAAATAATGCAAAAAGGGGTAACCAAAAAATGAGTATCATTAAATAATGCAAAGCATTCAAAGATCAATATTTAATTAATTACGTAAAATCTTTATAAAGTATTAAAAACTAATTTATATAACAACGTTCATACTATAGTCTATCACGTACAAAAAACTGTCTTAATTCATTGAAATTTTAAGAAGTTATTAACGATGATATTATGTTCGAATCTATTTATATTATGTTCGAATCTATTTGACCGGGGAGGAATTTATATGTTTAAAAAATATAGCGAGGAGTTATTTTAATGAAGTCTTATGATTTTGTTGGCAAATATTGTATTTATATATTCCTGGAAGGATTCATGTTTATTTGTTTTTCCAAGGAATGTTTTTCAATTTATTCCGTAGTGTTTGGGTTGTAATGATCTGATTCAAAAGAGTATTTGTTTTTACTTTTACGTTTTCATATTTGTTTGGAATAAATCAACAGAAAAGAATACCAAACAACTGTTCTATCCTACTGAAACTTGTTTCGTTGACATGTGTGTTTATTTACGTGACAGGAGAGCACGTGCAAGATCGAAAGGTTAATGCAGTTGACGGGGAGCCAAATATTCGTACCTGTTGCAACGTTTCTTTTTCTTGTTTTATATCTGTTTCCAAAAGTTTGAAAAGCAGTTGTGACTTTGAGTATGAGTGCATAAATGGCAAATTCTGGAAATTTGAGTGACGCTGATATAACTAATTCACAATTTGAGCCTCTGGCAGCTGAGGAAAATGTATCCAATAGTATCAAAATCATACAAGTGATGAAATTGAAAGAAACTGTTCTAACAATGATTTTGATATTGATAGTCAAGAAAAGCATAATATACTGAATATTCAGTCAAAGATTCATGTAATACCCAGGAAATTGAATATGATTCCACAATCTAGTTTTGATTAAAATCTACTAATATTAGAAAAACTACTCCAGGTGTCACTAGATATACAACAGTAAGGATAGTAGATGTAAAATGTGCATTTGAGACGGTATTCAATTCCACAATTCAAAACGAAATCATAAAAATGAAAAATATTGAAAGAGAAAAAGTGTATAGAAATGAATGGTAAAATATCGAAAGTGAAATGTTTAAAGTATTTATCGGATTATCATTTTACAAGTAATATGGAGAATCAATGGAAAACTTGTGGATAAAGATTCAGGCAGAAACACACCTTGAGCGTCAATGTCCCTCGAAACCCTTAGCATTACATTGAGAGTTATTAGTTTTGATAATAAATCCACTCGTCAAGAAAGAAGGTATGTGGATAAATTAGCTGATGTACGAAATATTTGGGAGAAGTGGGTAAAAATTCTACCAAATTGTATTACCCGAATGAAGGTGTTACTGTACATGAACAATTAGTAGGGATTCGTGGCTAATGTCCTTTCAAATGGAATATAACAAGTAAGCAATTTAAGTATGGTATAAATATGTGAACTTTAGGGGCCAGTAAAACTTCTTATGTACTGAAAACACAAATTTATACAGGAAAAGAACGAGGATTAATGCCAGAAAAAAATCAGGGTATTCGAGTAGTGACTTGTTTCTTGTGAGTACTCGGCGCAAAATGATACACGTGATACTTTTTTCACATCCTGCAACTTAGGACAAAGTCTTCAAAAACTAAAAATGACTGTGCTTGGCACCATTAGAAAAATGAAACCAGAACTTTCTGGAAACATTTCAAACAATGAAGTGCACAGCTCAGCCTTTTATTTTACAGTAGACGCAACAGTTGGAAACAACATCCCAAAAAGGAAGAAGAATGTTATTCTTATGAGCAATTTGCATTATCATAAAGAGGTTAGCAGTATACTTGACAAACAAACCGAAACTGATATTGCATTATAAAGCTACTAAAAGGGCAGTGATCAACTTTTGATACATACATACCCTTGACAGCATATTCTTGATCAACTTTTGATACATACATACCCTTGACAGCATATACTTGATCAACTTTTGATACATACATACCCTTGATAGCATATTCTTGATCAACTTTTGATACATGCATACCCTTGACAGCATATTCTAGATCAACTTTAGAACACGTACACTTGTAAAAGAGAAACAAATCGATGATTAATGATACTACTCTACAAAATACTTGATACTTCAGCTTACAATGCATTTATCCTATGGACTTCAAAAGAAAGCAAATGAAATGAGAAAAAATTGACCATGTGAAGACTATTTTTAGAAGAATTAGGGAAATCTCTAATTTTTCCATACTTTGAAGGAAGACACTACCTACCAAGAAGTGAGAACGTAATCACAGTAGTAAAAAGAATACAGACAAAAAGTAAAAATGCACCCTCAACATCTGATGAGAATACTTCAATGTGTAAAAAATGTACAAGTTCTAAGTTCTTCCCATCAAATATTGAAAACAAAACTAATTTGTTGTCAGAAACATATTTCCAAATCTCATGAAAATAATATTGTTCAAATTGCAAATTAAGAGAAGCTTCAATTTCAAATCTATAGTCTTATTTTTATAGATATTTTATATTATTTGACCTAAATTAACACTTACTTTATTATTCCTTAAATTATATTTTTAATGATATCTTTCATTTACTGCTAGAAATAATAATATTCTGAATCGGGTCACATAGATCCGAACAATACATACGAGTATTAAATTCGAATAAAACCTCAGGGTTAAAACTCGAAGTGGAACTATACTGTATTTAGTGCAATATATATATATATATATATAACAGGTCAATTGAAAAGTCCCCGGCCTGACACATAAATGGCGCGACTAGAATTAAATCCATATGTTTTTTAGTTAACCCTAACCCTCAAAAGATGCGTGTATAAATGTGACACCTGTCGGATCAGTGGTTTGTGAATTATAGCATTTTGAATGAAACAACTTTTGTTATTGTGAAAAAAATGGGTGAAAAGGAATTTCGCGTGTTAATAAAATATTGCTTTTTGAAGGGAAAAAATACAGTTGAAGCAAAAACTTGGCTTGATACTGAGTTTCCGGACACTTCCCCAGGAAAATCAACCATCAAGGATTGGTATGCTAAGTTTAGACGTGGTGAAATGAGCACCGAAGACGGTGGACGCCCAAAAGAGGTTGTTACCGACGAAAACATTAAAAAAATCCACAAAATGATTTTGAATGACCGTCAATTGAAATTGAATGAAATAACAGACACTCTAAAGATATCAACTGAACGTGTACATCATATCATTCACGAATATTTGGGTATGAAAAAGCTCTGTGCAAAGTGGGTGCAGCGCGAGCTCACTTTTGACCAAAAACAACGACGAGTTGATGATTCGGAGCAGTGTTTGAAGATGATCAAGCGTAATAAACCCGAGTTTTTGCGTCGATATGTGACAATGGATGAAACATGGCTCCATCATTTCACTCCGAAGTCCAATCGACAGTCATCCGAGTAGACTGCACCCGATGAATCCGCTCCATAGCGTGGGAAAACGCAACAGTCGGCTGGCAAGGTTATGGCGTCTGTATTTTGGGATGCGCATGGAATAATTTTCATTGACTACCTTGAAAAAGGAAGGATCATCAACAGCGACTATTACATAGCGTTATTGGACCGTTTGAAGGACGAAATCGCCGAAAAACGGCCGCATTGGAAGAAAGAGAAAGTGCTGCTTCACCAAGACAATGCACCGCGTCACAAGTCAGTGAAAAGATGGCAAAAATCCATGAATTGGGCTTCGAATTGCATCCTCATCCACCGTATTCTTCAGATCTGGCCCTCAGCGACTATTTCCTTCTCTCAAATCTCAAAAGAATGCTCGCTGGGAAGAAATGTTCGTCGAATGAAGAGGTGATCGCCGAAACTGAGGCCTATTTTGAAGCAAAGGACAAATTGTACTACAAAAATAGTATCGAAAAGTTGGAGGGTCGCTATAATCAGTGTATCTCCCTGGAAGGGAATTATGTTGAGTAAAAAAAACTAATTTTGCCAAAACAAATAGGTTTTACTACGGTAGGTTGGGGACTTTTCAATTGACCTGTTATAATTTGGCTTTATTATTTTAAGAAACTTTTTTAATATATATTTTTTTTTGCTTTTTAAATTCTTGGCACTCTTCTACCCCATCCCTCCTCTTTCTTTATATATATATAATATATATATATATATATATTATTTTATTTTAAACTTATAAATTTTCCCTCTAAGTGGTGATATATTTTTAATGCTTATTTAATATCGATTTTTCATTCGTTTGTATTCGTTCCTTTAATTTTTAAAGAAGTTATTTAATAAGTTAGTTATCGTTTTTTAAATCGCAAGATATTGATTTTTTTCAACAATATTTCTATAATTTTCGGAAAATAATTTTAAATAAGCAATTTTTTTGGTTTCCTTTAAATCAATTATTCCGAATTTGTGCAATTTCCTTGAAATTAATCAAGCCCAATATTTTTCACTGAATTCGCTAATAACTTACATAAGGTGCCACTACGTATTGGGGTTAAATTGTGTAAAGTAATGATTAAGTATTTTTCAATGAAGTCCCTGTAAAATGAAATTTTGCAAAGTATTCAAATTATATGTTTTTTCTTATAATATGACTTCATACACCAAATGTAAGTTAGAAGATTAAAATAACAGTCATTTTCTATTTTTGTAGCGAGTGGCATGAGTGCGTAGAATCGTGAATGAAGATAAGAAGATGAAAAGGACCTCGTTTTTATTTTTAGTTGTGTGCAGTTCATAGTACAGGGATACATCACAGATATAGTTATAATAAAGAATACATTTAAGACATATACACGAACACATACACAACAACAAACTAGAGGTTGGGAAGCAGTATCTTTTTCTAAGCGTCACCACAGGTAGCATTATAAGTCCCGTTAAAGTTACAGTCATTGTGACTGTTACATTTTTATTTTAACGCGTGAGTTCATCATCATTAGAGTTCTATCATTTTTTCTAGAAAACGTATTGGTACTTTTGAATTAGCAAATTTTCGAGAAGAAATTTAGGCAATATCAGCTTTTCCATTTTGTCGGTGACTCAGCGAACCAATAGTATAAACACTTTCGAAAACTAAACCATCTTATTTAAAAAATTAAGTTTTTTCTTATAAACTTGAGATACCTCAACGAAAGAGATAAAAATCTTCTACATTTGGCTATTTATCGCTTGTGGGCGGCTAACAGAAAAGTAACTTCATTTTTATTGAACTAAATTATTTTTGTATAAGGCATCCTACGTAATTTAGCTAAGTGAAATTGCAATCGTTATCGCTTTATACAGGGAAATATGTGGTGATAATTTTATTTTTTTCAGATATTAGTAAGCGGATGTGTTTTATTTCATTCGATGAATTCATGCAGATGATTTTATATTCAGAAGAGAATTTAATATTCTTTATAATCTTGAACAAGTAAATGTCAAATTATGTTCAACGTAGTTTGCTGCAAATTTTACATTCAGTATCTTAAGAAAAATGTAGAAGTAAATAATTATATTTTGAGCAATAATTCAAATTGTTTTACATAAAATTTTGTTAGAAAACTAAGAAAAGCTTTGACTTTCAAACAATGAAACAAACAAATATAAATACTAACAAATTAAATTCAATTAATTTACATTTCTTTTATAGGCACAGTCTGTCAAAAAAGAATTTTAAATTTCTTTTACAAAACTTTTATATCCATCTATCTTAAATAATTTAAGTACCTTCCATGGAGCGAAGTTTCTTTCATATATATCTATTTTATGCATTGAAATATTATACAAGGAACCATGTAGATTACTAAGTAAAATTTTATTCAACCCTTACTTTGAAATGATATTAAAAAGAAATTCTACATTCCTAAAGCACGGCACATTAAACAAGTTATTCCATATATTAAATAAACGGAATTCTTATGTAAGAAAGTAAATTTTTCGCACAAAATCTTTTGGCTTTTTTATTTTATATATTTCATGTTTAACATGTCTTGTAAGACTTATCTAAAGGTTTTTGATATATTTTGTGGTGAAATAAGTTTAGCTTGAAGTTACGGAACGCATTTCTAGATTAGATAAAGAGATTCCTTTTTCAATGGAATATATCAAGTAGTAATATTATGAAATATTTTGCCCTCAAACTACTGTAATATTGATGCAAAAATTAACAAAGGGGAGTGTAATGATGTTTTCAGCGATTCGTGATAACGATATTCACAATAATTCCTCAAACATAGTCCCTATAATTGTTACTCGACACAAATATATCACTAATAATATCAGTAAAATACATAAATATTTTATAAGGAAAGAGTCTTAAGGTTATTATATTTTTAAAAATAAATACGCAAAATTCCGATGTGTTCCTCTTCTTTTTTGTGAAACCATATTATAAAAGATTTTTACGAAATGAAAAGTAGAATTTTATAAGTACAATAAAAATGAAAAGATGAAATACTTTCTTTTCGCCAACTTAACATGAGCAACTAGATAGAAGATCAATATTCGCGAAATGTGACATGAAAAGCCACATTGCCAATACAAAATAGCTCGAATATGGTCGTATATTGCATCAATTTCAAAAAAAGAAGAATCATTATTGGAAACCGAATTACAGGATTTGTCCAATCAGAATCAGGACTGGAGTCATAAAATTAAATATGGATGATATGCGTGGTGCGTGTTAATAATTTTCAAAATGTGACCTTGAGGCACCAATACACCAGTCCCAGAACTTTTACCAAACTTCATTAGTACCCAGGACTTCCACAATCACAAGGCTGTTGAGGAATATAATCGAAGCTTCCCTTGAACAATATTAATTATTCCGAAATTATGTTTTTTCAAGATTTTTTTTTATCCTAGTTTTCAAAAAGAAGACAACAAGAAACAAGTATGAGAAAGGGGTGTGTTGATAAAACCGTCAATTCCCAATAATTTCCTTTCAGAAAGTGTGTGGGATGCAAGCAACTTTTCTGTCGTTCCGGAGATCTGTTACATTAAACATTTCACTTTAGCTGCACAAAAGTGTTACATTAAATTAATTAGCCACACCGAAAACATACTCCACGTAAAAGAAACTTCAAATGTTGGAGATTTAAAATAATACTTATTTTAATGCAAACAGAAACATCTTCAATGATTACAACAGTAGACCGATTGAATAATTTATAGAACAACACATAATAATAATAATAATGTTTTTGTTGCCAATTGCACAGGAACAAATCTGTTCCATAATCATTCAAGCAAACGATTTTTTCGTAGTATTTACTTTTTTTTGAGAGGCAAAGAACTATTCGTTTATTTCAAACTTAAGATTTCCAAATTTAAAACTTAACCTTCACAACTTTAAAACTCGACCTTCACAGGTCCGGAATCTGCGAAGCAAGTGAGAGGAGAAAAGATCGTTTGCTCCTTTCCTTCAAATCTCCTTACAGCTCCACAGTCAAAATGACGTCAAAAAATGAAGTAGGAAGCCACCACACAAATATAATCCGTCGGGGAATTCGGAAAGCAGTACGATGTTGTATTTGGCTGCTACCTCTCTCATAATTAGCGATGCTTAACTTTGTGCATTGAGTACATGGAATATGGCGATGGTTAATGGCAATGAACATGATATTGCCACTGATGTATGATACCTTTGAAATCACATAAGCAATTAACATTCGATCACAGCTCAATGTCTCATATTTTGATCACATGTTCTTTGGTTGGGGTCGAGGAAAGACGTCCAGTGAACTGCTTGTCTTCAACGTCTTCCCTGCCATCAACCACTTTTTGTGGGCAATGGATTCTTATTAGTAAGCTTTTTGAATCGTTCTGAAGTCTGCGAAGCAGAATTGTTTCATTTAAAAGGAAATCTGATGCAACAACATTCCTCCGTTATTCGGCACGTTTTCACTCCCGAAGCATAAAATACAAGATAATGCTTTCACTTAGGTCGACATACACACTCAAATGGGTTAGAATCAACTGGTACGGTTCTCGTAATTTACATTTCTTCCTCAACTCTCCATTCCATCCATAGAAACAGCCCTCCGCCATTCGTAAATGCTGAAATAATTTTCTCTGATGCTTTTTCGATAAACCCTATGTATCAGAAATTAGACAAATTTCAAAACTTTTTTAAAGGTAAGAACTTATTTCTAAAAGCTCCTCATTTTCTTTCATTTCGTAAATTATTACTTTTTGTGAACGCCCGTTAAACCTATCATGGTTCGGTTTTATTTCAGAACGAAATGAAATGTTTTAAATTTACGTTAAGTACCACTGAAGCAATACCTAGTTTGAGCTTTTTAGATATTAAGAATATAATTCAAATTAAAGGCACGTGTAATATACATTCTGAGATCATAAACGTATTTTTAATCCTATGCCAATTCTACTTTCCTTCTCAAATTTAACCTATTGTATTTATTTAACCATAATATATCACCCAAAAGAATAAAATATTGAGGTAATTGTATAATCATTTTTTTTTTCTTTTCGTCTTCGAAAGTATTTCTTATTATTTATCGTCTTCGAAAGTATTTATTTCAATATTTTACCACTCAGTTTGTGACGACTGTCCATTCCTGTTTGCCTCTTGTGCCATAGCTAAACTCAATGTTTAAACACTAAGAAACAATAAGTCGATCAATGAGACATAAGGACAATAATTACACAATTTATTAGTTGCTTGTTAATGTAACGACAATTATAAATGCTTTACCAGACAAGGGCCTTACTGTCTTAACTCAATCTACCAGTAATAATCTAACTGACTCTTACCACTAAGCCTTCCTTGACTTCAAGCATACATTAACCAGCAGATAACTTGGCTCCGACTTCAACTCCGACTCTGAATAATTACTAAAATCACTCAACCTTAATTTCTCGAACCACTCAACCTCTCTTTCAACCTCTTTATCGCTACTCTCAGTCTGAGTTTATATATTTCTTAACTCTCCTGCTTCACTTCATTTCTACCTGCTTCCTATCTGCATATTCACATTTCATTTTTAGTTGGGCAAAGGTTGTTTAGCAAAAGCAATCAATCTTAATTAAAAGTCCCCAAATTTAGTGAAGAAAAACCGCGAATAGCTCAACGTCACAAGTTTTTAGAGTGTCTGCTGCAGTAAATTGTTCATGGTCCTGAGCACATATCCGGCGTCGTTTTCATACAGTCGTGACTACGAACCTGAGAGTCATTATAGATCCACAGTTTAACGGTGCTGATTCAAGCCGAATGTGAAGAAGACTCAAGTACCCCCCCCGATGCCATGGTGTAGAAGTTTAAAAGAGAGAGGTGCAGGGTTATGTGTTGTCCTCGTCATTTGAGCGGGGCTCAGTATTAAAAGGCTTGTCACCAATACCCTCGTGTTGCTTCCAAATTCGAAGTTAATAAGTTAAAAGTGAGATTAACCCCTTTGTAATAATGTTTTCTACCAGTAGTAAATAATACATAATAATTTTAGGTAACATGCGCTAACAGTTGTACGCCCTATACTTTGATTTTATTTGCAGTAAATTTAAGTAAAGTCTTAAGATAAGAGCCAATTTTAAGTAAGCGTGTTTAAATAAGCAGACTGGAATACTTTCCCAAATATTCTTATTTATCTAATTATAATTAGAAATTAAATTTTATTAGCATTTTGAATATATTACTGAAATATGTAATTTTACACTGCACAGTTTGTTTGGTATTTAAATCTATATTTTTGATTCACAAAAAAACCGCTATTCAATATCAACAACTATTTGGAATCTATGTAAACATAGCTTGATTAACAAACATCTAACAATAAGGATGTTCAGAATGTTTCTAAAGCACTTTTAAGAGGAACGTTTATATTGAAAAATTTCTATTCATGTCTTAAATTTCTTTTCTTAGGAGAATAATTCTGATTTTTGCCGCAGTGGTGCTCAAAAACATATTTATGACTTTCATCTTTCAGTGCAACAAAGCGAACCTACACATATCAATCTGAATTCAAAATTTCAGAGCTGCCATCTGTTGCTCACTAACCCTCTTGTGCTCTATAGGGGGAGGAGTATAAATATGATACCACTTAGTTTAGAGTATGAAAACAATATCTTATATATTTTGTTTTGAGTAATTAATTAGTATTTACAAAATGTTTAAACATAAAGATTGGGTAGCTGATGATTTTAAAAATTTCAAATCGTTTCAGAAACATTTATGTGAGACATAAAACAACCACTTGTTGGGAACTTTCATCAGATTCAAATCAATAATTTTTATAATTATTCTGCATGATTCTGCCATCTAATGTTCATAAATAAAGCTATAAACTACTATTTGTATATAAATGTGTAAGGTTAAACGTAATTTATATAGATTTTTAGCTTGCTAAATATGTGGTATAAAAAATATACCACTGCCCCTGAAAGGATATATCACAAGAGATTCTGGAGTTTCTATCTTTTTTTTCTTTTGAAAAAGGAAATAATTTAAGATATGTGTTAGTATCAGCAGGTGGTAGTTTTGAAAAAAATAAAAACTTGAGAAACATTTAGAGAGGAGTGTTCCAAATTTATTTGTTTCTTGACGTCCTAATTATAGAGGGAAGTTCAAGATCTTTTAAGACTTGATCATATCAGAATCTCTCAGGTTGCAAGCATAAGTATACAAGGAATTTTTGTCTTGTTGAAGATAAAAAGGACAAATCTTGAACTAATAAAACAGAACGTTGGAAGAAAAAGATAGAGAGAAAACTATTTAGTGTAATTAGTTTCAGAAGGGCATAGCTTCAAAAAAAAAAAAATAAGAATTTGCGGAACATTTAAGGATGAGTTTTCTAATTATATACGTTAATGATATCTAATCATAACAGAAAAATGAGGGTCTTTTAAGTCTTGTTACCATCAGAATCTTTCTGAGAGTACACAAAACATGAGAGGTACACGAAATTCTTTTCATGTTTAAGAACTATTCTTAAACTATTAATGCAGAACTTGAAGTTAAAAGAGAGAGAGAGAGATGATTTTGTATAATCACTAATGTTTTACAATGAAAAATGGGGCCTAGTGGTCATGGTCATGGTCATGGACTCGTGATTAGCAATATTTTGATCGAGTTATTAAGATCAGGGCGCTTAGTGGAGCTGATGCATTTTAAATATGGCGAGGTCCCACGTATTCCCATAGGAGTAGTAGAGAAATATGGAGGGATGTGCCATTCAGGTTTATTGCTTGTCACTCGACCAAGGATCGAAATTAAGAAGTATGCACAGTATATCCCTCGAGATGTTTCTAATCACGATGTTTCAGGTGCTTAGAAAGTAGTTAATTTTAACTGCGGAATATAATAACATAAGTTTTCCTTAACTCTTTCAACGAAAGTTGTTTTTTATTCAAACAAATGCAAATGCACCCAACTTTTTTTTAATGGTAGATAAGTACCTCAGAACACTGTGTAAAAAATTCGTGCAAAAAATACATGCGACACATAGTAAATTTGCGGATATGTTCCACAACTTCAAAAATTCGTTTAATATGAAAAAATTATAAATATTTTGAGAACAAATTGTGCAAAAAAAGTAATAATGAAATCCATATTACATATTTATAAAGCAAAAATAATTCATTTTATTACAAAAAAAATTAAAATTAGCGTATAATGAAAATTCAATCTATAGGTACATAAAACATATAAAAATTCAAATTGAAATTAGGAATAAACCTACTAACTAACAACTTTTCATCGCTACTTGATAACAAACGCGAACGTTTATTACGAACTGGCACAAAAATGCTATGATCAATAAATGTGTCAGAAAGGTATATCAAAAATATCGGTTTTGATACAAATAAAGAATTTCATTCGTTATTAACAACCCCTGATGATTTTTGTTGTTGATACAAAGTCTGTTATTTGCGCTTGTTTTTCTTGGTTTCTGAAGTTGCTTATATAATTATGATATCGTACTACACAAAACTTAAAATTATGTGGAAATTTTAATGCACACTCTATGTCAGGATCATGAGTAAGAAAAGTTCCATACTTGTTGCTATTTTCAAGCCTCTGCGAATTAAATCTTCTGCTAATAACTGAACTGCTTCTTCGATTCTGTCTTTATCGACTTCTTTGTTATCATAAACTGTTATAAATTTGATCAAACCGTCCTCATCCAAAGTTCTTTTTAGCAACAATTTTTCGATGTCTACCGTTTGTACGTTGTTAAAAACTTCGGCACCAATTGCATTTGATAGAGTTATAATTCTTTACACATAGCTGATTTTTGTATTACGAAACTTTCACTTTTCACGCATGTCGCAAAGTTTTTTACCGACAAGCATTTAAGGTTGATTGGTGCAACTGTTTGGTGACAAAAGAAGCATGTGTAATAAAATCCATAATCGTAAGCTTTCTCCATGCTTCCACAACAGTGAAATTTATTTCTTCCACTGAATTTAAGATTTATTAAAAGTTTGCTTTATGTAGTACAA
>BMAW01111599.1:0-10037 GCA_019974015.1 Nephila pilipes
CGATTTTTTTTCGAAGCCAAAAAAAGATCCTTTTTATCCCTCGAAATCATTCCTAATCCATTAATAATCAGTATTTTCTCCCCTTTCTTGCCATTCCCTCGATAAAAAAATAACGATTTTACATCCACACTTGCTTCACTAACGCAGCTTAAAAACGCTCCTTTTTTTCAGGAGAAAAAAAAGTTAGTGTTCATTCACCTTCCTTTCCGATTGCCCCGTTCCTCCCTTAGGGAACTTCTTTCCTCCTTATTCCACCCTTTTTCTTCCAAAAAAAATCTCCCCCGACGGAAGCCATGTTTTTTACCGTTTCCATCTTCAAACGATTTTCAAACTTAGCGCTTTGGCGCCATTTTGGCGCGATTTAAAAAAAAATCGCCAAGGGGCACTATCAAAGCACTATCATTCTAATAACTATCAAAGCAAGTGGCACTATCTATTCTAATAACAACGGTTTTAAAGCAGTTCGTTGATTATTAGGGAATCAACTACTGTTTTCATGCTCGTAAGTGCAGATTTATCTTCTGAATAAGGTCTGTAAATTTTATCCATTCGTTTTCTCGATATTTCCTCTTTCTTTATGCTATGTATTTTTACTTTTATTCATTAAAAATGAAATTCCAAATGCGTTGTTTTGTCTTCTAGACACGACGATTTCCGCATTTTTTTTTTCATTCAATACGCCTGCTTACTTCAGAATTTGCCTTCCAGGCACGACGCCATCTTTTCCCTCTCTTTCGGAAGCTCCGGGTTTGAAACACCCGCTTTGGCGCCATCTTGGGGCAATTTCAAAAAAATCGCAAAGGGGCTCCATTCAAGTTCAATTTGATCGAAAAGGACATTTTAAACGTCGTCGGATACCCTGTTACAGTTAACTAACTACCAGAAAAGGAATTTTTAAAATTATGAAATTCACCCCGCCCCCTTTTTTTTTCGAGTACCTGATTTATCAACGTAAAAGATACCAAAACTTCAAACTTCGTTAGATCCATTTCATTAGTTTCTGAATTACAGAGGCTGTAAGACTGGACAACTAATGTCAAATGAGCTTTTCAAACAATGGACGAAAAAAAAAGAATTCTACTTGTTATTTTTCGAACACCTCTGCACCAAACGATAGACAGTTTTCTCCCACTTCAAAAAACGTAAGAAATTTGAAACATTTACAATTATTGTGAACAATATAAATTTTTAAAAGCAATTTCATGAAAAAATAATAATAATACCGTCAAACTTTTTAAAACTTATTTAGATTTTTCATATCATAAAACCTATAAAACCAAACTGTCCCGCAATTCCCTTCATTGGTTCAGGAAATACATTTCACATTTACGACAGTACATCTCGAATCTTAAGGGAACCGTGTTCAAAATTATAGATTTTATTTATCGTTTTTCTGATCACTGAATGTTAGACAGCAGGGAAAACATCTATTCTAACAATTTTTCCCGAATATTTCTGGAACAAATGATCGCACTCTCAAGGATTTGAAACATGGTCTATTTCCGCAATTTTTTTTACCTAATACGGGGAGGGAGATCGAATTTCCTTCTGAAAAAATTGAATTGTGAAGGAATTTATTCATTTACATTATAGTTTAGTTCTCTTTGTCTGCGAAAACTGTTAGAAAGAGAAAGATTCCTTTGTTCGAGTCATTGCTGAAAGTAACAGAGAGCTTGGAAGGAAAAAAATCAGTTGAAGGAAGTCATCTATCGATTAAGTCTACCAAAAAGCTCAAAATAATTGAATGCATATAGTTGTAATTAATAACTCAAGGACACTGCCGCAAATGCTAAACAAGTGCTGTAAGCAAAACATTCGTTGAAGAGCGCTTTTTTAGCCCGAATCTGGTAAAATAAAAGTTGCTTTGAAAAAAATTAAAAGTTTCATTCTTCGAAGTGTTTTTAAAATATGGAGGGGGAAATCTGGAAAGTTTAAAAGAGAATAAGTGTTGATTTCGCATTGAAAAGGACCTCAGAATTACCAGCATCACTAGTGACTTCTAGTGGGTAATAGAGTCTCTAAGTAAGGCACAAAACTGGTTTCCGGTTGGTCAAGGTAACTTCAGGAATGCTACGATATTCTAAGTATAAAAAAATTATCACTTTTATATAAATCTTTCAGCTACAAGTAATTAAAATAGTGGTATCTAGGTTATTAAGTGATTAATATAATTTTTTTTATTTCCTGAAGTAATTTAGATGCAGTTGCATGAATCATAATAATTGATCCTGTCATCGCTCATCGTAAGAAATGTATAAAATGTTATTAATTTAATTATTTATTTCAGGACTCCGTCATATGGCCTTTGAGTAAGTTTCTTCGAATTTTCCTCGAACAAACAATCGGATTCTAATGAAATTTGGAACATGATTTTCTCGTATTTACACTATTTTCTGCTTAATTTTCAGTTTAAAAAAATGGGTTCTGGAAAAAGAAAAATGGTTTTTTAAGAGTTATATGACTTAAACCATTATATCCATAGTTTAGTGCCCTTTGAATTGATTAAGATTGATAATTTTAGACAGATGTGATAAGAATTTCGAACGTTATTTTAGAATAAATTATTTCATCTAATATCTGCATATCCCCCCTCTCCCTTCCTGTCTAAAAATATTGTGTCATTCGTATCTTAATGTAACAAGAAAGTAATTGTCTTTTAAGTTCGCAAGGTATCCTCGGTGTTGTCAGGTTTTACAATTTGTGCATGAAATATAAAATGGAATGACCAGTGATCGTTCCATTACTTCAGCGCCTCTGGCGGAGATTACGGAAACACTTTTTTCTTTCTGCAACCGATATGTCTTAACGTCGAACGCCAAAGATGCCAAAACTTCAAATTTCGTTAGATCCATTTCATTAGTTTTTGAATTACAGAGGCTGTAAGAATGGACAAATAATGTCAAATGAGCTTTTCAAACAATGGAAGATAAAAAAGAATTCTACTTGTTATTTTTCGAACACCTCTGCACTAAAAGATATATAGTTTTCTCCCATTTCAAAAAACGTAAAAAATTTGAAACATTTATAAATATTATGAACAATATAAATTATTAAAAGCAATTTCGAGAGAAAATATATAGAGAGAGCCAAACTTTTTAAAACTTATTTAGATTTTTCATATCATAAAACCTATAAAACCAAACTGTCCCGCAATTCCCTTCATTGGTTTAGGAAATACATTTCGCATTTACGACAGTACATCTCGAATCTTAAGGAACCGTATTCATGTTTATAGATTTTATTTATCGTTTTTCTGATCACGGACTGTTAGGCAGCAGGGAAAACAATTCTAATAATTTTTCCCGAATATTTCTGTAACTAATGACTCGAAAGGATTCGAAACATGGTCTATTTGCGCCATTTTTTTACCTAATACGGGGAGGGAGATCGAAATTCCTTCTCGAAAAATTGAATTGTGAAGGAATTTATTCATTTACATTAAATGTTAGTTCTCTTTGTCTGCAAAAACAGTAAGAAAGAGAAAGATTCCTTTGTTCGAGTCATTGCTGAAAGTAACAAAGAGCTTGGAAGGGGGGGGAAAAGTCAGTTGCAGGCAGTCATCTATCGATTTAGTCTACCAAAAAACTCAGAATAATTGAATGCATATAGTTAATAATTAATATCCCAAGGAAACTGCCACGAATTCAAACCTATTGCTGTAAGCCAAACATTTGTTGACGTTGGATTAAATGGGTGCCTAGAGCTCGGAGGGCTCTTCTAGCCCGAATCTGGTAAAATAAAAGTTACTTTCATGAAAAAAAAAATAAAAAATAGAGCGTTCATTCTTCGAAGTGGTTTCTAAAATATGGAAGAAAAAGTTTGGAAAGTTTAGAAGAGGAGAAACTCTGTTTTCGTATTGAAAAGAATCTCAGTATTACCAGCGTCACTAGTGACATCTAGTGGACAACAGAGTCTTTAAGAAAGGAAGAAAACTAGTTTCCGGTTGGAAAAGGTTGACTTGAGCGATGACTGTAGAAAGAACATTACTCATCGTAAGAAATGTAAAAAATATTATCAATTTATTTATTTATTTCAGAACTCCATATATTTATCCATAGTTTAGAGCCCTTTGAATTAATTAAGATTGATAATTTCAACCGGATGTGATAACGTTATTTACGTATGATTCATTTCTTTTAATATATGCATATCCCCCTTCCTGTCGGAAGATACTGCGTCATTCGTTCCTTAATGTAACAAGAAAGTTATATTCTTTTAGGCTTGTAAGGTATCTTCAGCATAGTCAGGTTTTGCAATTCCTGCATGAAATGTAAAATGGAATGACCAGTGATCTTTCCATTACTGCAGCGCCTCTGGCGGAAGTTATTGAAACGCTTTTGTCTGCCAGGAACTGACATGTCTTAATATCGAACGCTAATATATAAATTTAATTCGGAACCCGGCTCATGTATATATATAATGTGTTTATGCTTATTTATTATAATGTTAGTTTTTGTTTCGTTACTATTCTAATAAAAATATTTATTTAAGATATGATATAGACCGATCTTTATACACATTTAGTCGCGTGAATCGGACTTCAAATTGCTTATAAGTGGTCTTTTATTTTATTATATAGTACTAATGATAAATGAAACAAAAATAGTGGTAGTTAGTTCATGACACCTACAATATGTATCAAATATATTATGAGCATATTTTTTAATAGCAGGGCAATCATGCAAAAATGATTTTAAAGTATAATTTGCTACAGAAATGATAAATTATTCGAAAGTTAACAAAAGTTAAATGCTCCGAAAAATAGTCGTACTACTACAGTAATATATCAAGATACATTAACCTGGTGATTATCAAATGGAACATTTTAAATACTTCAAATTTCGAGTAGATCCGTCACCACGGCATATAGGCTGTACACATGATAAGTGACTAATAAAAAACGAAAGTTTAATGGGTAAACCATAAAAAAGCATTTCGAAACGTGAAACTTAATGTTTATTTAATTAGTAATTTCTTTTAGCAAAAAGCCGTTACACCGGAAAATGTGAGTGAAGTGACAAAAATTACAATGAAAGATCGTAAAGTGAAGCTCCGTGAGATTGCTGAGATGACATAGATATCATATGGAAGTGTATTTACTATCCTTCATGAAAAAGGTTTTTTCCAAGTGGGTGCCGCGATTTCTTTCGATGGAACAAAAACAGCAACGAGTCGATGATTCAGAAAGCTGTTTATCGCTATTTACTCGCAACAAAAAAGATTTCTTGCGTCGTTACGTGACCATGGACGAAACATGGATACATCACTACACTCCAGAGTCGAAGCGGCAGTCATCTGAGTGGCGCACAGCTGGCGAAAGCCGTCCGAAAACGCAGCAGTCAGCTGGCAAAGTCATGGCGTCAGTTTTTTGGGATACGCATGGCGTGATTTTCATTGACTACCTCGAAAAAGGTAAATCGATCAACAGTGATTATTATATTGACTTGCTGGTGCGTTTGAAGGAGGAAATCGCAAAAAAACGACCACACATGCAGAGAAAAAAAATCCTTTTTCACCAAGACAATGCACCCTGCCACAAGTCGATGAAAACAATGGCAAAATTGAACGAATTGGGCTTTGATCTGCTTCCCCACCCCCCATACTCGCCAGATTTAGCCCCCAGTGACTACTGGCTCTTTGCTGATCTTTAAAAAATGCTCCAGGGAAAAAGATTTGGCTCAAATGAGGAGGTCATCGCTGAAACTGAAGCTTATTTTGAAGCGAAAGATAATTTTTTTTATAAACATGGTATTGAAAAATTGGAAAAGCGTTGGAACGATTGTATCACCCTAAAAGGTGATTATGTTGATGAATAAAAAAAATTTTTCAAAAAAAATGTTGTTTTCAATGTTAGGCTCGGGATTTATTGATCCATTTGTTATTTCAAACATAAGGTTTCTCCATTAGTGTCAAAATACATTTCCTTCCCTCTCAAGAGGACTTTCACCCCGAAAATTTAGAATTAGTCATCGAAGAACAGAGTAAAAGGTTCCACCAAGACAACAAAAATGTGGAGCTCAAATATGAAGGAAGACAGGTTAAAAACATACACTCGATTGTTGTTAGATATTAACACGATATAGGACTGAGACTGGACGTAAAAGAAGTTTCAAAGGGAAAAGAGTACACATGCTTGAAAAGAAAATTTTGTTTGTTACGCAATTTAAAATTTGTTTCAAACTTTCATGTACATAGACATATTTGCTCCTCTCGCTATATTGCCTATTTTATGTCAGTTAACTTAATAAAAACAAATTAAAATAGTATTTAGGTAATTTTCTTCTAGGAACTGCTCCTTAAATGGATGTAAAAAGTTTAAACCTCAAGGGAACTTCTTGATTTTCTCTCGACCAGAGATGGCTCGTGAGATCTGGCAACATTGGTTTTCATCCATTCGCTGAAAAATCAATTAGTCTCCCCAAGAATCGATATTTAAAGAGATTTAATTGGTTTCCAGATAAATTGTTCGAGATCATTCCTTTTCAAATAGGATTTTAGTAAAAATATCTATAACAATTTTACAAACAAATTCTGACATGATGAAAAAAAAAGTGGACGTCATTTTCGAAATCAGCCCATCAAATAACATAAAAACTCACCGAATGCTTCTTTTGAATTTTAGAAAATCATCAATTTCGCAGGCGTGTGTAATTAACATTAATTATAATTATTTATAAATGTATACTTAATTTTAAATAATTTTTATTATTTATAACTAATAAAATAGTAATGTTAATTATGATAAATAATTATAGAACATTATAATTATTAAATTTATGTAATACAATAGAGTAAGGTGTAAAATATACCGTACTTTGGTTTAAAAAAAAAACACCCTAAACTTTTAAAGGGATTAACATTCTTTGTGTTTAGCACATTCAGATTTTACTTGTTTAAAGACATAATTGGGAAAGAAACACTTAAATTTTTTTTAATAGTTTGAATTAAATTCGTTGGTTTTCTCCAGGAATTATTATTTACAGAAAACTGAAATATCCTAAGAGTACGTAACCTACAAATGACTATTATTTCTTGCTTTCATTTCTGGATCAGAAATGGTACATTTGATATATATTGTAATATTGACAATACAATTCATAAACAGTTAACAAATTTTAATTATATATATATATCATATTTCAAAAAAGTAAGTGGTAATAAATTTGTTTAAATATTAAGCTTTTATGATATATTACGGTTTTTTAGGATTGTTTTAAAAATTCGGGTGGATCTTAAATTAGCGTACTTTTGGCGACTGAGAAAAATTCAAATTGGCGATAAATCGCTAATCTGGTAACCCAGCCAGAAAAGTTCCAGAAAGTCGTAAAATCGAAAGAATCGTATTTTTGTGGTAACCCCACTATGAAAGGGGATCTCGTTTCTATTCTGACGATTGATTTATTCTAATTCTTATTTATATTATATTATACTATATATATTTTAATTCTTATTTATTTTATATATTATTTAATTTTTAGCCTAGGCTATATTATATATATTTTAATTCTTATTTATATTATACTATTGTAATCCTTTTCCAAATGTTAGAATTATTTCAGAACGAAATAATGAACCAGCCAGGATGGCTTTAACAAAAGTGCACTTCACATAGCACTTTCAAAATAAGTGTCGGGGCGACACACACACGAACTTCTACACACGTAGTGAGCCGATCAAAGGGAAAAAAATGTCCGACGAGTCATGCCACACGTTCGGGCGCCAATGTAATCCTTTTCCAATGTTGTAATTATTTCAGGACGAAATAATGATCCAGCCAGGATGGCTTCAGGAACCAACATTATTTAATGCTCGACACGTTCCACAACACAGGACAGGATACAAATACATAAATAAAACACAGATTCAATAACATGACTACATCGTTCTTCTTACCAAAGTCTTTCGCCTTCGATTGCGCTTGCGCTCGCTAGTCGTCCTGCTCGCCAAAAAAACATGTGGCGCCATCTGGCTACCGTTTAATAGTTACATGGAAGGTAGTGGTAAATCACAGTGTTACACTATATATATTTTAATTCTTATTTATATTATACTATATATATTTCAATTTTATTTCTTATTTATATTATATTATACTATATATATTTGAATTTTAATTCTCAATTATATAATATTATACTATTTATCTTTGATTTATTTTAATTGTTATTAATTTTATACTATTTTTATTTGATTTAATTTAATTCTAATTAATTTTTATTTTATTATTAATTATTATTTTTATTATATTATACTATTTATATTTGATTTATTCTAATTCTATATTATCTATATATTATATTTCTTATTAATATTATATTATTTATTAGTTATACTACTTAATTATATTACTTTTAAATTTATTTAGTTATATTACTTAACTTAATTCCGACGTTGATTGGAACATTAATTTTTGAAGTTTTACCGGGAGAATAAAGTAATTTCTTAAAAATTCTTCTTTTTCTTTCATAATTTAAGATTTTAAGTTATACGATCACCTTGTATATATTTTTCGTCTTTAATGCTAGTACAATATCTTTTTAAAACAATATTCAAGTTTTTTAGCTTTAAAAAAAAATAATTATTACTATTAAAATATTAATATATATATATTATTAATAGTAATAAAGAATGGAAAACAATACTGAATTAAGATACTGTACCGTAGTTATATTTACTTCAAAATTACATATATAGCTATTAATTTTAATATTTCTTTAAAAAAAGTGTATGAAAGATCCAATGTTATACATTATATCAGTTGTGAGTAAATTCAGTACGATTAAACAAAATTTAGTGAGGAATTTGATCATTTCGAAATATGCAAGAACGATCTTCAGTAGGAATAAAAAAAACGAATTACTAAAGCTAACTTCCATTTGCTACTACATAAATATATAACTTCATTTTACTTCTTCAAATTGGTAAGTATTTTCTTAAAAATATTTTTGAACTCTTCATTTCAAAATTATAGAATAAAAAAGAAAAAAAACTACATAAAACTCTTTCAACATTGAGATAGTTTCTAGAGATATTAGTTTATTGAAATGATAAATCTTAACATTTAGAAGAAAAAAATTTTTTTTAAATGTATTTAATTTGTTAAGAAAAGAATTTTAAAATTTTGATACGTTAACATGAGATAAATTTAGAATCCACTAACATTTTTTTCATTCATATGATAAATTATTCTCTGCGTAATAAAATATTGTTTGATCATATTTCCATCAGATAAAACGCTTCATAGTAAATTCTTTTGAAAATCCTATCTGCCAGGGGTCGAATTCTTGTTTGATCAATAAGAATTTCTGCATTTATTATAAGCGATATTTATTTTCAAGATCTTCATCTGAAGGATTTCATTATCTGGAACAACAGACCTATTTTCCAATGCTGTTTACTAATGAGATTATTTTGGTAAACCTATTTTATCTTATTTTAAGTTACTTTTTTTAAAAGCTATAAACAGAAAAAGAAGAAAAAAAGAATGGAAAATAATACTGCGTTAAAGCACTGTACCCTAGAGTTATATTTACTCTCAAAGTACATCTTTAATTATTAATTTTAATATTTTTTGAAAAAAATTATGTGAAAGATTCGATGTAATACACTAAATCAGTTATGAATAAGTTCAGTACAGTTAAGCAAAATTCAGTATAGAATTTGATCATTCCGAAGAATACGAGAATAATCTTCAGTAATCCAATAATAACGAAGGAAAAAAAACTCAATTTCAATGTTAAGGGATAAAAATTATTTATTCTAGTACTTACGGTATTGAAAACCAAACATTTTTTTTTTTTACAATTTAAATTTATTTTTATACGTTTCAAATTACTTTAACTAATTTCGATCCGCTATTTACTACACAAATTCAATGTACTTCTTCAAATTGGTAAGTATTTCTTAAAAAAAAAAATTTTTTTTTCGGTTCATTTAAAATAACAAACAAAACTTTCAGGTAAGCAGCAAGAAGATAGCTGGAGCGCGATTAAGCCGAAAATACTTTTCCGAAAACAATATCACAGGATCCCGCAAGT
>BMAW01111600.1:0-60336 GCA_019974015.1 Nephila pilipes
AAAATAAAACAAAGTAAAATCAAAATCAAAAACATTAGTAGGTATTTGTAGGAAAAAACAACTCTTTAATCTAACTTTTAATTAAACATTTTTAATTAAGGTTCTCCTATAAAATAAGACCTGAACAAACGAACTCAATACTGATATATATCACCTTTACATCATCAGAAACTTAAATTTCGATTCTTATTTTAGCAATATTTCATGTCAATGACTCTCAAACAGTAATACTAAGATGAATAAAGTTTCTGAAAAGTTCTTAAAAATGGTATGATATAAAAAAAAATCTTTAAAAGGAAATTTCCAAATTTTTTACTCTATGATTTAAGATCCTTCTATAAGATAGACAACTGCTATTTTGCTTCATAAGTCCCAGGTAGATACTCGACAAAAATTATTCTACAATTCTAATTTTTGATGTTAAGAATTAAGTGCATGTGAGAGTGCTTACTATAGTAAGAAATAAAAGAATATATTTGTACATTTTATGTTATAATACCAATTAGATACCAAAGCACTTAGAGAAAAAAATGCCAGTTTACATCAAGACAATGGATTTGAGGGCCAGTTTTCAAGAACGTGGAATCACAAAATTAGTGAGTTAGGTCAAAGTTTTAAAATTTTACCCTAATGAATAATTAAGTTTCATTCAAAAATTCGTAACTTGAAATAACTTTCAAAAGCTACGATTTTGCATTTTTTAAGAAGCACGTTAGAATTAAGGTCTTGTTTAAGGAAGATATTCTTCAAGGAGTACATTGAACTAAAGGTCACGACCTTTAGAACCCAAAATATTTCTTGAAGTAAAATGTGATAAATGATTAATCTCTTCTTTGACTGGACTCAGAAACTTTTGTGAAAGGAATCAGAATTTATCTTCTAATTTCAATGTATATTTCGAAATTCCGTTTCATATTTTTAACTGTTTTGACATTCTTCAAAACCGATCAAAAAAGGTCAAGATTTTGTCGGTCCACTGGACTTCAGGAACATTAATCTAAGTTATTACTAATAGTTAAGGAAATTAGTAACAACAACAGAAACTTGTAATAAAGTTTGTTTATTTTATGTCTGATATTATTTCTATAGCATACATTTATTTCTAAGATTTCGTTTTTTTTTTTAAGAATTAGCCTTAAATACATAACAATATTATAACCATTTTTGTATCAATTTTATTAAACTTCTGCTTTTTGTTATATAAATTTATGATACAACTTTTAAATGTAGCTCTCATACAGATACCTTTCTTCGAATAGAAATTATATGGACAACTTTTATAAACACATTATGCTAAAATCCTTTTTAAATCACTTTAGTATATAAATATTTTAAGCAATTAATTAAAATCATATAATATAGTTGTTCTATAGTGATTCATACAGTTACAATAAATCTAACACAATAAAATTCCTTTTTGAACATAAAAAAATCATAAAATCATTTTAAAATAATTCAACAAAAACATCATAGAATATGAAGAGAGATATAATTAATTCCAAGGTTAATAAATAAGAATTGCTTTAAGATGAAGTCAAAGTTTTCAGTTTCTGAAGACTAAATTAAACAGGAGTCCTTAAAAAAATTCTTCAGTGAATAAACGTCAAATGTTTTTGAATTAATTTTTGCTGACATCGAGACTCAGCCCCGTTTTTTAACACTTCTGAAATAAAATACTTTTTCTTTATCACATGAAACCCGAATTAATATTTAATGCACTTGCAAGCAAATGTAAATCGGATTAAACAGACCCTGTAGGAGCCATACATATTAACTCTTTCAGCTTATGAATAGCTCACTTCTTCTTTTGTTAGGATGATGCTTTAATCCTCTTTGATATAAAGGGATTCAGACAAAGAACTGTTAAATATTCAAACTACATTTGGGGATTAAGCTTCAAAGTATGTTTATTTCTTAAAAAACTGAGTTTTTTACAATTTCCATGAAATCAATAATTAGACTGTATTCTTAAACGGAACGTTATCTTTAATTGAAAAAAGTAAAATTAAAATAATTCGAAATAATAAATTGTATTACATATTTTTTTTTCATTCTAATACTAATTTCTGAAAAGACCTGAAATATATTCAATGCAATGCCAATGTAGATTTCATACTTTACTACAAACTTTCCAAACCAATATTTTAAGGTTAAATTACTATCATAAGCAATGCATTTCTTAACAAATACAATTTTTTACTGTTTTCTCTTCCAAACAATCTAAAAATACTTTTATAGCATGAAAATATAATACATATTACGAAAATAATTTTATATTACATTAAATAGTAAAACATTATTATAATGTTGTCAATACTAATAGTGTCATTTTAGTGCATAGTATATGATGAAATTTGTTTTATTAAACAAAAATTTCGTATACCATGTAAATAAAAACTTGCTTTAACTGTATATATAAGAACCAGCTCCAAGTCTGCCTGATGGTGTGGTGTGGAAGAATAGAGAGGGAAGTGCACTTCGGGTGTCTTCTTCGTCACTTTACCAAGTTTCAAAATTACGATATTTGTCACCTGTAGTCATCTCGTTGCTTCTAAGTTCGATGTCAATAAGCAACGAATCATTTATTAATAGTATATGTACTTAAAAAATACACAAAAGCACTTTCTCTTACAGAAAATATATAAAGAAAAAAATCCTGCAGCCCTAGGTATCATGTAAAATCAAACATTGCAATGAAAAAATTAAAAATAAATTATTACATTTAATAAGAAGGGGGGAGAATTTGGAATAGCTATAATTATGAATATTTTTTTTTGTTTTGTCGGCATGTTGAATATATTGAATTTAGAAAAGAACTTATCTGCTAAAACAGCAATATTGACCTGACATTGTAACACTTTTCTTTAATCAATAAGAGGTATTAATCCTTTACTGTAAAATTCATTAAACAAATTTTAGGATGCCGAAATTTTATATGAAAAGTATATTTTGTCTAAGAAAACATTAGATTTAAAAATTAGAATAAAAGTAATTAATATAATAAAATAAAGTAAAATACCATCATAAAAATATCCAAAAGCGATTTTTAAGAAATACTTTCAATTATTTTATGCATTCTTTATATCTCTTCATAGTAATAGTAATTTAAACATTATTACAAAATATAATATGCATATAAAATAATAGCAAATATTCCGAAATGATATCATTCATCATTCACCAATTTATTTTCGCACATTTGAAAATGTTACGAATCTAAATTTCAAGTTATTTCATTGCGGCATTGAAATTGTACGTCAAGATAAATTCGCTTATGCATAAGAAATCAAAATATACAGTATTCATATGTTTATTGAAAGTTTGTTATATTTACTTGAATAATATTCTTAAAATAGGGTTTAATTATATTATTTTATCTTAAAGTTAAATTTAACAAACAGGTTTAGTAATAATAAAGATACATGTATATATATAATACCAAAAAGGTAAGAAATTTCCTTACATCCTTTAACAATAAACATTTAAAATATTGTTCTTTATTTTCATAAGAGACTTAAGATCCACAACGAAAAAATGCTGTTATTCTTTGAACAGAATAAAGTATATACATAGTAATTTTTGTGGGTAAGGATTCACACATATTCCAAAAAATATTTTTTAAAAAAAGCCAATCACATGACCTTAACCTATCTAACAAAAGATTTCTTTCTACTTCAGAGAATCAAGGCTTCTGTAATGCAACCTGGGATGGACTTTCCTGTTGGCCATCAGTGAGTGCAGGATCCATAGTCTCTATTCCATGTTTCTACGAATTCAATGGTGTTCTTTATGATACTTTGGGTATGACTACTTCCTTTGTATCTTTACATTGTGTTTGTGTATGGTATGTGGGCGTGAATGCTTGCGCATCTTAATGTAAAACTAAATATCCAATGCTTCATAAAAAGCATGAAAACATTTCGAGGCAAACAATAACTAATTTCAATACAAGATCCTAATATCAATTTGAATAGTTCAAAGGCAGTGTTTGAAATTTCTCATAATAAAGTCGATGATCATTATAAAAAGCTGCTTTATGTGTTCTCAAATGTGCAATTTGGTGTTATTTATTGCTTTGAAAAAGTAATATAATTATATATGTGTGTGTGTGTGTGTGTGTGTGTGTGTGTGGGAGTGGGTGTGTGAGAGAGAGTGAGAGAGAGAGAGAGAGAAAGAAACGACAATTAAATAATTAAATTACCGTACAACGCATGCCTTATCCATTAGGCTTGGTGTGGAGGAGTGGGAATGGAATGTAGTTGATCTTGATGCTTCTGGTGCAGGTGACACATTATTCCGTCTCTCTCTCTCTAGTTCAGTTTGTTTTTCATCCTTCTTTGAGTAAGACGTTATGTTGAAGTGCCGTGACAGTGATAAGCTTAAAAATAGAGCAGCGCTTTAATTTGAAATTTCCTCGTGAAATTAAAAAAAAAAACACCAACTGAATGTTTTAAACCGTTAAAGGAGGTGTTTGGAGATAATTGCATTTCACGTAGTCAAATTTTTGAATGACACAATCGATTTTCTGAAGGTCCGTAGGATGTTGAACGTTCTGGTTGACTTGCGATATCAAGAACTGTTGAAAACATTAAGACAAATTAATAAAATCATGCATAAAGACCGTTGTTTGAACGTTAGGAAGATGTCAGATATTACGAACATTGCTAGAGAGATAATTAGAAAATTTTTGATTGATGATTTATACTAGACAAAAGTTTTCACAAAACTCGTAAAAACCTTACATTCCAGCAAAAAAATGAACAGGAAAAACGTTTGCTCTGACATCATGGAACACTTCACAGATGGTCCTGAACAGATTGAAAAAAATCCTCATAACAGGTCAATTGAAAAGTCCCCGGCCTGACAAATAGATGACTCTATTAGAATTAAATCCATATGTTTTTAGTTAGCCCTAACCCTCAACAGATGCGTGTATAAATTGGACAGCTGTCGGATCATTAGTTTGTGAATTATAGCATTTTGAGTGAAGCCACTTTTGTTATTGTGAAAAAAATGGATAAAAAGGAATTTCGCGTGTTGATAAAATATTGCTTTTTGAAGGGAAAAAATACAGTTGAAGCAAAAACTTGGCTTGATACCGAGTTTCCGAACACTGCCCCAGGAAAATCAACCATCAAGGATTGGTATGCTAAGTTTAGATGTGGTGAAATGAGCAGCGAAGACGGTGAACGCCCAAAAGAGGTTGTTACCGACGAAAACATTGAAAAAATCCACAAAATGATTTTGAATGACCGTAAATTGAAATGGAATGAAATAGCAGATACTCTAAAGATATCAACTGAACGTGTACATCATATCCTTCATGAATATTTGGGTATGAGAAAGCTCTGTGCAAAGTGGGTGCCGCGCGAGCTCACTTTTGACCAAAAACAACGACGAGTTGATGATTCGGAGCAGTGTTTGAAGATGATCAAGCGTAATAAACCCGAGTTCTTGCGTCGATATATATGACAATGGATGAAACATGGCTCCATCCTTTCATTCCGAAGTCCAATCGACAGTCATCCGAGTAGACTGCACACGATGAACCCGCTCCAAAGCGTGGGAAAACGCAACAGTCGGCTGGCAAGGTTATGGCGTCTTTATTTTGGGATGCGCATGGAATAATTTTTATTGACTACCTTGAAAAAGGAAGGACCATAACAGCGATTCTTACATAGCGTTATTGAACCGTTAGAAGGACGAAATCGCCGAAAAACGGCCGCATTTGAAAAAAAAGAAAATGCTGCTTCACCAAGACAATGCACCGTGTCACAAGTCAGTGAAAACGATGGCAAAAATCCATGAATTGGTCTTCGAATTGCTTCCTCATCCACCGTATTCTCCTGATCTGGCCCCCAGCGACTATTTCCTATTCTCAGATCTCAAAAGAATGCTCGCTGGGAAGAAATTTTCGTCGAATGAAGAGGTGATGGCCAAAACTGAGGCCTATTTTGAAGCAAAGGACAAATCGTACTACAAAAATGGTATCGAAAAGTTGAAGGGTCACTATAATCAGTGTATCACCCTTGAAGGGAATTATGTTGAATCAAAAAAAATAATTTTTCCAAATAAAAATGTGTTTTACTATGGTAGGCCGGGAACTTTTCAATTGACCTCTTATATGATGAAACGTGGCTTTTTCGGTACAACCCTGAAACTAAACGACAATCCATGCACCGGAAGACCCCCTATCATCACCAAGGGCTAAAAAAGATCGAATGAGCAAGTCCAAACTGAAGATCATGCTCATTATTTTTTTTCTTTCTGTATTAATGATATCACCATGATTGAATGGGTATCTCAAGTAAACTAACAGTATTACATTGAGAGCCTGAGAAAGATTACATGAAGAATGTGGGGAAGAAAAAATCAAATCTGTTGAACAACAACACGTGGATTTTGCACCACGACTGCTATCCGGTGTACAATGCGCTCTCTGTGAAACAGTTCTTGGCGGATTAACACACTACTGTGCTCTAGCATCCACCATACTCACAAGATCTCGCACCATGCGACTTCTACCTGTTTCAAAAAGTGTAAATGACATTGAAGGGAACACATTTACAGTCTGTAAAAGAAATGAAGGCAAAACGGTAAAATTACTAAAGAAAAAGGCTTTTAATGTCCTGAAGCACTGCTTTTTTAGAATTTGACAGAATATACTAATTCACTCATGAATTACACAGAGTATAAATCCATATATATATAGAAACTAATTCATGATCAAGGTTTAATCCTTTTTTCTCAAAGAAAAATAAACAAATATCAGTCTCTCTTAAATTTTAGTTTCAACGATAAGTGAAAACGTCCATCTCAACTCTAAACTATATTATACAGCATACCTGAAAGTTTTCTCAAATCAAATGATATTGTTACATAGATATTGAAGCAGGTCTACTTGAACACACAATAGATAAGTGAATGACGAGTTTTATTAGTAGACTAAGAATAGCTACACTTGGCTAAGAATACATGAGTTTATATAGTACATGAGAATAGTCCAGAACACTGCTCTGGAAACATAAGGAATGTTCTGGAATGTTTTAGAAATTATATAAGAAAACAGAGAACAATTGAACAAAACATTAGAGTGAATTTTAACAAGGTCAGCACTGGGATTTGATCACCAAGGTCAGCACCGCGAATTCTAGTCCTGTAGACGAGCGTTTTATCTCCATATTTATTTGTACACTTCGTTACAATATTAATCTGACATCTAACATTTTAATATATTTTGAATATTTCATGTGAAATTGAAAATTTTTTTATCTAATTATTTTTTAACATATGACATAACTGTAAGACATTCCTACATTTCGAAATATTTCTTCAGTTCGTGATAATCAATTGAGTTTTACTCGTTATTTAATGTTGTAGTTTTTAAAAAAATTATTATTATGAAGGAAAGAAATTATTGTTTTCATCTTTTATCACATTCTTCCCTTGAAATCCCCTCCCTCTACCTCTTGCATCTAAAATTGTTTTTTATTTACATCTAAAATTGGTTTCCTGAACATCCATTTTTATTATCTAAATCAATATTTAAAAATCTATGAGGCAAAATTCTGCTACACTCACAAATATATGTAGAGATTAAATATGTAATAAAAAATATCCAATTTTTCAAGCAAATTTATAAAGAAATTGAGATGTCAGAGGCTTAAAAAACTGGATTTATAAGGCACCTCATGGTCTATATGTTGCATACAAATGAAGAGGGGATAATTGAAAATTACTTTCATGTCGTGTAACTAAGATGAACTGTGGTAATTTTAATTTTTATATGTATAAATAAATGATCTTTGAATTCAAGCTTCAAAATCCATGCGATAACAATAAACAAAATTTAAGAAGTAAAGCTAACATCATGTGGTAAGTAGACAAAAGGATGCCAGAACTTTCAGTAGTTGTCTTGTGAAATGTCTTCGAATATGCTCATGTCTGAGCAGAATTATCAAAATTAGAACGCAAGTGATATAATTACAGATAAACGTGCAAAACACATTCCAGGCGTTGATATTATACGGTTCAAAAAAATTTCTTTTTGCAGTGGCAAAAGTGTGCTAGGCACACTTCATTACAAGCTCATTATGGATATCTCAGCTGCCTATTGTGCCTTTTTAAATGATCGTGAGCAACAGGGTCACAAGAAAGGGATATGTGCTAAAACACATTAAAATAATCCTTGTAATATAATGTATAATTAATGAAGAAAGTACATGAAATATATCTGTAGCAACAGTGAAATATGATGTTAACAGTATATGGCAGCAGAGTACTAATCAAAATACCTGTGTTAACATAAAACCATAAACGTCTTTTTTAGCATCATGAAAGCACTGATTGTATTAAATGACTAAAAAATATACTTTAATTATTATTTCAGTTCATACGTCTGGGATATAATGTTCAGATATGGCACATATCTTATGAATCCACGGATTCAAATTATCAATAAAGCAATATGACTGCTGTTGGTCCGCTGTTGTGGGATATATTTGCAAAATATAATTTAGTTTCTCTGATTGGAAACAATCATTATATTCTGCTGCCTGATAACAATTTACGGCTATTATTAGATTTCACGAGCCCCGACAATAATGGAATTATCCATATCGACAACATACCGTGTTCCTGCACAGCAGTAGTGTTCAAAAATCTAAGAAGTGCTATTGACAGTTCCTAGTCACAACACAATGTAACAGTTATTAGTGTGGCAGTATATGAAGTCATAAGTCTACCTCAGTCATTCGCTTCATCAGAGATATTTAAAGATAAATTCATTGCCAAGTCATCACGATCTCTACAAAATATGCCGTATAATTAATTATGGGATTACGCTAGGTATTACTTTTCTGTCGTAGCTATAACAATAAGTTTTAGTTCATAACAGTAGTTAGTTTAGCCTACATTGTTGTTTTTGCAGTTGAAAATTAAATGTATGTTATAAAATGAATTACACTAATTTTTTCAGTCTTGTTTCACCTTTTGAATTTAAGCAAAACAATGTCTTTTTTCAAATTTAAATGTAATTCAAAGACTTAAAAGAAATTATTTAGAAGCCGTATAAAATACAAAGAAATAAAGAAGCTGAATAATTTGTTAGATCAGCCGACATATCAATTAATTTATATGGGTTTTGTGAAAACTTACTGAGAATTATCGACATAATTTTTTTTTTTTGAATTATGATGCTAATTGAATTAGAAAAAAGCTTTCTTTCTCTACGAACAACCTATCTCAATTACGCACTTTGGTTGAAAACAAAGCATTTTCAAAATACCTAATTTTTAATAGACGTAATATATTAACCTTTTCAAAAGATGCAATAAAAGTTATTTTAATTAAATGGATTAATAGTTCTGTCAATACTTAAGACAAAGCTGTCTTAAAAGTTCAGCTCCATCTAGTTTTACACTTACAAAGCTGAGATACTTCATAATCAATAAATGCAGTTATTACATATATGTATTCATTGCCTGCTCTTCTTAAATTAATAAATTTGTCAACAAAGATAGAAGCTTCGTTTTTTTCAGGCTTCCATATTTATTGGAGACGAATATACGAGCCGAAAGACAAAATATATTCTTCAGCAATATTCTTTTCTTAGTGTTCCTCTTTAATGTGTTCTTTTGCTATTCATCAGACCGCATTCCTTTTACATATGGTAGACAATTAAGCGAATGCATCATTGGTGTTTCATTTTCTGTATGGAAAATCCATTGAGATGAAACAAACTCATCTCAAGAATAAATTGAGGCTCGTTATTTTTCTGTGTTATCTCAGCGGAACATGGCACTTTAGGTTAAGTAGAAATACCAGTCAATACATTTTTTACTGTTTGCATAAATAGGTTTTCACATCATACCTACCTATGAATGATGATGTTGTATATTAAGAAACAAAAAAGCAGATATATACCATTATAAGTTAACACAATTTGATTTGAAATAAATATTATTTAATATTGCAAAATATTATTTAATATTGCAAAATATTATTTAATATTGCTGCAAAATATTATTTAATAAATCTCCCATTTTAAATAAAGGCGTAACTTTTGAATAGTTTGTATCAATTTATATGGCAAAATCTTAATCTTGCTGCGAGTTTGTTTGATTATATCAATTTACAATTACAACATGTGTTAATTGCCTTGACAAGGTCTCTATTGACTGAAAGTGAATAAGACTTTCTTACAGAGAAAAATTTGGTTAAAATAAGAATATATTAAGATCACTATGTTGATGTCCAAATAAAAATGATTAAAGAATTTATTTTTGTCTAAAGTAGAAATTGGATCGTTTATACAATCATGATTTTTTTTATTTTAATCTTTTTATTCTATTTAACTCAATGCTTTACAAATTGATAAACTTTTGGTACCAGAATTTATTATTAATGTTTACTAACAAAATTAAAACTTCGAAAAAATCGGTGCTTTTCCTGAAAACCTGCTGCTGCTAATATTAATTTTGTTACGTTTAAGTTTCTTTTCGGAGAATTTTTTAATGAATTTATATTTTTATATTTTTCTCAGTAAAAGGATCAGAATAACCATTAAATCTTTTTTTCCCTTTCTAATTCTCTTTATTTTAATATCAGTCTCAATTTTTTTTCTACAACTGTTTACATAATGTTTTGTAAATCATTAGTAAACAGTAATGTAATAAGTAGTAAAAATGTAGTAAATTTAAAGCAACATTAATCGTATTATAAAACGTAAGCAATTAGCATACAGAACAATAAATTGATATTGGCTTTCATTCATTCATAAACTTCAATTTTATTTCTTCAACTTTGTACCAATACTTCTAAAGCTGAGAAAGATAAAATCTAAACTCCAAATTTTTCAAGAAAAAAATATGTAAAAAAAGAATTGATTGAAACAAGATAGTGTATCTTTAGGGAAGGAACTATCGAAATGTACGTAATGTAATCATAAAAAAATTAGCTATGTAAAATTAGCTATTAATTTTATTTTCAGTTTATACATTTTGTTTGTTCATTTGTTGTACAAAAAAAATTAATAATCAGATATTCAATACAATTATGCAAATATTAATGAAGGAAAGTGGTTTTTTTTTCAGATCCCATCATTATTAACTAATCTTCTTTCAAACCAATTTAAAAGATTTTTTTTAAAACTTTGTAAAGGAAATCTTATAATTTTAACTTAGGCATATATTCAATAAACGTAATGCTCTAATGAAGATTGTACTAAATGAGAAATGTTTCGCTTAAATAATACAATAACTCAAAAATTATTTATTGCTGAAGTTATAATTGAAAACTTTAAGAATAGGGTCTTTAAATAATATTTGTTAACGCTTCTTATTGAGAATAACTTTTAAATTTCTAAAAGTGAATTAAACACTTTATATTATGCAATTTTATGCCTTGCAAACTTTTTAGTCTGCTTTCATCCTTATAAGTCGAAAACATAGAACTTCTCGAGCATCGGTATATACTAATTACAATTCATTTGCTTAAATAATCCAAATTATCATTATTTTATAGCTCACGAAATTTTATTATGAACATCTAAACTATTTTACTAAATATTTTTTTTTCTAATTTCCATAAAGAAGCTTTAAACTAATTAAAAGAACAGTTCAGTTAATATCTGCTAACTATTCATTAAATTCCCAATAGGAAATTTAAAATTATTGATTTTGTTTAAATTTGAGAGTATCATTAACTAGAAATAAATATTTTTGGTCTGCGAATAATTGACACGAAAATTTAAGTTCTAGAAAGAAAAGCATGTTGTAAATACAGTAAAATGCTTCTTTATGCAACAATATGGTTCTTAACGGTGGATGAATTACCCCTCTAATTTGAATTAAATTACTCCTCTCTAAGTTAAACTAAATACCCCCACTCTAAATGAACGAAATAACTAGAATTTCACGGGAACTAAGCCCAAAATTAACGTAGTTCTTCCAGTACTGTTTTGTAATTAAAATTACTTGAAAAGAAAAATAGAAGAGAAGGAGCTACAATTATGAACAACAATTACTCTTTTAACGAGAGAAAGTGAAGTTTAATTTGTGTAACAAAATTACACTAGAAGTATTTAAAGTGTCGATGAAGAATTCTTGAAGCGTGCGTGCGTGCGTGCATTAAGTCATAAAAGATTTGGAAGTTTGAGAATGTGGTAATAAATATCGATTATTCAAGAAACACTCTTTTTTTGATAATAATCTTATGATTTTTAGGACCATTTTGGATTTTTTTTCCTTCATTTTAAATACTTTTCCGAGAAAATTGATTACATGTTATAAAATAATTTTTGAAGTATTTACTTTGTTAATCACTCGCTATTTTTTTAATAATTATAAAGACTTCTTCATTAATGATAAAGCAGTTTTAATCTATTTTATTCTCAAATTTCTTTGACTTTATTATGTATGTTATGAATTTTATAAAATGAATTATGTCAGCGTATTTCCATGAACCGCTAGTTTTATTGCCAATAAAATCTCTAAGAAGTATTAGTTTTACTTTAATAGTTATTTCGAAATTTTTTTCCCTCTGTCATGGAAAATGTTTACGATGCATACATTAATATCATTTAGTATTTAGCTTTAGTGAGGATATTTGTAAATCAATTACTCAGCTATAACCAGTATCATGATATATTAATATAAATAAAATAAAAAATAATAGTCTAAACAACTTCAATAAACTTTCTCAATAGTTATAAATATTCCTCTAAAAATGCAAATTGATCTTAACACGATTAGAGCATATGTGTGAATTGAATAATTAATTTTATAATGGAATTATTTCATATTATTAAGTATATATGTAATAATTATGTAGTAATAATAATATGTATTATATTAGGTAATAATTACGTTAACGTTTATTGTTTGTTATGATATTTTAACATCTATATTCCCAAAATGTCTAAACATTTTGCTACTTTTTTCAATTTAATAAAAGAATGGCAACTATACCTCGAAACATTTATGTTAGAAATCCAATATTTTATTGTTTATGCAACAATAATAATACAATGAATTCCCTCTTAATAATCCCTAACTATCTTTAGGGATTATTAAGAAGGTAACTTAACGCAGTATTTTTCTCATCTCCATAATGTTCAAAATGACCAATTTTAAAGGATACTTTTTTAAAATATTGACTTGTTGTAGTCACCAATTTTTGTTTGCATTTATTGCATACAAAAATTGGTCACGGTAGTATAATTATAATTTTATTATTATATTAAATAATAATAATTTTACTTTTATTATTTTTCGCACATGTTGCTGTTTCAAGAGAATTGCATTGACAAATATACTTGGCATAAAATAAAGGATACATGGCGTTAGAATCAAAAGACTAACATTCTAATAAATTGCAATTAGAACAATTACATTTACTTTGCTTAAGGTATATTTATATCACTAAGATGTATTTAATTCAATATTTTATCGTCTGCTTTTATTTTAATATCCTAACAGAATATCATTATCTACTTTAATAATTTATCTTTTACTCTTATTTTAATATTTATTTTAATAATTCATTTTTATGGCAGAATCATCTGTTCTTATTCTCTCTGTTTTTAACATTGGTAACGTTTTTGTACTTTAGAATGTTTTACTTTTGAAAATAAAAAAAAAATTAAGAATTTAAAGAAAATATTTTTTTTCTTGGTAGTAATTGCTTTTCTGTGGAGCCTGGGGCTTGAAAGAACGTTTAGTTAACGCTAATTAATAAAAATGTATTTGAACGTGTTAAAACGAAATCTGCAAAGGCAATTTATATTTTTTTATTGTTATTATTTTAAAACTAACAGTTTTTTACTACTTCGTTTCAGTTTTTAAAAATAATTCGTTAGTGGAGTAAGATGGAAAAATTTTCAAAATGACGCCCCCTGTGCATTTTTTATCCAAATTTTTTGAAAAACTTTTTAACAAATATCTTATTAAAACTTTAACAACAGTGCAGTAAACACACAAATACTAATTGCTAACTCTACGACTAGTCAATTCCTTAAAAAATGTTCCTTAAAGTTGGTCATTTTAAATGTTACGGCAATAGAAAAATGGTACGTGAAGTTGCCTTCTTAAAACATCTAAATTCGTAGTGTATTTGCTGAGAGAGCACAAAATCTCAGCATCAATCGACATCGATTTCTTTCATCATCATTTTGCCGAAAATACTAACTTAAAAATTTTGTAAATAATTGGCATCAGTCTTTTAATACCAGTAGAGAAAGTAACATAATTATCTTTAAGAAAAATTGCAAAAATTTCTGAATATATTCCGGTAAAAAATTTAGGAGATAAAATTTTCTTCTCTTTGAAAACGAAATCATAAAATCACTCAATTTTAGCTCCTAATAAAGGGACTGACAAGACAACAAGATAATATAATAATCCCAAACAAGTAAAAATACTCCTTTCAGGATAACATTTTTACCAAAGAAATAAGTTGTAATGAAATAGTCTGGAGTATATCTCTAACCTTATCTAATACACCAGTGTGACATTTATTTCATCGACCATGTCTTAATGGCTGACGAAGCAGATTGAAGTGTTATGGCTAAACAAGGTACTCCTCTGGAATGAAACATTAGTTTGATTGTATACCACAAGTTATGTGCATAAATTATGAGTTCCTTGATATTATATAATCTAACTATCTCAGTTGTTATACCTTTCCCTGTTGCAGAAAATGCCACTCGATCGTGCGAAGAGAACAGCACATGGGCTGAGAGGTCAGATTATTCCAGATGTAAACCCCTGGAGGAAGAGGAACCCCACATGAAGGTAAGTTCGGAATCATTAGCCATTATAATTGATGTTCATCAACACCTCAAAGTGGATATTATTCAAATATTAATGACTGATTTTGAATTAATTTTTAGATTAGACCTCAGGGAAATGTAAGACATCTTCTGAATTAATGTATGTTTGATATCATAGAGATCGCAAAATTAGTCTGTGTTATAAATTAATATGTACATCGGTTAAGTAGTACAAATGCCTACATATTTTAACTATTAATATCTTAAGACCTATTTAGTTGAGTCACTTTTCATTTTTATTCACCTTACTGAACACTATTTTAATTATTGTGTAAAAATGTTAGGTTAAATGACTTTTTAAAAAATTAATATTCATAAAGGCATACATATATCGCTAAACGAGGTCAACATATTTATCAAAACAACTATCATTAATTCAAAAATTATTTTTACTATCAAAATATCATTATTTCAAAAACAAATTCAGTATGAATATCAAAATATGTGAATAGTTTATTTTTTAAATTTCATTAATCACAAATTAAGTTGTAAATAATCATGTTTCTTTCATTTATTAAAAAATAAAAATCCTTATTTAGTTCTTATAAAAATCTGAATAAGAAAACTGAAAGATTGGATTTTTTTTTCTTTTATAAATTAGTTGCACGTATGAAAATGCATGAGTTTCAATATCACTTGTGTAAATAGTTAGTTGTTATTTTAAAAAAAATAAAACATTTTCTCGCATGAATAAAAGAAATATCGTTTTTGTAAACAATTTTAAAAAGGAAGATAAAATAGTTTCTAAGCAGATCAAGGATCTTAAAATAAAAAGTAAATATTTTCAAAACAAAATTGAAAGAATGGGGTTAATAAATTAAATTTTCAAAGTTTTGAATTCGAGGAATAATGTATTGAAATATCATTTTAGAATGTTTCAGTGTTTTCTAAGACCAGCTTTCATAATTTATCAATAAGTATTCTGACGAAAGAAATCTGATAAATTATAAAAATGAATTTCTGACGATTATTTTATCTCTATGTTTTGACTAAAATTATGTTTATTATATTATTTACGCATTGCTACAAATGGCGAGGTTGTTTTTGTTCATCGTATATTCACAAATTACAAGACGAAATTAAACATTTAGAGTAAAGATATTTCCAATCATTTGTTGGGATTTTTAAAGTAATTACTTGCAATGCCTTTCTTTCAATAAGAATTTTGTTTTTATCCCTTTTTTACTTCTTTTTTTAATTATTTACGAGTCTTTACTTAAAAGTAAAGCCTCCAAAAACATGTTACATTTACTTATTTATTACCCGATTCTTACAATAATTGTTGTACCTGTAAGCTAGATGTATCCTCTACATCATACATTATTATTTTTTTGACATAGTTCTCATTGTTTTCCACGTACTTGCATCAAGGTGTAAAAAGTCTACAAACTCATGAGAGAAGAAATCTAGTGGCTGTTTTCGATATTCAGTATTTTTTGCAATGTTTAACTTCATTTCCATGTAAGCCCTCTCTTCTCAAGTTCTCAGTACACCAAGGATATCTAGGAACAAAGAAAAAAAACGCCTTACGTGGAGAACACTTATAGCTTTCCGGTACAGCAAAAATTTTGAAAATTGAGTAATAAATAAAAAAGCTATGTCCATGGAAGCATTTCTTTCCAATCCAGTATTGAATATTTGCATAATTCCTTCTCCCTTCTCAATGTTTTTGGTATAGCATATACATAAATCTATGAGTCTCATATACTTGTTAATAAAACAAAAATAATTAATTCGATTAAAATTATTTTCAGATTTTTTAAGTCTGTAACTAACTAATTGATTTTTACTTCAAGCTATTAAATGCGTATGGAGATATTTTACCAAATTTAGAATTTTTAATAGAAATGTAAAAGGTAAAAGTAATTTTCATTCATAGATCATATATATTTTCAATAACGAGAGGATATGGTAAAATTTAAATTATTATTAATAAAAAGCCAAGATTTCTAAATAAATTTTATAATGCATATTAATTTTTCCTTAAGTACATAATGTTGTAAATTAAAAAATTTAATGTTTATTTGCTTAGTTTTAGGAAGCCATAGATTAAAGTCACGAGTAGTATTGAAAGGATTTATTTATTATTAAGAAATAATCGAGATAGAAACCTAATTTTTTAACTATACTTAAGACTTTTCTACAAATTCATCATCCATAAATTTCTCCCTGCGTTTCTTGATCTTTCGAAGGCTGTCCTTTTAAGAACTCAGCAGACGGAACTCTATCTTCTCCAGACTGCGAGTTACTAAGATCTACGGCTTCTTGAAACCAAGAAAATCAATATTAATAGCTATAACTTACATCATATGTACATAAAAATCATATAATAGGAAGAATATAAATTTTATTTAAATATCTTGGTTATATCTTAATCATAATCAAAACTGTGAGATACTCTCCCTCCTATATAAAAAAGATAAAACTATAAGAGACTCACATACTTGTAAATAAAACCAACAAAATTAATTTGAATAAAATTATTTTAATATTTTATGATGTATATCTAGTTAATTAATTTTTTACTTAAGAACATTAAATTCTTATGTAAACATTTTGTTCAATTCAAAATTTAAAAGAAGTTATATTGGGTAAAAAAAAGTCCGAGAAAAATAAAGAAATCTTCGTCCATCGAATCATGCAAATGTTCAATTACTTGTCACATAAAATTCTTAGAAAAAAATATAAACTTATTTATCTTCTCAATGCATTTTGTAGAGATGTGTAAATAATCTTATTAAGAATTACGTGGAAAAATGTATTGATAGAGTTTCGAAAGTATCAAACATGATTGTTAAAGCTCATTATTCTTTTTTTTTTTGTTCAGGGTTCTTTAAATGGGGATTCTAAAAGGAAAAAAAATTTCAAATTATGTGTTTTTAGTTTATAATTCAAATTCCTCGAGTCCATCATTTCTTCAAAAAAAATTATATATATTTTAGATCAAAAAAATTAAATATGTTTTATTAACTAAATTTTGCTTATCTCTTAAGAATCTGAATATTTTACTTCTTTATTTCTGCAGCGTAACATACATCCGAACGCCTATAAGACAGGTTTTCTATAATTAAATTATAGCCAAAACTTTTGCAATTTTCAGACATTTCGTACATTTAATGTAGAAAAAAATTTTCTTTAAGAATTTTTGTTGTCAAGTTAATTCATGCATATTAAGGGAATATTGCTGAGACTCCATCTTTTTATTTTTAAAAATCATGTTTACAAAATCACTTTAAAATGTTTTTACTAAATTTCGTACAAAACTTTTCACAGTAGCTAATATCTGCAACATGTAACGATTTTAATAATTATTATTACTTGACAAGTTTGCTGTTCCAAGTTTGCTGTTTTGTATTTTTTAAAGTGTTTTTATCTTTATTAAATTTATGCTCATTTTTCAGAATAACTGGAAGGCCTTATTCATTCTTAAGTTTAAAAATTGTTTTGATTAAAATAACTTATTAATGATTACCAATGCTGGAATTTTATAAGGAAGCCGTTCTTGATATAAAAGTTATACAATGGAAGATCAATCTAATTTTGAGATTAAATTCTTTATAAGGACTTTAGTAAAATAGTAGGTATTATAATACAAAGTTGTAATCAGTTTTCGATATCACCCTATATGATATAAAATATTGAATACAATTCTGAAGGTAACTCTTCCTGATTGATTAATTAAAACATAGCTTTTTAATAAAAAATATTTTGTAAAATCAGAAGTATTCCTTCTTTATAGTATTTTTATTTCACGTAAATGTTTAAATTTTTTTAAATGAAATTTTTGTTCTTGTTTGAAATTTGTAACATTATAAGAAACCTTTTAATTATAAGGGTAAAAGATAATATAAAGATATTATGTTTAACTTATGTTTAATTTAATTTTTTATTTCCTAATAGGTGTTGTGGGATATAAAAGAGGCTGGAACAATTTATTATGTTGGTTACGGAATGTCTCTTCTGGCCCTGACAGCTGCACTTTCCATTTTCTTACATTTTAAGTAAGTGTAAATATAAAGAGATTAAAGCACCTTATGGAGTTATTTCATAATGCAAGTTCATTAACTTACATTATATGAAACAATTCCATAAGACACTTAAGTTTTTTAAAAAAAATTAAAACTATAGCTTTTACTGATACAGTCTGACCCGTTAGCTTGCGATAATCGGAATCGATGGTTACTAAATGGTGGGATAAGTAAACCGCTGTTAAAGTATTAATTAAGTTGAGCGAAAAATAAAATAATAATCAAACATTTGTCAAAATTGGGGTTGTTCATCGTTGTTGTTGCTGTTGTTGTTTTAGCGCTTCTTTTGGTTGTTCTTCATCATTTTCACCTTTATCAATTAACTTATAGAATTTATTCACATTTTTTTTATCCATTCACGTGGAGTAGACACAGGTAGATTAAATTCAGTTTGTTTTACTCTTTTAACGAATTAACTTTATATCATTGAATTTTTCCATGATTTATAAGCCTTTTGTTTAAATGTACCTTCTTTCGAGTTAATTTTTAATTATTATGTAAATAATTTATTTGAGAAAAAAAGCCTTATAACTCTTAAAACTTAACCGATACAAAATGTTTAAACATGCAGGAGATCCTTACAAAATTCTTCTATACATGAAAAAAAAGAAGAAGAATGCATGCCTTTATAAAATGAATGTGTGTGAAGAAAGAAAACCAAAGATCTAATCCACATTCTATAAGAAATTGTAATATTTCATCTTAAACATTCAGGGTGTGACATTACAACTGATTATTGATTGAAAGTATTTCATAGTAAAACGTAAAGGTGATTAATGCATGCTGCTGAGTTCAACGGTGTCCGACTGTATAAATAATTATGTCATACACAAAACTTTGCTAATCTAAAATCAACTAATAAACAAATCACAAAATAGTGAGTCGCTACTGAACCTGTAGCATGACAAACCACGATTTCAGTGTGTGTGTGTGTGCACTCGCGCGCTCATAATGATTTTCAAGAGCAACTGATTACTTTGAATGCTACTTAAGCTCGTTATAAATGTCTAACCTTGTAAAAAGTAAGGAGTTTTGTAATAATAAATTGCAAAATAAATTAGTTTTACTCACGAAGTATATTGAGCGAATAATTCAAAATGTACAATAATATCCTTTCGAAAAATATAATTTCTCATATGATCTTAGTTATTACATTTTCCAGGCATGAAGAAGAAGTTAAGTTTTAAAACATTTGAGACTGATTTTCGAATCTTATTAATACAATATAGCGGGTAAATAAAAGTGTATTTTCAGTCGATCATTTCTCTAGCAATAATTATAAAACTGATCAGATCTTTTACATTACATAAAGAATAAATAGAATTTAATGTTTTTACGAAAACCTTAAGATAAAAATTTAACTGCATATTTTGATTGTACACAGATAAATTTTTTAAGGTGTTCGAATATGTTAAAAACTTGAAAAGTTGAAAAATATTATCGAATGTTTTTTTATTTATCCTTTGAAATGTTTGCAATGATTGAAGTTATAAGCATTTTAAAATCAGACGATTTCAAAAAGTATATATATAGCCGGATGTCTCTATGTTGAAACCGGAAATTAAAGACTTCTCATAAATATTAATTTCTTCTTGTATTTTTAAGAATATTTTAACCTTATATTTTTAAACTTTAAAAATACATTAAGATTCATTTAGATAAATCTGGAATCACATTTAGTAGAAAAAGTTTCGAAATGACAATGGCAATATATACAACTTTATTATTTTTCTAAGTTACATCATTTCAATTGAATTCAATGGTTGCTTTTAATCGTTATTTTGAAATAATTATTTAAGTTATGTATTAGCTTTTAGATTATTTTTTTATTTAATAATGGGTAGTTCGATAATAAATATTAAAATAAGAAAAGAAAATTAAATGAAAACTGTCATTCTGCTTGTAAGACAAATGAAAATTCAGCATGAGCAGTGAACTTAAAATTGAAAATGAGAAAAAAATAATGAAAAAAAGCTTCAACAAGGACGGAAATACACTTGGTAATATAACTTACTGTGTAGAAATACTTTCAAGTATCACTGAAATCCTCAACTATCCATTTTGTTTATCACAACGCTTAAAACTCAAATATTATTCCAATTTTGGATTTCTTTCATGTATGTTGCTGAAATATACAAACTAAAGCTTTGTCTTTATCTTTCCCTCAACTATAAAAGGAAACAAGATGAATAGGATCAATATTTAGTTTGTATCAGATAAAGAATTAATTGCAAGAGGCCATAATGCTATGGAAACTCTGAGTGCTGCATTAGATAAGCCTTACTTATTAAATTCAGCTTTCAGGAACTGTGGGCATAAGTTGTTGAAAGTTGCTTCAACTATTGTACAGGATTCCATAAATTCTGCGGCTTTTAAAATGAAGTAGTGGAATCATCGTGGAGAGGATACGTCAAACTGTGGTAAATTTTGTGATGGCATTTGTCAACATCTAGGCTGCACATCATTAAATAGCTGTATTGCAGCTATATCTATTGATACGGGTAAAGTTGTAGATATAGAAATTATGTCAAAGAATCGTCGTATACGTGTTCAAAACGAAATATTAAATGTATCAAGTGAGCAGATTTGTGCGCAGGAGGGGGATCATCGTCATTGTCTAGCATTCTAGGTCGTCGTCTAGCAAGATCTGTTAGCATATATCGTATATTCGAGCCTACTATAAATTAAGACAGCTGAAACACTTGTTCTTTTAAGATGAGGGTGACTCGTAAAGTTACTCAGTAGTAAAATAATTGTAAGGAAAATACAGTGGAACCAAATATGAGTGCATTGAGCACATTCAGAAAAGAGTCAGAGCCCGCCTTCTCAAAATAAAACCATGTCGGAAAGTATTCGGTAGAAAAAGAAAACTGATCGATAAATTTATTAATAAATTGCAAATTTATTATGGTATTGTTATCAAAAGCAATACTGGTTATATTCTGGAACTGCAAAGCGCTGTAATTGTAGCATTTTATTACAACTGTTCAGGAGTGCATCAGACAATACATGACCAGTGCCTAAAAGAACAATTTAGTCGAGGTAAATATGTACTATATAATTTGCTCCGCAAGCAATATCTTGTGGGGCAAAGATTAATGAAAATTGTAAAAGCTCCCTGAAGCCATTGTTAATTCCATTGAACCTGCATACTTAGATTAATGTTATCTAAAATTATTTAAAAAATACCTCCACGATAAAACGCATCCTAATAAACATTTCAATAGTTACATGTGAAAGATGATCCCAAAAGATGTCTTTGTCAATCTTGAAACATTTGCTATGAGGACATATATCTGTTATATATTTTAATGATGGCTATAAGGGAGTGCTAACAATATTAAATATGTTAGTTTTGATTCATGGTGACCGTTTAGTCGACGCCTTTAAAAACTTTGATATTATTCGTGTTGTTTGACTCCAAAAGATATTCGTTATCATCAGCAAAAATGACCTGAAAAAATTATAGCTCCAAGAAAATCAATTTTTTAACAAAAGAGGAAGAGTGACGCACAAAAAATAGGTGAATTGAGCTCATCTGATACGTATATCTTTGTTTTCTGTACATGTTTTAAATTTAAAACCATTTTCTGAACAATTAAATTTTTAGAAGACATACAATGTTCGAAAGGAGATAACTAAAAGAGTTTTCATATATTTTGATAAAATTTAGTAGAAATGTTTTCATAGAGCCTGGACTAGAATTTATGTAATGTATGATTTATGAGAGGATTTATTCACACTTTGATGCACAAGAAAGGAGAAATTTTTTTTAAAACAACTCGTGTTGTTGCTTCAATTCATAATGACTCTACAAATATTAAAAAATATTAAAAAGTCCTTGTCCAGACTCTTTACAAATGGCATGCAATGTTATAGAAGGGTTTTTCATAAAAAGAAAATATTTTGAAAATATGCTATTTTTTCCTTGTTTTATTCTAAAAATTACAATTTAAAAATTTTTTCAGCGTATTAACATTTTCAAAATAATTTTAAACGATTATACATTTATACATTTTTTTTAAAAAAATTATGGTTGCGAACATAGTGTGATATCGTAATTTATTATTCAAAAAATCAGATCTACAATATAAGAGAAAACCGATATGAAATAAAAGTATTAAAAAATACTTCAAAAGAAACTTTATCATTGAAATTTTTTTAAATAAATTTATGAAGGTTTGAAACATTTTGGAATTTGTAATCATTTCATCCAATTCCATTATTGTCTTTGTTTGTATAAAATGATTCATACTCAGAAAATTCACAAATAATTTTGGTAATTCACACTAACCATTATGATTTTAATGTTGTTATCCCATTACTGTTTATTTGGCATATAATAGTTTCATTTATTGCATATAATACATCTCTCAAGCTAATTAGTTCCCCGAATACAGCCCTCTAAATTGTTATTCCTAACAAATGAACATTATTAAAGGCACCTAATCAAACTAAATCTATTAAAGCCGAAAAGGCTTGCCGGTTCATGTATACTACTAGTTCATGTAATATTACTACCTGCATGTAATATTGCAAGTGGTCGCCATTCTGAATATTAATTGAAAATCTCATTATCAATAACTAGTGGTCGCGGTAGCATAGTGGTCATGGACGCGAAATCGTGGTCGGTGTTGTTTCCATCGAATATTGGAGCTGGTAAAGATGCAACAGGGCTGATTCACGTAAAATCTGTCGAGGCCCTAAATCCGTCCATGGAGGTTGAGTGAAATTTTGGAGATGGATAGGACAACTTAGGTGTCTTCCAGATCACTTGTTTAAGGTTCAGAATTACGAGGTCTATCCCTAACAGACCTCGTGTTTTTTCTAACTGTGACGTTAATAAAGTATCAATCAATAAAATTATAAGTAAGCCTTTGTAAGAAATAGTTATAAAAGTACTAATACTCGTATTTTTTCCAAATTTTGTTTGGTTTTAATCTTTAATCAGGTTGTGAAAATTAAATACAATAGATTCAGCAGAATCTTGTTTTTTTACAAATATTTTTTTTAAAGTTATAATATTGTATTACGGAAAAATTTTCGTTTTCTTTCAACCATAAGTAACATAAAAGCAAACTTATAAAATAAATTAAGTCTCTTTTGTCAAATGTATGTAAGTTTTATATGATTGCTTCCATTAATTCAAAAATCTATGATTAACATATAAAAGGAATTTAAGGAATGAATTTTGATGAGGAAAGAAAAAAAAGTTTTTTCTTAAAAAAATTAGTGAAAAACATTTTATCATACATAACTGAAAAAAGCGATTGCATTTTTTTTAAATATTCAGTTGCATAAAAAATATATTTCCTACATCCAGATATTCCGAATTTCCAAGAAACGCAATATTTTGAAAATAAATAAAGAAAAACATCTTTATTTGATAGTCAACTATTGACATTTTACCAAATAAAATGTACAAAAATATATATCGAAATCTATGAATATGTGAATGTGGCGGAATTTCCAATTTAAAATCTTTCTATATTATTCCGATGTATGTTAAAGCTATAAAAAATAATTTATGTTCAAAGTAAATATATACAACTTTCAGTCTCTGAGACGCTTTCATCCAATTCACCTATTTTTATCAAACTACTTCTTGTCATCGGTACTTGTTTTAAAATAGACCTATTCATTGAAGTGAAAAAAAATATTTACATAGCCCTTCTTTACTTTCAGAATATTTCCATATAGGAATGAGTTAATTTCCGTTTTATTTGGTAGTATTAAAAGTATTATTTCTGTTCCGGACTAAAATACTATTTCCGTAGCCTGTTCCTAAATGGTAAACAGTTATAAAATAGAGATTTTGTAACTGTTTACCATTTAAGAACAGGTATCTTAAAGAATGTTAGATTTCTCAAAGGCTCATCATTGCGCTTGCGAACTATATCAATACAAAGTGAAGTGAAGTAATTTTTATTAAAGTCCCACTTGGAGGCAACTCGAAGACTATTTGTAACGAACCTCGTAACTTTGAATCACGGTCGAGTGACGAGGATGGTACCTGAGCTAGCACCTCCCTCTCCAAACTTCTCCACTACTCCATCGGCGGCACTTAGGACTTCGATAAATTTAACATGCCTCGCCTCACTACACAGTGTATCTTCAGCAATAAGGGCTCGAGTCCATAACTCGATGAAAAAAACGCCAGCCGCGAGTCCGCGATCATAACCACTAGGCTACCGCGGGCAGATCAATATAAAATAATAGTGCATTTATTACGAAAAAAAAATTAAAATACAAAAAATGCACAGATTCTTCCAATATAATAATGAATACAAAAACAAGAATCTTTAATTATTGATCATTGATAGAAGTTTTTAGGAAGGAAGGTTTTAATTGAGGGGAAAAAATTGAATAAATAATAGATGCGTTGTTGATTAATCTTTGATGAAAACTTTAAACTTTTTCTTAAAGTAAATCTTTTTTAAGAAAAATTCTTATAAAACTTCACGGCCAAATATTCCGCTTAAAAGAACTCTAAATAAATAATATCGAAGAAAAAAGTTTTCATTTGACATGTAAAGTATTGAGACAAGCTTAATTAGTGCTTGAGACGTATAAAAAACAGTTCTTACTACAGAATTGATAAAAAATTGTACAACTTATAAAATGTTACCTTAATAAATGACATACTCAATGATGATTGCAGTTACTTTTAGATGAGAAAAGGCTTGTATTAGTTCCTGGGGGGAATGTAACATGACAAATAACAAATAACAAAGGAAAGTTATTAGAATATATGAAGCTGGCAGATATTCTCATAAATAACAACAAGAAATTGATAGCTGTGACTTCCTACTTATTTTTTGTATTGAAATTTTTCAAAAAGATTTATGAGATTTATCGAGTATTTCTATCCTTTTTTGATACATCTATCGAGAAACATCAAAAACAATAGTGCAACATACCCATCAGTGTTTATATTGTAAGCATATTTTTATTATGTGTTTGGTTAATATGTCATAAAATTATTTCTCAAGAAAGTTATATATATTTATTTTTTAAAGTTTTAATGAATCATTCGTATAATTTAGATTCAGCGCGATTTCATATACTTATAAGAAGAAAGAATGAAATATTGCAATCAGCTACATGTAATTAAAATTAAAGCAAACGATAAATTAGTAAATTGAATATCTTTAAGCTAAATATAATTTACAATTGAAGCAAACGATAAAAAATTGAAAAGTGATCTGGGACGTTAAAAAATGATCTGCTACGCGAAAAGTGATCCAACTAAAACAATAGTCCCTTGGGTGGCGAACATGGCTTTTGGATTGGAACTGGATTATCAACCTTACACTCCAAGCCTTGCGCCCAGTGATTTTGTTTCGGTACTTCAAGGAGCTCCTTGATGGTCAATGGTTCAACGATGACGAAGTGAAAATTGCAATTGTGAATTTACGCTTCTTCACAGGCGGAAGTTCTCTTCGACGTCGGATTTCAAAATCTTGCTTAGCTTTTTGACAAATGTATGAACAAAAATTAAAGTTATGCAGAAAAGTAGATAAAAGTATATAGTATATATAAAAAAATATTTTAAAAATATTTACTGCAGTTTTCTTTTTATTAAAAAACCAACCTTATTTATAAAATATCTCTCGATTGTAAATAATAGTAAAAGTCAGCATACACGTATTAAAATAATGATAATTAAGAAATTTAAAAACGTTTAAAATTTAAATTTCAGGCAATGTTACATCTTATAAGTTAAACCACATTTTATAAAAGTAAGCAATAAAAACCAAATTACCTTTCGAGAATTTGCAAAACAACTTTTTGCAAATTCTCGACACGTCACAAAAATTTTTATACAAAACGGACTTTTATTGAATGTCACAGGATTTCCCTTTCATTTAAGCTCAGACTAAATAATATTGCACTTCATTTTCAAAAGAGAATCTTGAATACGCGTTAAACAATTTGTGTTGCAATTCTTTCTATTAAATTGGCTCGAAGAAAACAATTTTTTTTTCACATTCGTAATTTCATACAACTAAATTAAGCAAAAATAAAATTCTTACATTAAAAATGCGAAAATTGATGACGAAAATCTGTCTAGTGTGCACGCTATTATAAAAAATTACGAAAGAAATTAATTTATGTTTTAAAAACCTTGCATTGGATGGTCGAGGGTTTAAAATGATTGAGATGTTTGAGTACAGTAAAGAGAGCAAAAAGTGATATAATATCTGAAATTATCCGCTACTCAATTAACGTAATTTGTTGCTGCGATAACTTGCGGGAGTTTTAATGCAGAAACAGAACGACGAATCATGATTTCTAGAGAGCTCCATGAAAAAAAAAGAACCATTCATTCCTAAAGCAAATAAAAGAAAATTGTTGAACTTTTGTTTATGAGTATACACATAAAGAATTTTGAAAAATTGTCCCTATTTACCAAAGCGAGTAAATATAATATTTTCGGAAACGATGGACGTGGTAAAACTGAAACGGTGAATTGAATCTTATATATGTCGTTCTTACAGTGAAACATGGTTGCAAAGTAGTCATAGTTTTAAGGTCAATATGGTTGCCCATGTTAGAAATTTAATCATCATTGAAGATACAATTGATCATTTCAAATTCTTGAAAATATAACAAAACAACGTACAGGCACCTGTTGATAGCTTACAGTTTGGAAACCGGTGAATATTTCACCATGATAAAGGCACAACAAAGTTTGTGAAAGAATGTCACCTTTAAAAAGTACCTGCACAACTATATTCTTCTTCTCAGTCACCAGATTTGAATCTCGTTGAACACGTATGGGATGAATTTGACAGAGGAGTTAGAAAATACAGTTTCTAAGATAAAGATTCCTTAAAATTTATTGTTGCAATCGTGATTTGAAATTACACCAGATGCTACACAAAATTTTATTATCTTAATGTGTAGGAGATTTCAAGGCGTCATTGTTTCTCCAGGTTATACCATATTAAATTATTTTCAATTTCATATGTTACATTTTTTTTTCAATTTCTGTGATTTTTATGTACATTTTTGTGATGTGATTTTTATTAAATGAATTGTTTTTCCTCTACCAAAATTAAATTACCAAAATTTCCTTTACATATTATTTAAATAAATTTAAGGGAGTGTATTTTTTGTATTTTAATATAAAAATATTTTAGCTTTAGTTTTTATTATTCACACAAAAAAAATACTTTTTATTGGTGTTTGTTGACTTTTGTGGCTGACTATATAAATATAAATAGCAGTTAATCTCTAAGAAATTAATTTAATGGAATACAGCCATAGACTGCTTTTGTTAATTTTTTTGTACAATAAAAAGTTTATTTTATCCCAAGGAAACTAAGATGTATTATCTTATTAACTTCAAGTATCCCACTCATATTTACAAGTAGTAAGTTTATTAGCAAGCTACTCCTATTTACAAGTAGAAGAATTGATTCAGTTTGAAGTATTCTAATTCTAGAGCTCCTTGAGATCTATTGGCAACCCCTCTAAATTTTTTACTACAATGAAGATACGAACGTGTTTTGAATACCGTCAAGTGAATCTCATGGGCACTGGTGTTCAATTCGCAGATTCGAATTCTTGATTCCACTAAAGATATGTCGCCTGAAATAATGGGCCTAAAGCCCTTTTTAAATGGAACTCGGTCCATCTCACGTAATAAAAGGTAGAAGCTAATTGAATAAGTTACCAACTCGATGTCGTCCTTGTCTATTGGCCGCTGTGTTAAATTACAAGATTCTTCTCTAATAATACGTTAGTGCCTCTCGGACGAGATGATTTCGAATAGCCAATCAACTAACGAACGTTAAAAGCGTCTGCATTCACACAACTTGGGGAGGAAATTTCAACAATAACGTGTATATCTGTTAAAGCATACAATACCTTACAAGCATCTTCCGAAAAATGTTTATATTCAAAGAAAAGAATTATTATATTGGTATGTTGATTAGAGAATTTCTCAACTTTTTCATAATATTTAAAAATAGAAGTAGTACTTAAAATTCTAAATAAATTTATTACCAATTTGCATCACCTCAAAACTGCATGGGCATCTAACAATATAAATGTAATTTTATAATGTTATCCACATTTTTAGTGGTATATGTAGCCTAAGGTTTTTTTTCTAAAACATCATAACAATTGCATAGCTTTTAATGGTACCACTTTTTCATTAAGAATAAATAAATATTTTTTTTTATTTTGTCATGATAGATTATGAAATACTTATTCAAAGAAACTTTGCATTACTTAGATTCCCATATGTCCTATATAAAATGCCAATCTCTAAATATTTCTTCTTACAAATTCTGAAGCATTTCGTATGCAGCACTTTATTGAAGAACCAAAATAGTATATCCTTTCAAAATTCAGCTGACCATAGATTAGAGTAATGCTTATGCTAAGCTATATGGAGTGAAATATTGTCTCTCCAAATGCACATTTGCATGAAAAAGTGAATGATGTGTTTTTTAGATCATAAATCCTTTTTCCTATCGAAATATTTGGTTCCCATTATTCAAATATGATAAGTTTGACGTTCAGACTTGAACAACAGTAGTACACTCTAAGTTTTCCTACTGCTTGTCCAAAGCGAAATTTGTATTTATTTTATATTCTGAACTTTTCTCTATTTATCACCTGATTCATATGTCAGGTACTTAGAATTCATTTGTTAAATTAAGTTACCTTCAGTCATAAGTGTTATTACCTTAAATTGCTTCGATCACAAATGATGGATTCTCATTCAAGAATTAAATATCATAACTAAATTGAACCAGTTTCTGTGCAGTTAAGGGGAAAAAAACGTTTACCTTTTTAAAGTAAGGATTGAATAAGATTGCTGCTCTGGGATTTCTAAAATTGATTGTAAATCTTATATTAAATAATAATTTAATTTAATTTTTGTAATTAAATTCAAATCGTTGAAATGGTTTTCATTAGGTGCAGATGCTAACTTAATTATTTTTCAAATAATTATCTGCTTTAATTAAAATCACAGTTAAATTGATTCATTCAAAACAATTGAATAAAAGGATGATATTATCTGTTAATTATTCCCAAAAGATTTTTTTTCCAAACGAAATGACGGTTTTGTGTTTCTCAAAATAAGTTGTCATTTAGTTATTGGAAAAACATTTTAAAATTTGAAAGAGACTTTTATAATCACGGATTTGTTATGAACATGATACGTTAGCTTTAAAAAACTTATTACAATAAAATTATTGAAATAAAAAAGAATTTTAAATTTAAATTATGTACTGTGCATACATAATTAAAAATTAATGTTATAGATGGAAACACTTTCATGCTGCCATAATTTTATAATTAAGAGTAATTTGATTGCATGAGATACCAAAATACATTGAGAATAATTGATTTAAATTAAACAATAAGTAAATTAATGGTAATCATTTCATTTCATTCATTAATCAAAAGGCTACGAATCATTTTTTAAATCAGAAAAGTCGAGTTTCCAGCATCCATCACATTAAAGCTTAATATCATTCTTTTCAATAATTACATTACTATTAATGATGTTATCATGATTACAACATTTACTTAGTTTTAATGAAATACACTCCTTAAAATGTTATTGTATCATTGAAATAGAACTGGCGTCTACAGTGTTTTATCTAATTATCAAAAGATTACTAAATTACCAATTATTACTAAATTCCGATCCGAAAAAGTAATTAAACGAAAATAATGCTCAGATGAATAATGTTCTATATCTTTTCCAATAAAACTTTGCGACGGGTAGAGTCCATTTTGTTTGCCCAATATTCAAAAGCTAAACCTATGTATGTATTAATTTGTTGTTTTTAGTTGCGTCAGAAACGTCTAGGACTAATTAAAACTTTCATTTAACTTGAAAGAAATTGTTAACCACGCCTAATCGTTTGTCATCAGTGATCGAACTCATTAAAGGTCTTGAAATAAAATTTTAAGAAATTTAGGCTATGGAATTTCGGAACACGTGAAACACAACATCTTCTAAGAATTTAAATTACTTCAGAAGTAAAAAAAATGTCTTAACTTTTACTATTTTTCGTCATTTATGTAATTTGCCGTCCATATTCGATACAGTTTCGATCACATTGTATGTATAGTACTTTTAAATTACCATGTAGTTACTCAAGACAAAAAAAAATGCTTTAACATGTATAAAAATAAAAAGGTTTTAATATAGCATGAAAAATAAAAAAATAATAGTTTTTTATAAGTTTTTGACGAAATTATTTAAATATAATCAATACTTTTCCTAGTTTTTTCCTCTAAAATTAGTTCAGCAATAATTTAATTAAATTAACTAGTAACAGATATACTTTAATATCTCAGAGAAGTCTTATTCGCAAATATTATAATTTAACAAAATACAGCTTTAAATATATCTCTTAATATTGAAGAATTACATTTTTGCTGAAATATAAATGAAAATACAAAATTAAACAAATTTTTATCTATAACATAAAATTCTACAAAATTATTTATAGAGATTATACTTTATTTTTTTGAAGTATTTAAAAAAAAAACTTAAATATTTTTTTGTATTCATAAATCAACTTTGTTTTAAATAATTATTTGCTTATAAAACGAAAAAAACTGACTTATTTGTAAAATGAGGGTTGTAATTCTAAGTCTCAAAAATTTTGCTTAAAACGCTGGAAGTCTTATCGCAATCCTTCATTTTTAGTCAATTCCAACGGATTGATAAAAGGAATATCTGAAAAATATATGAAAAGAAATCTTCAAGAAATCTCTTTTCCTTCGTGAGCCTACGTAGCGTCTGTGTATCTAGATTTTTCTTTCAATATTTACTGGTTCGTCGGATTTTCAAACTCTCGAGTGGATGAAGTTTTATCTAAAAGCTTGCAAATATGCCATTAGGATCATTTTTGCAGTATTTGGTTCACTTTAAACCCAGCAATTTATGCATATAAAAAGTTTTTGTATTATGACTGCATGACTGAGAAATATGAACAAATGAATTTCTTTCTAAATTTATTCATATCTTCAAAATTTCTGATACCTGTCAGATTATTTTTCAAAATATTAAGAGTTTCAAGTCCCTTTTGTATTAAAAGTTATTTGGTTGACTAAAAAAAATAATAATAATTTTAAAAAATTTAGTGCATACAAAATGCACCAGAATTTTTTAAAGTTATCTTAAAATTAAAAATGATAAACAATTATGATTTCTTATCATAAGAGAATTTAAAAATGATAAATAAAGTCAATGGATTAAGAAAGGAATATTTATAATTCAATGAGTAAATATATTTCTCCTGAACTGTTGTCATCTTTCAATGATATATTTTCAATTATTTGTAAAAGTTAATCATAACAGGAAATATGTAGTAATTATTTTTTTTTCTTTTTCAACACAATAAATTTCTGTTAATGAATTTTATTAAATTTACATTAAAATGTTAAATTAACTGCGTTATTTAATTTTTGCTGGAGTAAACATTTTGTGTAAACTCAGAAACAAAATTAAGAAAATTATTCAAATAAAAATTTAAAGTTTTATTTTCCAACCTATCTCCTGAAATTTTTCTGTTCAAGTTTTATTATGTTATCATATTTGATGATTTTATAAATATTTTTGTTAAAAATGTACGGAAAGCTGAATCATAGAAAAAATAATTGGTATTGCGATATTTTGGTTAGTATTTTATTTGAATTACGAATGGCAAGAATCAAAATTAATTACTTTCCTATAAATAAAAATTTAGTAGCATACTGTATTATAAACTTTTATTGAGCAGCAAGGAATAATTTTTATTTTTTCATTCCTTTAAAAGCTGTCGATATGAGATTTTTTCCCTTTATCAAGCACTCTTATTTCTCGTATGAAATTTAGTTTATTCTAAGCTACACTTCAATTTTCTTATCCTCTGAAAGTTATCATTTAAATTTCAAATTAGTTTATGCAATACTTCACTGTTTCGTACTTAAAAGTATAGCTCTTTGCTTTTAAATTTACGTTATACCAGTAAGAATTAAATATTTTCTTCGATAAGAAATAAAATCCTTGTTTGAATTTAATAAAAGAAAGCTGAATAATAACATTGCTTCAAAAAAAATTTTCTCGATCAAATTGCAATAATTTTCTTTTTTTTTTTTTTTTTTTTTTTTTTTTTTTGAAATTTTATCAAGACTTTATTTGATTCAAAATCAATCAATTATAATGAAAGGAAAGATATAGAATTTGATTAGTACTTAATATTTAACTGCAATACAGTATTCTTTGCTTTCAAACTTATTAATGTAAAATGAAATTAGTTTCTTTTTTGTTATGGTATATAACTGTGATAGCTCTTCTCAAACCGCCTTCAACCTTTTCAACTCGTCAAGAGGATGCACTCTAGAATATGCATGAGCACATATTGAGTGTTCTGCGCGAGCACCTATAGTATAGGCATTTATACCCGTGCAGGCATCAGACAACACAGCAGAAGAGGAAAAAGAGTTTTTACCTTGGCGATCTGATTGCTGTCTTCCTAAAACTATCCAATTTTATTTCCCTCCTTGACCTGTGTAGATTTCCTTCCATTCATCGACAACCGGAATCTATCGAATTCATCTTGGATGAGTAGAAGACATCTCGAACTAGTAGATTCAACGCTCGCGGTATGCAACTACCCAGAATGATCTATAATCACTTTCTGGATACTCAAATCTTGCTTCCAGTGATGTTTACGAGGTTACTCAATTCATTTCTTTGTTACTAAACATGTTCCAAACAACCGTTATAACTTTTTGATGCGAGCTGTATTTTTTTAATTATCCATCAGCTATTTAAACTAGCTTTCAATTTGATTTCTATTTTGCTTGGATATGAGTGATATTCTTATACACAATTCTATATTAAAAAATGATAAAGAAATGTTGATGTTTAAGACATTAAATTATCTTGGATAATTCGCAACTAATGATCTGCGTCGTTTGAAGTGTGGTATATATTCTTCCGCATTTTATAACCCATTCAAAAATGTATTAAATAATTGTTACATGTTTTCGTTATATCCAACTGTTTTAGATAATCGTTTTATGTTTTGTTTATTTATAGGAATCTCCGTTGTCTGAGAAACAATATTCATACGAATTTGCTGGCAACTTACTTCTTTTTGGATCTAACATGGATTATAACAGCTACATTACAGTCTTGGCCAACTGTCGAAGGATCGAAAGTATGATGATTTTATATTTTTGAGTTCAGAAAAATTTTAAATTCTTAAAATATAGTTGACAAATAAAATACATGTGGTTTATATTTCAGCTAATTTTTCTTAATAAATTGTATTGAAACTAAATTAAGTGAAAAATAAAAATAAATAATTGACTAACAGTAACAGCTGTATAATCTATTTTGTCATATCTAAATATGATAGAGTTAATATAGTTAAATATGATGAGAGTTTTTTTCATCTGATTTTATAAATATATCTGATATTAAAAATAAATTTTAAGTTAAACTTCAAAAAATCACTTGGTATTGAAATATTATATGTGTTAAAAAAGTTTTTAAACATTTCCTTTTTTACGAAATTCAGCAAATATAAACATTTCCTTCAGAACTCTAAATTGATTGAAAACTATTTGAAAGTCAGCAAGAACACTAAAAAAGAAAGCTCCTATGTATATTAAACAACTCTAGACTTTGGAGCAAAATAAGTTAATCAATAAGGTGTATAAAATGTACACTTAATCCATCTTCCATTTACAAAGCATATCTCCTAAAATATATGCATAAATCTAAAAAAGTCAAAACTTTAACAGATTTTGGTGTAAATTTCTTTAATAAAAATCTATATTCTTCTATTTTGTAATTATTCAGTCGTCACCTTAGAAAGCAATGCTAACAGAGAACAAGTTTTTTGTAAAAAGAAAAAAAATGTCTACATAAAATAACGTCGATGATGTAGGCCAGGTTTGAAACTAGAGTAAAATAACGTTCTGAACTTCCCAATTTGGAAGAGTTGTTCTATTTAGAATGATCCTGAAACTGTTCAATTATTTAAACTCTTACTCCGTAAAAGAACATGGAACAATGAGCATACATTTAAAAGGAACGCAATCGTTCAGAAACACTCTACAAAATTACACCGAAAAACTACAAAGAAACATCTATTTCACTCTACAAAAAAACAATAGCTAATTATTTTTATTATCTTAAAGAACAGACTGCAGTATCTTAGGAAAGAAATAACATTCTATATTATACAGAAGATATAAGATAATATTTATACAGTCGCAGTGAAAACATTAATATTTTCCATTAAATAATTTACGAGGATTGTCCAAAAATAAGAATACTGAATTTCTGACTCTCAAAGAGAATTTTTCAACAAATTTGGCAACACTGTATTTATGACCAAAATCTCGGGAATAGAGAACTCGCGTTCATTTTTCTCAGTCGGTTGGAACTTTTGGTTGAAGTTCTATATTAAAATGAGTGCTTCGATTCCAAATTCCACTAGCTGTAGGTTGAGAAGCAAAACATGGTTCTTATTTGCTAAGGGAAATGCATTATTCCAGGATTTTAATGAAATAAAATCTGCTGCGGTGATGGTGTTTGGAACCATACTAATACGCACAAGCGATGTCATGAGTTTACAGGGGCAGAAAAATTCAAAATCGTTTTTTCGGCCCTAAAAATAATGGTCTCTGTCTTTTGAAATCGGAAAAGGTATTCTTCTCATTGAATATTTGCTCCAAAGGGGAGAAATTAATACAAAATGGTATTTAGAAAACCTAAAAAAAAAACTACTATAGTAGACTACAGAACGAAATAAGGAGAATATTATTAAAAGAGTGGTTTTGTTTCATGACAATAAACATTCTCCCACAGTGAACGTCACAAAGCAACACTTGGACTCATTCGGCTAGGACATCAACCATCCCTCTCACAGCCCTTATCTAATACCTTCAGGTCTTCATCTTTTCCTTCTCAGAAGTCCTTTATGGATGAAAAAAGTTCGTTTTCAACCGCTGATGATATTGTGAGCACCATCAAACAATAGGCCAGAAAAAAGGCAGGAAACCTTTATGACGGAAGTATAAAAAAGTTCATTCTTCGGCTCAAAAAAGTTCTTTGAGACTTCGTCATAAAAAAAGTGTCTAATTTACGTATATAAGTTTATAATTTTTTTAAAAATATATAACCTTATTGAATTTTAAGAAACTGAGTACTCTTATTCACTCACTATGAGGAAAGTCCTCGTTTAAGAATTTGCAATAGCTGATCAAAATGGATACCTCAATAAAATGTATAAAAATTTTGAATTATATAATTTACTCTATTTAAAAAATGTGAATGTCATACATCAATTGTTATTTCAATGTTCAAAAATTATAATAATGTTTTTGAAGAGGAAATTCAGTAATTAAAATTGAAGCGTCCCTTATCAATTAGGTATTTATTTTAATCCAGATAAAGTTAAGTAAGTTTAAAATGGAAAACGTTCAATTTATCTCCTTAGAATGTAATTAGTGAAGAGAATTAATCATTATTATAAGTAGAAGAGAATATATTTTGATTTAATTTTTAATTAATAAAAAGCTATAAAAATGCAGAGAAATATGAAGTATTTTTAAAAAATTCTTTTGCTAGAGGATATTAATGCAACGACAAAAATTAAATCTAATGTATAAGATATACGTAGCTATTACTATCACGCAGACACAGAAACCTTAGGAAATTTTGTGGGAAAGATGGAGCTAAATCAGAATGCTTTTAAAATGGCGTGCCTCTTCACTTAATCCTTATATTCAGTAAGAAAGAGATTTTTCTCAAGGAAACATTAGAAAAGAAATACTTATTCTAAAGAACTTCATATGAATATGATAAAGAAAAACAGAATATATCTTAATGTAGAGCTAAATATCCAATAAACTTCATAGAAAACCTAAAAAACATCAGCGCAAAAAAAACAATTTTAATTCAAGATCCTTATGTCTCAATTCAACTGTTTCAAAAGCAGAATTGAATTTTCTCAGAAAAGTTGATGATCATTATGAAACGCTGCATCGTGCATGTCAAATGTTTAATTTGGTGTCATAAACTGCTTTTAAAAAATTTAATATAGTTCATTCAGACTTATTTCTTTACAAATACAATGCATAACTTGAGCTTATAGCAAATAAAGGGAAAAGAACTGCTTTGGTAAAAAATAAATCATTTTTAAGTCATTAATGTTGTGTGTGGGTGTGTACGTGTGTGCATATTTATTCATTCTAAGACATGGCAATTTTATAGACAAAAAATTCATCTAATAATTCTTGAAATAAATAGCTGTAAAACAGCTTGTTATTTAAGTGGAGTTAAAGCATTTAAAATTTTGTTAGTTTTCATCAGTGTATACATTTCACACCAGTTCTTAAATCAGGTATTTAAAAATGTCTAGGAAACTTATAATCTAAAATATATTGCATGACTATGTTTTATATAAAATTAAAATTGTCGATGTTGAGCAATTGCCTTATATTATTAAATTTGAATTGATTTTACTGATTTGTCGTAAGCTAACAATACGAGTAAATATCTTTCTTATTCATTTTATATATAGAATTTTAAGTGAAATTGTTACCGTATAAAATATGACCCAAAATATTTAGTGTGATTTTCCGTGACTTTTTTAATTCATGAAAACATGTTGTGTACTCTATTTTCTAAAGCATGCAAACGCTTTAGTAATTTGTAAGGATTTCATCCTCAGCAACTTTACCAAAAGCAAAATTTGCAGCTAAATATCATTGGACTTGCTAAATAATTAGAACTTAGCTGTCACAATTTTTGTATGTAACGTTTAGTAAACACCATATTTTTTTGTAAACTATCTTTAAGTTCATACAAAACTTGTACCAAAGTGCTAAATTGAACAATTGTGTAATTTTTAGCTAAAAAAGTTGAATTTAATGTGAATTTAAAAAGAAAATAATGATTTTATCTTATAATTGCTTTTCCTGATTAATGTACAAAAGTGTTTTAAAACTTAATATTATAAACTAAATAAAAAATAAATTCAATTTATAAGTTAAAGTCTTCAGCAAATTCTTTTGAATAAAATGTGTTTTATTTTTTCTGACAGTAGTGAATTCAGTAGCTTGAAAAAATGCATATATTTCGATTATTTCTTTTAATCTTCTGAAATAAAATTAAATGGAACGATATTTCTTTTAAAAAATCTAGCAATAATCTGGCTTATAAATAGCAAAGATAAATAAAATCCAAATTAAGTATCGGTAATTGTCAATTGAACGCCTTTGTGGGGGTTTTCATCTTAAAAATATTTTTTCCCTCTAAAATCGCTTCCGTTCAAAACTCAGATTAAGTATCTAAATCAATAAAAGAATAAAAATTAATAAGCTCATTTTAAATAAAAAAAACGTCAAAGATAGTTATGATACTCCATTAAATACTGGAGATTAAATGCTTGGAAGTAATTAAAATTATTTTAGTTCGAGTCATTTGGGGCATATTTTAAGCATAAACATCTTCACGACTGAAAATAAAAATTAAAATGTTTCGATTTTTGTATGTGAATGCACCCCATTAAAGCGAAAGCAAATTATTTTACCCTGAAGCTTTATTAGAGATCCACATAAATTGATATCCTTATATTCATTTTAATAGTACATTTATAATTTGTTTTTCAGCTTACATGCATATTAGTGATCTTCCTGACATATTTAATGGTGACTAATTTCTTCTGGATGTTTGTGGAAGGACTTTACCTGTACATTTTGGCAGTGAAAACTTTCTCTATTGAAGTCGTTAGAATACAAGTGTATGCTCTTATTGGATGGGGTAAATATTTATTTTCTTTTCTAATTTTTATCAGTGAGAGAGATCATTAAATACTTTTATAACTTCAATGCTTTTGTTTCTTAATTGTGAATAACATATTATTCTCAATGAAGTTTAATTGCTTTTCAGCATCATTGTCAAAAAAAATTTATTCCTAGAAGTAATAGTTAGATTTAAATGATATTTGAAAATTAGTATTCGCCAACAATAAGAAATTATTTTATATTGAACGTGGGTATAACAACATTTATCGATCTAAATACAAAATCATTACAACTCTTAATGGGACGTTGGCCGCCATTATTTCTTATACATTCTGCCGCACGTCGTTGCATATAGTCGTAATCATTCTTAACGGTGTCTTGATTCAACTCATCCCTTGAAGATTGAACTTTGGAATGTAAATCTTATAAGTTTTATGGTATCGGTGGATTCTTAACAGAATGGCTTATAGCATCCCATAAGTTTCCTATGGATTCTAAAGATGCTGCTGGTCACAGCATAGTATCTATGGCTGCTAGGCAAGCTCTTGAAATGGCAGTGATAAGAACATGGGCATTTTGTTGCTGAAGTAGATTACTGAGATAGGCATTCCCAAAGGGAATGTCCTTTAGTGTTAGAATACTTTAGTGAGATCTATCGAACTCACTACCGTATCTTACATACCTTTGGAGCTTCAAAGTGGCTGTGATGAATACCAACAGTGATCGGGCAGTACAGGATGTTTTGAAACTTTTTGGCAAAAAATCAAGGTGTGATAAAAAAAAAAAACATCTAAGCAAGCAATTTTCCCCATTCAATGAACTGGCAGAGAGCAAATGGTTTACCGCTAGATGGCACTGTAATGGAAAGCGTAAAATGTTAGTTTTCTTGCTCATCGTCATTCCTTTCTTCCACGGATTACCGGAGGCATGCCGATGTACAGTAATAAGGAAAAAATTCTTGAAATTAAAGGTCATGAAATTTGAGGTCATGCATCTTGAAATTCACGGTAAAAATGACGATGAGTTAAAAAATTCATGTCTTATGCTTTCCATTACAGCGCCATCTAGCAGTACACCGCTTGCATTCCGCCTATGCATTTTATGTGTGAAGAGTGACAACAAATCGTCCATCACGGAACTGATTGCGTTGCTTTCACACTCGGAATCGGTTATCATACTTTCCAAGACAAAGTCAGAATTCATTATTAAAAAAGACCTTCTGCCATTCGGCATAGCTTCATGCTGCTCTTTTGTGACACCATTGCAGTCTCTGGTTATGTGACTGTAGTGTTAGGGGGATTTTAAGAAGTTTCTTCTGCAAATATACTAAGAACTTAAGTTAAAGACAGAACTAGATGGCAGGCACCAAGTCCCACAGGGAGAAAATTTTCCTTTCATGATTTTTTTATTCTTTTTTTTTTTTTTAATTTAATTTTTTTTTTCCGAAAATAACCTTCTTTTCTGAAAGACTTCGCGAAGCCCTTGTTGTATTTCTTTCCGTAATTTGTACCATTATACGTTGATAATTTCAGTCAATAAATAAGTAGTCAAATATAACTTAGAAACTCAAATTGAGTTAATTCAAATCTTAGCATAATCAAAATACAATATTTTTAATATAACATCTGTTGATCTGTCTCTCTAAAGACTAAAATTTCAAAAAAAGTTGCATATATTTTATTGTCTCTTCGGGACCAAGTCAGTAATAAAACTTTTACTTTAAACAAGTAATAAAACGTGAGATTTTCAAATCAAATAACATTATTTGAAGGTTCCCAAGGGTTAGTTAAGGAGAAATACTTAATAGAAAATTGTTATAAATTTACTTCTAACATAAATTTGATCATATAAAATCCTCTGAGGTTCATTTACTTGAAAGGCACCTTAATTCTCATTATGCTTAGAAATTTTTGCAATGCAATACCTATTTAAGAGTTCAAAATTACTTTACCATTTTTACATCATTATAGTTTAATTTGAAATTCTGTTTCATTTCACTCTCAATTTGGATCCTCATTGAGTAACTTTTTACAAAAAAAAATGGTAACCAATCAAAACTGATGTACTCGAGGCATAGGAATAACAGCTGTTTGCTTTTTACTCTCCACGAATTGCTCAGTCAGTATAAGTCAACTTCAGTAGGTTTGATTAATTTTGACCTACATAAGATGATACATCCCTCAGTTTGATACTAATTGAGAATTAATTTCATTTTACCATTGGAAATTGAATTATTCCTCACAACTGAACTTTGTCATATAGTTAGAAAAGTTACGTGATAGATATGTCAGGCTTTTGATTGATTATGATTTATCATCGTTACTTATCGAAAAGGGTGGGGGAATAAAAACCATACATTTTAAGCTACAATTTGTGTTTGTGAATTACAGGAGTGGTACGAAACTCAAATTTGAGAACATCAAAGAATCTTAATCGTTACAGTTATCTCCTCCTTCCTTGTTTCTTTTATCAATGAAATAAAACACATGATTTGAATATTTGTATGCATAAACGTCGCCAAAATTAAAGTGAGATCGATGTTGGTCGGTAGAAGAATGAAGTAATGTGCTATTAATTGAATGATTGCTTATTACATCGTACTTAGGAACAACACGAGGGCTATTGGCGAAGGACCGTGTAATTTTGAGCCTCGAGAGCAACTGAAATTACACCAAACTCTTCAGACTTCCACACCATGTCAATTGGAGAACTTCGAGCCTCGACAGATATAACATACATCTGCTTTTCTCCACAATGAGTATTTAGTGGCATCAGGACTCGAACTCTCCAATCTAATGAAACAACGCCAGTCATGAACTTGCGATCATGACCATTCGGCAGCAGTGTATTAAGTATATACTAAAGAATTATAAATACGGAACGTAATGACTATGTAACTATAGTTGCTTTGCAGTTTGATACAAGCGTTTCAGCGATTCAAAAGATAATGAATGCCTTGGATGAAGAATCTTCGTGATTGTTTTAGCAACAGAAAAGGTGATAAATTTATAAAGCATACCCCACACTTCGTATGACTCAGATCACTATCAGTGAAAGATCCAGGACAATATAGTATTTTAAAATATCAACATTTATTTTGTTATTCAGTATAGTATTGTGTATAAGAATATCATAAAATAAAACAAGAGTCATATAGGAAGTTAGTTTAAATATTTACAAAAATAAAAGCTATTGAATAATTGAAGTGATACAATTCGTATCAAAAAGTTATTACGCTAGTACGGAATAGTGACAAAGAAGATATATGGAATAACCTCGTACACATCAGTGCAAGCAAGATTTCAATTTATAGCAAATGGCTACACAACATGCCTTGACAAATTGAAAATAAAAGATATTAAATAAGAATATTTCATTCGTCATAAATAGCTAATTAAGTTAATTAGTTGAAATCCTTACAGTTAATTAGATCTAATTAATTATCATGAAAAATGGCAACTTGTGAGCTTTTCTATGTATTATGATTTAAATTTATTTGTTCTAAAAAGGAACAATACTAGTCTTTTTTAAAGCAAATTTATGAACAATTGTTCCTGTCGTAAAATGAAATGAAATGAACTATTTTAATTGAATTCCAATATATAATTCAATTCAAAATCTTTAGAAAAAAATTCTTTAATAATTTTTCCCGTATTTAAATAAGAAGGGAACTGATTTTTTTTTTAAAAAAATGGAATTATTTTCGCATGCATGGCTTTAATTGCTTTCGGTAGTCAAAAGTATTTTCAAAAATTGCTAATGAAGTAATTAATAAACATAAAAAGGATCTCGTCAAAACAAAAATAAAAGATTATATTAAATTTAAATTTTTATTTTTAATTATTTAGATAATTGGAAAAATACTTTCTAGCGAATAAAATTTATTGAATCAAAATTTAACTCTGCTACAGTGTAACAAATCCAAAAATAATTTGTTAATATATGAGAATTGTTTTTTTTCTCTTAGTTTCTTTGAAATTTTGAAACTTTGGATGCAGAAAAATACAATTAATAGAGAAATCTATTTCAAAAACGTTTCACCTTATATTTTACTTCTTCGGGAAGCAGCAATTAGGAATATTTAGTTGAATCGTATAATTAGATCAATCTCGTGTAATTTTTTATTCAAAAAACTATTTTTCCTTTTGGTAATAAAAAAATAAGAAAAAAATATATAAGGAAAAAGTTTATCTTTTCTGAGCTTTTGCTTTTCCATCTTTTCTCGTGAACTGCGTTGCGATCTTTAACACAAAATTTTTCTCTCGACATTTCGATGACAGGAGGTGATGATGATTGATCGGCCTCTTCTTTATTATTCTTTAAGTTTTGCCCTCTTGCTGACTTGTCTTATATTCGTTCACCAAAAAAAGCTTTTGTTTACTTCTGAAAATAGCATTTAACATAACTCTTTGGTTTCTATCATAAATAAATATGAATTTTAAATATTACTGATTATTCATCGATATCTCTTGAGATTTCTACATATCTTTCTAAATCATATATTAAATATAAACTAACATATCAATATATTTTTAAATGACTTTTTCTAAAATATTTATACTTCTAGTGATCAGAAAAAATTTTAAAGCAATAATTTTCGTTTACATTTACAGTAATAATTTATATGGTTTTTAATTATGTACATAAGGGAAAATTATTTATGTTTGTAGGCCTCTTATGAGAAAAGGAAAGATTGATTTTAAAATATTAAATCTCCATTTTTTTCCATTATCTTGTAAACTGAAAATAAATTACAAATTAGGTATCGTAATATTTTTTAATGATGCAAGTTCAATTAGATTAATTTATTAAACTTCTTAATTATACAATTTTTAAAATATAGTTTGTGATATTTTTAGAACTTCATAATATGAATAAAAATGTTTTTCATCACAAAAAAGTTAACTTTCGCAATAACTCTTGAAGATTTAGAATGTTATTATTTTTATTTTAATTATTATATCGAAGCAACATAACGATTAGTTTCCCAAAAAGGCATATAAAACTGAACTTCTCACAAAATTATCAAAGATTCAGAATAAATTTTTTATCACAGTGAAGAACAAACCATAATTATTTATTTTTTATGTATGTCGGTTTAAAATGTACAGCATAATTTAGTTATAAGTTAAGAGACGGTTTTTTTTATGATTTCACATACATTTCAATAGAGATATTTTACTTTGACCTAGATAAAAGCTACTTATTATTTCTGAAATTCCAGCTAAGATATCGAACTTGCAAGGTTTATCCACGATGTAATGAGAATTATTTTCTTGGACTATTCATAAGGACCAATGAGGACAGAGTCCATATGATAGTTATACATCACTTGAAGAAACAGTCAAAGAAGCATCATATGAAGAAGTTTCCTACTATTGAAAAATAATAATTAATGAGAATGAAAAAAAAAATTGAAGTTTACTTTGTTAATCTAATTTTAAGATGTGCTAATCTTTTTTCTTTTATTAAGTTCTCGAAAAAGTAGAATTTTTTAAAAATTAATATTAATTATCTTAAAGTAAACATACTTCCATGCCCCAGGCTCTGCAGGAGCAATTACTAACAAGAAAAGGAAATACATTTTTCAAATTCCTAATGCATTTTTATTTTCCCAAACAAAATATCCTGAATTACCCAAACGTTGCCAATGTTAACAACGAAAAGAATAAAAAAGTCAATTCTATATAAAAATCAATTATTAAATTAAATATTAAAATGAAAAAAAAGTGCATGATAAATTATTAAAATATACGATAATATTCTGGTTGGATATTAAAATAAAAGCAGACTATAAAATATTAAATTAAATATACCTTAGTGATGTAAATATACCTTACTCAAACTAAAAGTAAATATTGTAAACATAAGGTATCATAACGTCAGTCTCTTAAACCTAATACCATGCATCTTTCTTTTATGCCCATGCATTTTTGTTGACTCTATTTTCTCAAAACAAAAACATTACAAGTTAACAACAATACGGATTGAAAGTGAATATCATTAATTCTGGAGTTTTATTTTCTTTTCTAAGTATAATCAGTTGATCTAAACAATAAGTAATTCCAAACTAAAAAAAAATATTACATATGTATAATTTTCGAGTACTGTTAGATCTGAGAAGAAAGTATTTGTAAACTTCAGTCTAGCCAATTTCACTGAACTTTGAATTTATGTTTGAATCCGTCATTGAAAAAATTATTACTAGTTAAAAACAATTATCTGTGGTAGAAAAATATAGGAATTAAGCAACGAAATCTTTATTTAAACGTTTGTTGCAAGCAATTATATTAGATGAGCTGCAAATATTTTCACTTTGAACTGCCATGCCTAATATAAGCCTGACAAACCTGATCTAACAGAAATATTTTTTTAAAAAAGTGTTTAAAAAATGCACAAATGGAACTAAATTAATAATTGGTTAGCTCTTGTGAGATCCTCCAAGAGGAGATAGCAGGCACTTGGATTTTCATCAGAACAATGAACTATATTGAATGAGACCATGTTATGACACATTCCAAATGATACGTTGAAAAAGTCACCTACTATACGGAATAACTTAGCAAATTCTGCATTATAATGATTTATTTCGTTCATTTTATCCTTATCTGAGCTATTGGTCATCATATCCTCTGAATACTTTTATGGCGAAACAAATCGTGGCAATGTTTATCGATGCTATAGGAGGTGTGGCTATTAAACAATGTATAGTTGAGTGTTGAATGTGAGTGAATTGTTGAAAAATGAGCAACGCATTGTTGTAAAATTTCACATGAAATTTGGAAAAACACTACTGAAACTCATAATTTATTCGAACAAAAAGTGTATGGCAATGAATGTTTATCACTTGCATCTGTTTTCGAGTAGTTTAAGCGTTTTCAAGATGGCCGAGAATACGTCAAAGATAATTCACACCCGGGTTGCCCTTCCATTTCAAAAACGGGAAACGATAACGAAAAAATCAGTAATCTTGTTCGACCTGACCGTCGGTTAAGTATTCAAGGGATTGATGAGACTGAAGAAAACGACAAAGAATCCGTACAGCAAATTCTCTACCAAGACAATGCGTTGGTTCAATCCACATTGTCAATGAAGAGGTTTCTAGGCAAGTACAGCATCCCATTTTTAGACCATCTACCTTATTCACCGAATCTTGAGTCATGCGACTTCTATCTGTTTTCTAAGGTGTAATCTACATTAAAAAAAACAAGATTTGAGTGTGTTGAAGCGTGATAGAAAAAGCGGCAAGCGTCCTGAAGGAGCTGACAGAAGACTTCCAGCACTGTTTCGAACAATGGAAGACTAACGGGATAGAGGAGGGATATATATTGAAGGTGATAATATGTAAATATGTATGACATCAAAATGAAATGTCTTACAGTGTCAGTCTCGTTATTTAATAGCCAAACCTTGTATGGGAATTGGCCCAAGTTGTAACGAATCGTCTTCGTTGTGATTAAGAGCCATAGTGACGCGATAATAAATAGCCAAAAATCTTAAGCCAATTTACCCAGTCATTCAAAAAAAATATCAAAATTAATTAATAACGGAAGCTATTAACTAAAACGTTCTTCACTAAATATTATAATAAAGAATTCAACTTGTGATGTCGGGTTACTCGCAGTTTTCTCTTCACTAAACTAAGGGACTTTTTGGTAATTTGAACTTTATAAAATTACAATTTCTTCCCAATCTAAATAAAACGTTATTAGGTAAATGAGATGAAGAAGAGAAGTGCAGTGAATTGAATTAAGAGTTGTGATGTATAATAGAAATAGAATTTAAAGGAAAGAGGAGATAGATAGAGGATAACGACAAGTTAGTAGATGTTGTTTGGGGTGAATCATCGTAATTAATCGTTTTATCGATTATAATTGGAAGTGACTCATGATCAGAATAATAGGAGTAGAATTTGCTACTCATATGATTGAGAAGTATTTAAATCGGAATAAGGAATACTATATTATATGAACGTAAACTGGTATTAACCGAGGGAAGAGAGATTCAACAGAGCAAGTGATCTTACAAATTTCGTATAGATAATAAATTGTGTTGTCCTTTTCTTACGTATCTTCAGTTGGAGTTTTGTAACTGTTTGACTATTTAATTCGACTTTAAGATGACTGTAAAGTTAAATAAGGAAGCAAATATTACACCAATTTATCTGCATTACCCTAACACCCTAAACAGTGAACATCAAATCGCAAGCATCTCGTTCAAATAGACTTCGAGTGAAGAAATTCGAGTCAGGTATACACGCTAAATATATCATTCAACAGTTTCTCTAACCAGTATAGCGTTCCTATTAGTCTCTCTAATTCCTCTGTTTCCCCCTTAATCCCATATATGCTCACTACATGTCTTATTATAAAGAATTATTCAGAATGAATCATCCGAATTTAAAATTCCGTATTTTCAAAAATAAACAACGCAAAATCATATATAATGCATGAATACAAAAGGAAAATATGAAAATTGATACAGAGAACCATATAGAAGGTAATCATGTGTTCTTTGTGAAGATATTTCGCGAAAGCTGTTTTAGAAGATTTTGTGGCAGAAATGATATCGTCCGAAGAGCAAAAAGCCTTTTGTGTCTTAATGTTTGCGTGATATGAATCTGTAATTACTGTTCAGTGTGAATTTTGTAAAAAGTACCTCTTTCATCCATCTAATTAGGATCAGAGTATTCGAAGATGGTATCATCAGTTTGAGAGCAGTCGAAAACGTTGAAAGAGTAAGGCCCTTTTTTTCGAAATCGACTAGTTTTTCTCTCGGATAAATGAAGATCTCTTCCTTTTCATTTTCTAACAAGGCACAATCTCACTGGGTTCAGAAGTTCGTTGCTTCCTGAACACGGTTCCTGTTTGGGTTTGGGTTTTCCTGAACATGGTTCCGCAGTAGGATTAGTTGTAGTGGACTAAATGAGATTACCTTCTAGGTCATCTGACTTGACCTCATGAGATTTCTTCCTTTGGGGGTTTGTAAAAGGTAAAGTGTATGCATATAAAAGGTAAAATGTTCCATTACTCACAAAGTTATGTTGACTCAAACAACGAATTTCTGCTCCAGTGCATTCCATTACCACTAATACTTTACAACATGTTTGGCTGAATTTTATATGGCTTCTTTAGATTACACGTGTAACTAGACGAAGTTATATCGAAGTCTTGTAAAAATGGTTTCCATAATTTTTCTTTGTATTCGTGTATTACTTATCATTCTGTGTCATTTATTTATGAAAATATAGCATTTTACAATCGGATGAATTATTTGAATTACCCTGAATAGTAAGGCTAATTCACATATATCACGGCCCTTTCACAAGGATAGGTTCTCATATTAAATATCGAGGCGAAGTAGCTCAGAAGTTAGTTAAAAAAATGAATTTTGGAACACATAACAAAGTTACTTTCTTTTTTGTTTTCTACTTTTCTGTATTCAAACTCATTAATTTGAAAAAAAATACAATCTCACAACTATTAAAAACGTGAAATTTTGCTGTTACGAATGCTCTAAAAAAGATCAAAGATCAAAACTTGCAGAAGAATAACGAGACATAGAAAACCCCTTTAATTATGAATTTATAGCCAAGAATATTGTTTCGATCAGTTTTTAATTCATGTAGGCTTATCTATAAATAAAAGAGGTATACTCATTACTCTTCTATTGATATATTTTCTACTAGTATAATATCAAACTTACTTTTGTGTTTGATACTGACTTATTTAGTTGTCCAGCAATGATTTATAATATTATTAAATTGTAATTCTTTTCGTTGACGTATTGTATATTTTTGTCAGCTTTCATTTATAAAAGTATTGTTTTTAAGTAAACTATACATTTTCTGTTCTTTAATTTAAATCTTACTGAAAAGGGGGGGAAACAGAATGTCGCTCCAGAAATAAATAAATTTTTACTTCCAACTGGTTTTTTTACTGAACATTTTCATGTCACTATTCAAAACAGAAAATTTACTGGTATTGTAAAACATCTATACTTATTTATATAAATATTTATTTTTATTAAATCGTTGTTTTTTCTCATAGAGTGACATTTGTTAATTATACATTTCGGTACACAGTGCAAAAAATTTCTTCAAACTATACAAAAAAATAATTTAAATAGAGCTTTTATCACCTTTTTAACTTATAAAATGCTGATACTTTTCTTCTTTAAATTATGAGTCATACTCGCGTTTCCTTTGATATTCATTATATAAAATTTATAAACTAGTGTAAACTTCTTCTGCCTAATTCATCACATATAAAACAAAGTTTCTTAAAGGTACTGAATCAATTGTATAATTTTTAAATTCATTAATATGTTACATTTTATAAATTACGATGAGCCTTTTCTTAAGGTTAGAGAATATTTATAAAATAACGTTAAGTCTCATGTGTAATTTTAAATGACACTTCTTTAACTGCTATATTGAATGTCACTTAAAACTACAAAAAATTTGTTTTGGAAGAAACCCCTATCATGGAATAAAAATTGTTACATTTTCTGTAAAATATAGTGATCTTTTCAGTAACAAAAAAATTGAATTAAAATTAATTAAAGAAAATTATCACTTTTGTCACCAAAACCACGCAGCATTCATAAATACAAAGTGCTGATTCTCAATCAAACTAAAGAAATAATTTGTGATTTCAACAAAATCTATAGCAACAGCTTTATTTCTTATTGATAAAGATTTTTATTATTAAAACTTATTTTCGGTTGACTTCTTTCCATATTTTGTGACCGTTGTAACCTTGTGGTCCTGGTCGTGGTCTCGTTTCCTACGTTGTTTCCGCCAAATCATGGGTTCGAGCCTAGATGTAGCTAACGACCCACAGGGTAGCGGAGCTGGTGCATGTTAAATCTGGTCGAAGTCCCAAGTCCTCCCGTTGACGTGGTATAAAAGTCTGGTGAGTTGAGTACCAGATCACGCATGTGTTGTCCTTTTCAATGAATCGTGCTTCAAAATTACGAGGTCCGCCATGTTGTTTCTCAGTGCGACTTTGGTATAAACAATCACAATCTTCCATATTTTATAAAAGTCTGTAGAGGGGAGTACCAGCTCACACAAGTGTTGTGTGTGAGCTTCTATTACATAACTGAACAATTAGACAGATAAAAATTATGTACACAACTCTTACAAAGAAACGTAGAAAAGTTTGTAACGCCCGCCCGACCCGGGCGTCCTCTTGTGCCATCACTAGGTTCAAATATTAAATACTACGACACAAATAATTACAAAACCACCAAAACAACTTTCACAATTTATTATTATATATTTACTATGACACAAATGTCTACGCTCTCCAGGGTAAGCTTTCTAACCCCTTAATTCAACCCACCAATAGTAATCTAACCAACACTTACCGCTAGTCCTTCCTCGACTGCAACTCAAACTCTGGAACAACTGTTGAAAACACTAGACAAAATCTTTCTGCAGCAATCCTTACTCGAACCATCCACTGTAACTTCAATTCCTCCTTCCTCTTATCTAACACTTCAGCTTCACCTCATCTCACCTATAGCGCCTCCCAAATCCTCCTTCAGATGTAGAATATATATTTTCAAACCTAACACTTCACTTCATTCCTAACTGCTTTACATATTAACTTTATGTATCACGTTTCATTTTTGGTTGGGCAAAGGTTGTTTAGTGAAAGCAATCAATCTCAATTGAAAGTCCCCAAGATTAGTGAAGAGAAACCGCGAATAGCCCAATGTCACAAGTTCACCAGATTAAAGAAAATTTTTAAATTTTCATTTTTCTGAAAAGTAATATAAAAACGGAAGTTTATAATTTATATAAAATACAAGAAAAATACATGCTTTCCTGAAAAATATTTCGAAACTCAGCAGCTTATTTCCTGATTTCTTTATTTTTAAAGCAATTTGATGTTAGAAACATACCTTATTAAAGTTTTATTTTACTTTGCATTTGCTTAAGTGCACACAACAAACAACTCAATCGTTTTTCATCCTTTTACGAAATATTGTAAAAATTGAATTGAGAATTTTTTTTTTTTTTTGCTTCTCAGTTTTCATTGTTCACTCACCAAAATTCATGGAAGATTTAAATGAATTTCGACGCTCATTAATTTCCTATGTAGTGAAAAGTATGAAACTTACACGAGAGTTTATTGGCCATTAGCGGAAGGCTCTTGAACAACACCCACTTTTAATCATTGCAAAAGCTCCTTCCACTTCAAGTAACATCTTTTTTTGTTCAAAAGGGCCATTAAATCTTATTTTTAAAGCCATTAATTAATTTAATGGTACAATTCAAAGAAACGTTTTTCTTGGCCTGATCAGAAAGTTAATTAAAAATAGAAAAATGTCCTGTTCTACAAAAATTTATTCTTCCTTTCAAGCGATTTTGCAACTTTTTCTATCTGATGTAACAGATGCAATCTAAAAATAATTTTCATTTTTGAAATGAAAAGAGACCATTCTTTCCATATAGATATCCATGAAACAGTGTACTTATAAAATCTTGGGATAAGTATGTATTTTTTTACCTATTATTGAACTACCTGAAAACTTAAGTTTTCAAAAAGGTCATCATATATTACACAAACAAGAAATAAGTAAATAATAAAACAACAAATATTATAATAAATACATTTAGTGTCTTAAGGAATATTTACATTGCTAAGCTATATTTAATTTAATATTTTATCGTCTGATTTTATTTTAATATCAGAAGAAAATGTTATTATCTGCTTTAATAATTCATCGTTTGCTCTTATTTTAATGTTTAATTTAGTAATTGATTTTTACGGCAGAATCACCTGTTTTTATTCTTTTTGTGGTTAACATTGGTAACGTTTTTGTTCTTAAGAATGTTTTTCTTGTAAATATAAAAATGCATTAAGAATTCGAAGAAAGTATTTTCTTTTCTTGATAGTAATTACTTTTGCAGAGCCAGGGGCGTGGAAGTATGTTTACTTTACGCTAATTAATATTCATTTTGAATTATTCTACTTTTTCAGGAGCTAAACAGTTATTAATCTTAGCAGAAATTAAGATGAAATATAAGATTGCTGTAATGTGTTGCCCAAAATTGTCGCTTAAATGAACTTTGAAAAAAAAGGGCGATTCTTTTTTAAAAAATTTTAACACATGTGAAAATGAAATTAGCAAAAACAATTATTCAAAACTTTTTTTTAAAAAATTTTAAAATAAAATTTCTCTATACGCAAATGTATTGCAAATTATATAGAAAGTTAGCATAATGCATAATTGTAAAGGATTCTCTAACGCATTTTCCTTTGACTAACCACTGGACTGCTTTAATACATTGTTTGATACGAGAGCCTTACTAAAAGGACCATGAGACATGTAAATGAAACTTACTATTTAAGAAGCAAGAAAAAGGAATGAGAGGAGATAGAGGAATTAGAGGAAGTCATATGAGCGCTATAAAGGATTTAGCAAATGAAAGGCAATATACTAATTGACTCGGATCCCATCAGTAGAAATCTACTTGCATCGGATCCAATAATTAGAATTTTACAATTTAGAGTTCCTAAAATAAGTAAATATCGTTTTATAATGTTTTATGGACTAGTTTAGATAAAAGTTTCAGGTATATTTAATTTATTTTGATATTGTTTATTCAAAAATTGAATAAATGGTTAAAAATTTTGGTTGATTATTATTCAGTGTCTATGACTTTTACATGTAATGAGGAAGATTCATCACATAATTATTTAAAAACGTAATAATAACATTTAGTTATAATTACCTTACTACTATTTTTAATTTTGAAAGTATTATAATATGTAATATCTATTCAATTTTTGTTCTAACACAAAAACATGAATATTTTCTATGCAAAATAGAATAATCTTTTAATTGTTAAGACACAGTAGTAAAAATTTTAGAATTTTCCTGAATTACTATATCATGACGAAAAATTCAATCATCAATAAAAAAAACTATAAATGAAAAATCTTAAAAAGGAATTATTGGAAAACAGAAATATTCCTTTGCATATTATTTAAATTCCTAGTTGGGTTTTTTTTCATACTCTTTAATCTTTACATTCTTTATGAGACAGTTAAAATTACAGTTTTAAAAACTTTCCACAGATTTTTTTTGGAATGACTCTCTAAAGCACGTAAGTAGCATCGATATTAAATTTTCATTGAGCACGATAATTTCAATTATTATGAGAATCTGTAAAATCTTAAGTGAATATCAAATTGTTGAGAAACAGTAAAGTTTTTTTTTACTTGAAAAATACTATAACAAGGTTTCTCAGTTACAAGTATAGATTAAAATTATTATTAAAATTCATTTCTGTTGTTATCGTTTAAAATGAGAGGTTCACATTTTGAACTGAAATATTTTGAAAGAAATGCAAATGATATCGTCAATAATTATTCTACTTAAATACAATTGTACGTTATAATTGTTATTCCTATTCTTAACGTCATCAATGGCTTCTCTTATCATGAGAAATCACCACTCCGTGAGCTTTTAATTTTGGATGATGGTTGATATGAAGCAATAAAGAAGCCATCTCAGATAAAATCGCGACCGAGAAGTAAACATTAAGAAAATAGAATTGCTTTTCGTTTTTCACGTAAGTATGTTATGGCGTAATCATGATGCAAAGAATTCATTTCTAAGATACAGTTCCCCAGATTTCTGGATTTTTTTTTTTTTTAGGAAAAACATTACAAATTCAAAATGCTTTGCATTTTCTAGGTACTATAAAAATCTAGTTGTTTTCAGTTATCGTAGGAAACGTAATTGGAATGAAAAACTTACACGTAACTATTTAACATTAAGTTTACTTCAATTTTATATAAATACATATATACACGTATATATATACATTTGTATATATGCATATAGTTTACATATAGGCATACAGTTTTAATTATTACTAATAACCGAGATATCTGGAACATTCTGCGTATTAATTGATCTATATGATCATAATGCTATCAATTTCAGTCATTAATGTTGATTTGATTGGTTTCAGGCAGCCATAGGTTGGAGTAACCCGCAATGTAGCAAGCCTTTAATTATTATCCACTTTGTATTTTAAAGTGTTAATTTTTTTCAGGCGTGTCGTAAAATTTTAATTATTACTAAAAATAATCGATATGGAAACTTAATTTTTATTTATTATTCTCCAGACTTTTCTACATAGCCACCATCCAGAATTATACATTTCTTCCAGCATTTCTTGATCATAAAACTCAGTAGATTGAACTCTTATCTTTTCCACTGTGCATGTTGCTTCAATTTATAGCTTGGAGTGGTGTGGAAGTGCAAACTCATGTGTCGTAATTTTCACTTGAATGAGGCTCAAAATTGTGAGTTCCATCCCCAATAGCCCTTGTGTTGCTTCTTGTGTGACGTTAATAAAACCAAAACCAAAATCAATTTATGGTGTTCTTAAGCTAAACAAATCAACTTTAATAATTGTAATTTACAGCATCAAGTACATAAGTATCAATGAATGTGCAGAATAATTGTTATCCAGATATCTCTTCGTTATTTATAAGTAAAAATTAAAAGTTTACGATACCCCCGGATAGTAATTAAAACTTTATGATACTGCGGGTTTCTTTAACCTACGTCTTCCTGAAACCAAATAAATCAACATGAATAGCTGTAATTTACAACACATTATGTACGTAAGAATTAATTTATGAGTGGAATAAATTTTATGTAGATATATCTCGGTTATTTCAAAGTAATAGTTATAACTGTACGATTTCCCCTCATATATACATAGCCATAAATTTTATTTGCATATAGGTATTCCTGCAATGATTGTCATATCATGGGCCTCAGTTAAGGCTTATTTGGAGCCACCTTCAAAGGATCCGCTAGTTGATGAGTAAGTTAAAAATGATTTCGTAATATTTTTATTTTAAATTTATTTTTATAAATGTTATCTATTACTACTTAGAGTAAAAAGACCGATACATATCTCACATTATTAACACTTATAAATTACGGAAAAACTGGATCTGTCAAGTCATCTGTAGTTCTCAAAGCCTAAAAGGAGTTCAATTTTAAAAATAATTTTGGATTCGACAAAGCTTTTCTTTTAATTTTCTGATGTTGAAATGGCTTAAGGATGTTTAACTTTCTACCTTTATTGTGTCTAATTGATCCCTTTCTATAATTTATTTCATTATATTTCACATGAATTTTAATGATGACATCTTATTCTTTCAATAATCGTCAAGTGATGTTTGTTAAGTTAGCGGCGGCTGGCTTCAAAACGGTAGTCTAAGTTAAGCAGCCGTAATAACTGACCTAAGAAGGATCTCTTTTGGCTTAGTTGATAAGGGCACTGAAAAAAAAAGCGACAGGCTTAGTCACTTTCGGGTCTAATGAGCGAGCGTTCGAGTTCCCGCTGGCACCAAAGTCAAGAGTTCCCCTCACCATTGGATAGGAATGTGTGGCCGGGATAAACTCAAGATTTTCAGTTTAATTTTTTTTTTTTTTTTTTTTGTAACTCAAACCGAAAAGGATACTATACCTGGCTGGGACTTAGTAACCCATTTAGCTAATATAAAACTAGACTTTTTATTGATGATCTAAATTTCAAGTTATGTTCGATAAATGTCGCATAATACAGAAACTTTGTCCTTAAAGTTTAGTTTTCATCCGGATATGACTCTTGTATCTTAGGAGTGCCAAAAAAAAATAAATCAGTAATAATTATGCATCATGAGGCCAAAATTTGAGATAAGAAAGGAAAGAAACCAGTTATGATTTTCTATTATAATAAACTGAATAGAAGTAGTTACTACTAATAAATTATCTGCCACTTATACATGCAAAGGAGAGAAAAGGAGATTAGCGTGTGTTTATTCTACAACATAATTGACCTAGATGCAATTTTTTAAGGCATTTGTTGTTTTTATACATGTAGATCCTTCTTATAATCAAAACATGCTATCAAAAAGATGTATTTTTCTAAAAGAAATTGAGAAACAGCTGACTAAAACTAACAGAAAAATTTAGATGTAAACCAGTCTTGTAACAATAAAGAAAAAATGGAGTAGCAACAGGTGGAAAACCAGATAATGTGAGAGCTCCTAAGAAATGAAGGGGAAAAGAATCCAGTTCAAAGAGAGGTCATAAACGCTAATGGCGTGTGTTCCATAATTAGATTTTCTTTGCCAAGAGTATACAAATCTTGTTTCTCATAAAAAATATACCAAAAGTAATGGATGTAAAGCAAAATAAAATTGTTATTAAAAAATTATATTACTTTCCAGTGATCTGAAAAATATTTAACACCGCTTACACATATAAGGGATTAGATGGGGAAGAAAAGTAAGGAAAAAAGGAGTTATATGTACAAAAGGTATAAAATTTGTTGTCTCTGTTACGAAACAAAAAAATAAATCAAATAAAGCTACATAAAAATATTTACTGTGACTTAAAATACATATACGAGTATGGGTATTAAATAACGAGACCGATGCTGCTACAGAAGAAGTACACCTGAGACAAACGCCAGTGACCGACAGCTGTTTAGCGTGAAGTCTTCTCTTTCGAATACTGTCCTTCTAGCTTCTGTAACAAATCCGTATAGTCATATACTTCGTTCGCATTGAAGTAATTTTTTTTTCTTCGTTTTGCTGGGAAAATGATTGGTGTAACAGTAGAGAAACGAATTATTTGAAACTTCACATGAAACTTAAAAAGGTCACTTCTGAAACTTATAATTAATTGGAAAAAATGTATGATAATGACTGCTTATCACTTGCACGTGTTCTTTGCGTGGTTGAAGCGTTTTCTAGATAGCCTAGAAAATGTTGAAAATTATTCCCGCCAGAATCGCTCTTCTACGTCAAAAACGGATGACAACATCGAAAAAAGTCGGTAATCTGATTTGATCTGACCATCGATTAAGTATTCATGTAATTAATTCATGAAACTGTAGGAATTGACAATACACAACAATTTTAACATGCAAAAAGTATGTACCAATTCGCAAGTTTGAATAACGGGAAGCTCGCGAAATGTTTGAACATACACTTTGAATGTCATTGAAAAAGATCCAAACTTATTGGAAAGGATAATAATGCGAGGCTAATCAGGGTTTTTTTTACTTATGATCCTGAAACGAAGCTCCAATCCATGCACTGAAAGAGCCCATCTTCACCGAGAGCCAAAAAAGCTCGAATGAGCAAATAAAAATTCAAAGGAATGAAGATTGTTTTATTTTTTTTCCGATATTCTTAAAATTGCGTACCTTCATTGGGATTCTGAAGGTCAAACAATTAATCAACATTACTACCTTCACGTTCTTGCTGAACTCCGTGAAAGAATAAGGAGAGGACGAACCGCATTGTGGATGGATAACTCAATTCGCATAGTGAGTCAAGAGGTTTATAGGCCAAGTACAGCATCCCAGTGTTAAACCATCCACCTTATTCACCGGGTCTTAATCTATGCTACTTCTATCTGTTTCCTAAGATGAAATCGACATTAAACTGAACAGTTGAAACTGTGAAAGAGAAAGCGGCATGCATCTTGAAGGAACTGAAAGAAGAAAACTTCCAACACTTTTTCGAAACACGGGAAGATTCGCATGGAGCTCTGTAAATATAGAAGATGAATGAATATTGAAGGTGATAATCAGTAAATATATATAAACTCAGAATAAATTGTTTTACTTCGTCAGTCTTGTTATTTAATGGCATCTCCTCGTAAAGCAAACCAGATCTAATTGATCCATTAAGGTAAAATATTATTTTTTTTCAACAGGATAGAAAGGTTAAGCTGAAAAAAACTGAACAAATTTAAAATTGTAATACAATTTAATAAATTCATGGAATTTTTATAAAATAAGGCAACACTTAGGTTTTACGTGTGCTATTGAGATTGATATATTAAAGGACAGATTCTTATAACATCATACTTCCTTTAAGAGAACTTGTACAATAGAATAATTCTGGATTACAACTTATAACAATTGATCCTTAAATGACTTGAAATAGATATACGTTTCACAAGCAAAATTGCATTTGGACATAACTTATATCTATAAATAATTTAATCACCATTTTAAAAGCAATTGGGAAATTTTATCAACCCAATTTAAAACTTTTTTATATTCAAAACGTGTGACTAAAATGAAAAGAGTATAATTAAACAGTGATTACACATATTCCAAATAGATTAATAGAATTACACATTACTTGAATTTCTAATATTTTCAAAAAGAATTTTACTTTGAATGAATACTCTTATGAATTCCTGTTTCTATGGATTGTTGAGCATCTATACAATACTGCCAAATGAAAGTAAATTCTATAAAGTAGAATCCTGAAAGGCTTTTTATTATTCCGGGGCAATGAGAACAAATTTGAAGTGCGTCTCCAATAAATGTATAAATAATAAATTAAAAACATATATACATTTATTCATAAATTCAAATACAATTTTAGCTTCCTTGATTTAAGAGTTACGTCGCATAGATGTTAGAGAAAAGTGAATTGAAGACACAATAGATATCCGAATAACGCGGTTTATTAACTGCCTGAGAACTCCTTCTGACTGAGAATACGATCCTTTATGTATCACAATGGAATATTTCCGAACACTGCCCTGGAAACGCAAAGGTTATCCTGGAAGATTTAGAAATTCAAAATGAAAAACTGAGAGAAATTTAAGGAGCTTTTACAGAAACTTCCGATGTTGCCATCATTGGGGTTTAAGCCGGGTATCTCTTCATCTGGAGACTAGCGTCATACATCGGCGTCATCGTTGCTTGCGAGGGGCTTCGTGGTAATGTTTTGACATATTTGCCTATTATTTCACTCACACATATATCTTCGTACAAATTACTTTCTGTGTAAATTAAAGTTAAGTAGAACAATCTTTTCTGTTCTATTTTGGATCTCAAATATTTTCATTCTGATTTTAATCTTTGAATGGCAGCTTTCAAGCTCAGTAGTTGTGTTATGGAAATAGTTATATCTACAGGATTTTTTAGCTTCAGCCTTGTTTAGTATTCATAGTTGAATAAATAGTTTTATTCAAAATAAAAATGATGTTTATCATTATTGAAAAATATCGCGAACACCAACATTTAGCTCATCAGTTATCATTCGAACTGTGATTAACCAATCTTCAGGGACAATATTCCATTACCGGCCTCAATGAAACTTTTAATCTGCTTAAAAAGAGTTTTTTTTTTTAATACCATTACCTCTATAAGCAATCGACAAATTGTCATGAATTTTCAAGAACCTTTCCCGAACTATCGATATTCAGTTTTTGTTCTCCAATTGATAAGTTTCCATAGTCTACAAAAGGGAAAAAACGCGAACAATATTATAAACAATTTTTCAAATGCTGTACTGTTTTTGGCTGCCAAACGAGTATTGCGGGTGATTGGACAATAGTCAACATATTACTTAGTGGGAATGGCCATTTATGCTGGCATGGCAGCCATATTGGATTAGTTCGCGTATTTATTATAAAAAGTACGTATGTATACCACCTTAGGTCTTAGTAACACGAAGCTCCAAGAATATGCTAGGCGTTCAGACCATAAGAACTACAAAGTCTCTAACTAATATCTTCAACGATAATATTGAATGCGTGAATTAGCTTACTAAATTTCCATAATGTCAAGTAAGTAGAAAACTTATGGTATTTGTGAAATGGAAAAAATTAAGTAATTCGAATTCTAACTATTCCCCAGAAAATTCATTCTTAACTTGTAAACTAATTTATTATTATATATTTTTATCCTTAAGACACACAAACAATGTTGAAAAAAAGTCTAATCTATTTTTCTCTTCCTTTTTGATGTCATACTCAATTTTTCATTGTAAAAGGAAACACAAGAATGTTCATTTTTCCTAGATTTATATGTTTATTAATTTTATTAAATTGTGCCATGGTAAAATCTCTTTATTTAATTCCCTCTTAAATTATCTTTTAGGAATTGCATAAAGCTTATAATATGAAACAAATATTCATTTATAATACTTTCATGTAGCGCAGTAAAAGAAGGTATGAGTTTTTTTAATCCCTACCAAAAAAACTGGGAATCTTTATTTTTGTCATGTGTTTCGTCATGCTGTAAGATAAAGGAAGACTTAAAATATGATGTAATACATCTATAACAATAAACTTTCAAACAATTAATTTTAATAACTGTCACAACATTAATTATGCCTAAATATTTACTGTTTTATTTCTATTACAGCTGTGTTTGGCAAACTAAAGATGTTACAGATTACATATTTATCTGCCCCATTATTGTTGTATTGGTGGTGAATATTCATTTTCTATTTATATCTTAACTATATTTGTAGTTTCTAAAATATAAGATACATCATATGTATATCACATATAATATATCATATTATATCGTGTATGATGATCATATTCATAATTAATATAATTTTCACCGGTTAATATTACTAAAACCTTAGTGATTTTAAAATAGACTACTTAATAGTTTAGTAGAAATAAATATTCTTATAACAGGCTACTTCAAAAGTATCTAAAGTATGTTGTAATAAAGATTTATTATTGTATTTTATTATAGATTAATTATTATCGTATTTTATTATAGATTAATAACCATTGTATTTTATCATAGATTAATTATTATTGTGTTTTATCAAAAATTAATTATTATTGTATTTTATTAGATTAATTATTATTGTATTTTAT
>BMAW01111600.1:60346-90622 GCA_019974015.1 Nephila pilipes
TAATTATTATTGTATTTTATTAGATTAATTATTATTGTATTTTATTATAGATTAATTATTATTGTATTTTATCTTAAATTCATAAAAGCTATTAATCTCTTTTTCAGATAAATATCTTCTTTATGTTCAAGATTATGTGGGTCTTAATAACCAAGCTTCGCATTGCAACTTCAGCTGAGTCGAAGCAATACAGGTAATAACTTAAAATTTTCAAACTAAAAAAGTAGGTGTGTGTGTGTGTGTGTGTGTGTGTGTGTGTGTGTGTGTTTGATGATGATGAATTAGCTTCGCAACAAAGCTATCAAATTATTTCATAATTTTTAACAACAAATGTGTTACTTTTTTTATTTTTTTATATCAAGCTATCTCTGATGTAGTGGATGGATAAACTTTAAAATGAAACAACACTTATTATTCGTTAACTCCGTTGTTTGGTGAAGTTGAACTGCTTGCTTGAAACCCACAAAATTGTTTCTCTGCCATAGGACCACAGAGACCATTGAAAAAGTTTTATACTGTTATTATTACTTAAAAAGAATCTTGATCTTTAAAAAATCAAAATTGACCTCATCAATCCTCAGATGCTCAGATGTTAAGTGTAGAAAACTTTTAACGTGAAGTAATATTCATTATTCAGCATTTTTTCTTCAGAGAAATCGAATTGTTATCTGGAAGCCCACTTGGTTGTTTCTCTATCAGTAAAACCATTGGGACCATCGAAAAAAGTATTGGTATTGTCATTATAGCATAAGAAGAATCTTGAGCTTTGAAAAATAGCTATAAATACTCGAATAACGAAATTTAAAATTAAATGTACCTTAAAAGAACTAATTTTTTTTTTCTTTTACTGAAATTCGCATATTAAATCCAGTTAAAAAAATTTGTGAACTCAAAACAACAGTCGCATTTTTCTTTCAATAATAATGGGAGGGCATATGTATGTGTACCAGAAAGAGTCAAAAGGGTTTTCGTATTTTTGGTTCCGTGGCTTGAAATCCCGAACCTCAAACTTTCTTCATTTGATTCCTACACAAGAGCATCCATTTGGTAGACAGGTTGATGAATAGATCGTCAGTAATAAACAGAGTGATTTCAAGTGTGCGTGATTTTCTCAGTTTACCACGAATGGTGGACCAAATACTAGCCATTTCGTATTATTTTTTACTTTCTGCTGGAAGAAAAAAGGGATGAGAGAAAGAGCAGGGGCGAAAGAAATAAACGATGGGGAAATGATCGTACAATGTAGAACAGATTAAGGCATTTCGAGAAAAGTGATATCAGTCTCGCAGACAAATCCCGAGTGGGATGGCCATCTGTTGTAGTTAACAACCATCTACTCAGGTCATTAAACAGCAGCCACACACAGCACCCTCTCATTATCATCAGAATTAAAACCATTCTAAATTACAATCAATAAGCACATTCCCTAACTTAGGGCTGATGTATAGGCATTACTTAGAAGTTCCCCGTTAATTGATCCCATCGCAGCAGCAACGACGCATCAATAGAAGTGTTTGAACAATTGCTGTCCAATTCTTAAGAATCTAATTTTTATACCGAATTTTGAAAGGGAATAAAAAGAAGTATCAGAAATATTTTTCTCGTTTTTCCAAACCAGGATGTGGGAAAATAGTGCATTCCGTCCTACAGGCACCCAAAAACCGTTATCAAACTAAGGTGTCTTGAACAGAAGATCAGAAACCCTAGTTTGTGTTTAGTGGAATTTCGAGGAGGAACTTCACATGAGTTTGTTCCATGAGGTCGTGCTTTGGACGTTGACCCCTACACTTGACCGCATTGTGCATTGTGACCCAATTGACCGCATTGTGACCCTTACACTTGACAGCAACGTGTATGCGACGTTGCTAAGTCCCGATGCCCTACATTAATCAACAGAAAGAGTTCACTCCGCAGCAGGTAGCCAGATCGAGACTAAAGTTTTTGAAATATTCTCATTCAAAAGCATTTGCAAAAAGTCGAAGTAAAATATCCGGAATAGTTTACTCAATATTTATCAATTGAATTCTAATAATTTACTTTGCATCACTCATACCATTTTCGCGGTTAGAAAGAAATGTATTTGGTAGAGTTTATTCAAATTCCAATTTCACCAAAATTATCAATGTTGAATAATAGTGGTTGCTGCAAAGGAAATAGAATGTTGTACTTTAAAATCTTTAATTGGCGTATTATTGAAGTTTGAAAAAAATAACTAACAAATGTATCCTTCCTCCTTTAAACCGTTAACCATTGGTGTGTGGTTCAAATTAACACGATTGTTATTAAAAGTTTTTGAGAAGATCTAGCATAATTTAAATCAATTAATCAATCAACTATCAATCAATTTCGTATGGCTAAATTTGTATTGTAGGTACATTGGGACACTGTTTAATATTATTTGAAATTATTTGTTTTAATATGAAGTGCATAGGGATATCAGATAGTAAAATTCCCCTTTTTTTTATATTTAGAGTTTTAAGTATACAATGAAGAAAATCTAGCATGTGTAAAGATGCATATGTACTTTACTTTTTCATATAATTACGTTTAGACCTTTACCGTGCCTCTAGATCGAGAAATCAAAGCCTTGGTAGTAAAGAGAGATATCCTGATGATGAAGTAAGTTTTTATTGCTTACTTAACGTCTTCCTTCGAGGGAAATCGGTGTCCTCGTAGGAGCTTGAAGAATAAATGAATGACAGAAGGGGCCAAATAAGTAATATAGAGGTCATGTGAAAGAATTTCTCAGTGCCAAGATTCCGAGAGGTTTCGTATGTCACGAGCCGTATCTGGTCTTATGTCATCATGCAATAGTAGAGCTCATTGGAACAGTAAGCCGATTTCTTTGGGATGAATAAGATTTAAGAAGATTCAAGGCTTCTAAGTCATCGATTCAGTTTTACTCTCAGGACAATAATAAAACGCTTGAGAGTTTCTCTACTAGTAATGAATCTAGATAAAAATATTCTCAAAATGTTCTTTATAACTTTGAAGAATATATCAAGTAAAATTTTCTGTCAATTGCCAGGAAACTCACCTACTAATAACTTTTTGGGATCCTAAGCGTTGATGAACAAGATACCATACTGCGCTATATGAAGGAGCAAATGGTTTCGATGATTTAATCGTCTGTTTTTCTTTATCGCTGAATTGAGGTCATCAACACGATTCGCCTAAGTTGACGGTTGTCTTGTTCATTGTTCATCAAGAATCATCCTATTTCTTCCATTTTGAAATTCATGATACCATTTCCTTGAATGTTATAACATTATTATCATATACTGTAGTAATTTTATGATAGAAGCCGAGTCCTCTTCTGCACCCCGAAATGGAATTATTGCTCCTACTTGTTTGAACCATTAGCTCAGTCTTCTCTCCGTTTTAAATAGATACCAAAAGCGAATGCATTGACTGTTCCTTACGTAAAAATTTATGTAGGAGCTTTAACTGCTTTGAGCTACTCATGCCATCTATCAGCGATAATGGGAGGAATTCATTTGATAGAATAAAATTAAGAACTTTGTGACATTCTACCAAAGGATACATCTATCCACTACTAGCTCGGCTCGAATGGCTAGATAGCCATGAATGGACATAGGTTGAATGAAATGGATGAATGAACTTTCCTGGACACTTTCATACATTAACTTTTCATTTAAATATAATTTGTGAAAATATGTAAAAAAGACAAAAAATATGACACTTTATTTGATTATTTTGGACTTTCCATTCAATATACAACCCAAGAAACTGACATTTATCAAATAAATTTTGCTTAAATTTTGTTTAATATAAATTTGTTCTGAAACAAAAGTCTGGAAACTGAATTTTTTTAATTTAATCTTGTTAAATTCTGATAATATGCACAAAACCTATACATTCTACAACTTTGATTAAATTTAATAGAAAAATCACTTTATAAAACAGATAAAAAGTTATTGATATATAATATTTTACGTAATATTAAATATTATTGATAATAATATTTACGTGAAGTAAAAACGGGAAGAGTACTTTGTTTCAAACAGAGATAATAATTATAATTTCATAAATTTTTTTCAAAAAAAAACATTCATTCTTATCTTGAAATTTACAATTACTCTTCTTTTTTTATTCCTTACAAAAAAATAACAATTACCTCAAGAGAAAACTTTTTGGAGCTCAAGTTTCTTTATAATACAATAAATTCTAAATGCTGGTACCCAGAGAAGAGAAAGTGTTTCCATGTTCTCTTTCAATTTTTATGACCTACTAGACTTCAGCGATTTCGGAACTTCGACTTTTAGTAGAATGAATTCTGTAAAAAAAAAAGAAAAGAAAAAGAAAGAAAGAAAAAGTGAAAATACTCGATTTTCTAATAAAATTTTCTTTTTAATTTTTCAAAATAGTTTCTTCAGAAATTAGCTCTCTAGATGATTCAAGACAGAGAATCGCACATCCTCCTTTACACCCCACTCTAGGCACGTTTTGTTAAATTGTTCAAAATGAACTCAAACTCCAGTAATGACGGAAAGGAAAATTTCATCTTTTCTAGCCTCCAGACCTTTTGAATTGACTAGATTTAACAAAAGTTTCTTATCTTCAAAATGTTTGTTTTAAAACTTTCATTCGAAGCGTTTTTTACTGATGTACAAAATTTTTCAGAGAATGCACTTTCTTAGTTCTTGCAAAGACATCAAGGATTTTTTTATATCGAAATATTATAAGTATTGGATAGAGAAAATCTGATGGAAATAGCTTAATAACTAAAAATTTATTGTCGTCTTTTACGAAAACGAGCTAATGTAATTTGATGGTTATGCACTTTTTGTAATTCAGCAAACGTGAAAAAATTCTCCAAAGCACGTGTAATTTGTTTGGTTTCTTTTTTTACTCTGTCTTCTCCATAGAAAATTTCAAAACAAATTAATAACCAGCAAAATTGTTCGGGTTCTTAAAATAAACTTTCTCTTTCATTCTTTATAACATCCGTCTACAATAAATGTCAAAAGTTCCTGACAGACATAAAAACCAATAATTCTATCTTATGTTTATTCATAAGTTAAGTGAGTTTTATTTTTACTCGTATCTAACAATGAGTAACTATTTCTTTCTGGCAGTTCAAAAGAATACCAATCTAACTTTCCCTTCGTATTTATGCATTATAAAAACTATTTCGTATTCACAATAGCAAAATTGTTTTCTTATCAAATCTTGATGATTTATGTTGTGGTATTTCAGGAAAGCTGCCAAAGCTCTCCTTGTATTGATTCCTTTGCTGGGGACAACTTATGTGTTGGTCATTGTGACCCCTAGTCATAGAACTGCACGTGTCGTATTCTCATACTTACAAGCTGTTCTTCTGTCAACACAAGTGAGTTATGGGTTTAATTATTTTTTCTGTAATTTATATATTTATTTATTTATTTTTACTTCTTCAATTTTAGATAAATCTTCAAAGAAGTTAAACAACATTTTCTTACAGGGATTTACTGTAGCCATTCTCTACTGTTTCCTGAATGGTGAAGTAAGTTACCACACTTTATTGAATATCATTATTATTATTTTAAAATCACTCACATTTTCTAAACAGTATGTGTATGTATGTGTCTGCACATGCGCATTCGCGAGTGTTTTTATTGATAAATATAAATCAGTTAAGAAATTGTTTTGAATTTTTTGTTTGTTTGTCTAGAATTTTTAGTTCTATGTTTCCTAATGCATTGTTTTTCAATTAGCAACAGAGGAAAAAAAAGTACTTTTTTACAGAAGTGTAAATAAAATCTTTTATTTCTTTTAACTTATATTCCATCATACATATTACTTAAGTATTCCTTACTTAGTTTCAAGTTTATATGTTTCACTAAGAATTTTTAGTAAATTATTTTTCCTTGCTATTGTTTAAAAGAACTTTATAAAGCTCAGATTATTTTATATTCCAAAATTTTTCTTCACGCAAGAATTTTTTCTATATTGAAAATAAATGATAAATCCATTTTCTTATGTACAATGCGTATAAAAGATTCAAAAAGATCTCTCAAAAACCCTCTCGAAAGGATTACACTATTCACACAGTTCCAGCGATTTTCTTTGCAACACATTATTTTCTTGACAACCTTAACTGTTATATCTCGAAATTGGTTATTATAATATACATACACCAAGAGACTGGGGGGGGGCTTGGTTAAATCACTACAGTAAGTATATAATGATCAAACAAAAATACGTGGAAATTTGGTTTTAAGGGAATAAAGATTTTAAAACGATGCGTGAAAATAATAAGATGTAATTGCTATCACAGATCTAATTTTTATAATCTTCCATTGAATGAATTTTTTCAAAACATTCTCTTAAGTGTAGCGAAAGGCTCTCAGGATATGTTCAACAATATGTTCATATTTTCTTGTGTTCTCTAACGATTTGTCTATTAGAACATACTCTACAATATAATTACTTTCAGAACGTAAAATGCATAGTGTTTTGTCAAGTTGCTTTACCGATTACAAAGTATCACGTTGAAGCTGTGTTTTCTTTTTCATTTGAAAATCTTCTTTTTATTAAATAAGCAATCACTTTACAAATTTGAAATTACTAACAGGTTTCTCATATTTTTCTTTAAATACTTCTTTGCACAGAATGTAAGCATTGACTGCACACAAATCTTCAACTCACTATAAGTCGTTTGGTGAAGGTTTACAAAGCTCATTAGCCTTTTATATATCGCGGGACAGTAAATTTAAGTACGTGCTTGTTTTACATTAAAAATATTTCAATAATTATATTAAAAATACCATATTCAGAGATCAATGCACCAGAATAACTTTCAACGGCGTTCATTTATAAAAGCTCCCATCTACCGACCATCTTGATTTCGCAAATATAATCTGTGGAATTTTTAACAAGTCTACTACTAAGTTAGTTCTACTACAGTCATCAAATCTATATTATTTTATCTATTAATACTATCTATTAATACCTAAAAGTGTATCCAAAGGAACAAAACAATTAATGAATATTTCAGCACAATAACATTTTTTTTCTTCAATTTTTAAAAATATTTTTACCCTAATTTTGACGATTCGTTAGTAGATTTTTGTGTCTGTAAAAAAAAAGTATTGTCAAATGTTTTCAAAACTCGAAGGGAAAATATGATTCCGCAAAAATTTTATTTATTTATTTTGCTTTTTCAGATACACTTTTTTGTATTTAAATAGTTAAAATAGTATAGATTTGAGGACCGAGGTAAAAATTCCATAGATTAACAAGACTTGAGCGATTTCAAAATGGCTGGTAATTGTAGCTAGAAGTAGCTCTAAAAGAGAAAAAACTACTGAATAAATTACGCAATTTTTAAAAATAATTTTATATTTTTTCTAGGTTCAGAAATCAATGCGCCATCTGTGGCGTCGCTGGTCAACCCGTCGTACAGTTCATGGATCGCAAAGATATTCTCTGTCATATCGCTCATCCAATTGCGAAAGAGATAATACCCTGAAGCTCTACAGAAGTACAAGAGGAACTCAGAATCGCAGCAGCTGTGCTTCATTTACCACCACAACTACCACCAACTGGCATTCCAATTGCAATCGTTGCGACTGACGACGGCTTAACCATGCGACAGGCAGATCGACCTCTCGCGGCAAACATGTTCATTTTTAAGTCTCCATGTTAATGCACAACAAAAATTGTATTATCACAGTAAATCAAGTATACGATTACTCAAATTTTATGACTCTTCGCCCAAAAGTAGCCTGATACTTATTCTAACTTATATAGAAAATTTAGATGCATGAAAGAAGAGGCGTAGAAATATGCAATAGGAATCAATATTGCACATATTTAACTCACTTTATGGGAAGACTTGTGTTGAAAGTTTTTCTATTGATGCATTGCATTGAATCATAATTAAATGCAAGATTTGAATAATAAGATTTATAAACAAAAGATTCAAACAATGAAGAAAATATCTAGAAAATGCATTGGGCAAATAAATATATATAAGAAACTGTATTGGTTTTTAAAAATTTTCACATACACAAACGTAACAAATTGTCTGAAGATCAAACCTGATGAAGACACTGCATATAATATTGAATCAACTTGACAATTTCTTTCATGTATGAATTTAGGAAGCTGATATCTTTATAATAATTCTATATATTTCATCAGTGTTGAGTAACAAAATGCTTAAAAGAACACCAGTAGCTATGAAATGGGACTTTGCTACTGAGCTTATAGATTGATCTTTGCATAGATGTATTTTTAAAACGGCTATGAATGATTACTTGGAAGCTGTTAATACAATTAGAGATTGTCTACTGCATCCGCATAATAAATGCTTGTATTTCGCTTGGCTACTAACCGAATATCTGAAACACTTTTCTTGAATTATCCTTTGAATTTCCAGACATGTAGTATGCTGGTAATCCTACTACATATGTAATGTCATAATCATTCTTTCATTAGAAAGCTCTTAAATGTCTATCATATCTCTAATATTCGGGATGTGTTGTTAAATAGGTAATATCATAAGCACACTTTCTTGAGATAATGCTTAAAATTCCGTCATATCACGCTTACTTGTGAGGTGTATACTGTGTGAATACCATGAGTACATTTTCATGAGAGATAACGCTCAAAACTTTTCATCATATCACTATTACGTGAGACATATAACACGCTATGTTATTGAGTAAACAATGTAATTAACAGACTTTAAATTACATATCGCTCAAATGTCCATTAAAGACAGGAAGTGCTATTGAGTATACAATATCACGTACGCATCTTCATTAGATAACGCTCAAACTTCATCATATAACTCTTACTTGTGAAATGAAATCGACATGGCAAACTGGATCCTTTTACTTATATCTTGATTAGACAATAACAAATAATTAAATCAGTGCTAGTATTAAATAAAATATCTGCAGCTTTCAGATGGAGAGTGGTGGATTCAGTCCTTCCATAAGACATCAAGGATCAATGTAGTTCTAAACAAATCAAATGTAAAGCACATTTGAGATATTTCGTATCCAGATACAGAAAGTGATTCTATGCATTAATCATTATGCTCTTGTGTTCTTAAATATGCTTATAGAGCCATTTAATTTATGAAATATCAAAAACAATATCATGATTTTGATAAGAAAAATCATGAATATATATCTGTCTACTTCATGTACATATTACTTAGCATGCTTTCTTCTAATGTTAGCTTTTAGAAGCACTAGGCTATATTTTAAATTATCTGAATTGGATATCTCTTCGCCTCTTCTTCTCTGTGTTGAGAAGTTAATATTTTATTGCTGAAACCTGTATATGAACTTAAAGAGAGAAATATTTTACAAAAAAAGGATTTAATTTTAAAAAAGCAAGTAACACTTTTAACACATTATTATCATCAGTCAAGGTCTCAATTGCTAACTTAAAGATTCAATTCAACTAAACTATCATTCTTGTAAACATTTACAAGAATGATATTTTGCGTCAATAAGTATTCTACCTAATTTTTTTTTTTTTTTTGTTAATTTTAAAATAAAATAAATTACATTTTTATTTTATTTTTACTCAAAATATCAATGAAATGTTTATTAATGTTTTACTCCTGTTTTTCAAATACATTTCATTTCATTTCAGGCCTTCAACATTGAAAAACCTTTAATGCAGGAAAGGTTTTTAACTATGATATAAAAAAATATGTAAAATATTTATTTCACGTCTATATGTGAAATGCTAACCAAATTGTTCGTGTTTATTTGCTGAACAAAGTACACGGTTTGTTTTTCAATTGCTATGCCTCATTCAGTAATTATCTACAATTTATAATTATTATTTCCTAATATCTTCTTTTGATAATTTGATAAAATGTATGAATTGTAGCTGGTCAAGAATTTTTTTTAAAACAATTAATATATTGTTATGATAGATGATTTTTAAAGTTTATTTTTAAGACTTGCTTATAAATAGAACATTATGTATATTTACTGTATGTAGTAAACTATGATGGCGCAATTTTCATTGATTTTGATTATTCGGTAGCGTTCTCTCTACCATTTAAAGAAACTCATCGTTTTCATAAGCATAAATATATGTAAATAGGAATAAAGTTAATTATGTATGGTGGTAATAATGATATATTTTATCTCATTGTATACATCAGTATTAAATAATTAAAATAAAAATGAGTTGAATTAGTTAAAAGTAATTTTGGGACTTCTAATTCTTCTCCCTTGCTGCATTAAAAATATGTTGTTTTTCATATTTCGTATTGAAAGAAAAATTCATCGAAATGAATCTCTATTTCATTTTTGTCAAAAACTTTATTTCAATGTATTTCTATTTCTTACAGAAATCTTCCTTACATAAAGGATACTTAAAAAATGTATAATATGACTTAAGTCTTAGAAAATCCGGTGCTCATTATAATTTAACTTCTCATAATTAATTATGTAGTCATCTAATAATAAGTAGTAGTTTCTCCCCTTGAATAAATGTGATTCTCTAAAGACACGTACTGATGTGTCTCCAGATACTTTTGTCTGGAAAGAGTGAAATCTATTATAATCTTCTCAACTCCAGGTACGTATTATAAGTGTAATTATAACGATATCAAGTATTAAAAATGCTTCTAGGTAATGTCACTTTATTGATAAAATTTCGTTCACTGTAATTTCCCTCAGTTCCCATTGATGTATTAGAATTTTGTAAGAGTTTTAAATGGATTCAAAATAGAGAGTTATAAAATAAATTAATATTCGTTTCTGCTATTCGAATTATAATTTCAATAAAAAAATTCGCTTCTTTGATTTTAATCAAAAAAAAAAAGCTTGCGTCCAAGATCTTACACGTCTTGAAAAAGAAGTTAATTTCCCTCTCAGCATTCTAATAATACCTTTTCTTAGGAAAATTGTTTTTTTTTTCCCTTTCTATGTCCTTTTAACAAATTTTAACCAACGTGTAAGAATAGTCTTTTCAAAAGTAAAGTTTGTCTTCCGTTTCTTCTTAAAAGATTTCAAATCTTCGGATGGTTTGTTTTCCTCTTATGAAATTCATGTCTCTTAAATTTTTCGTTCTTACTTTCCAGTTTACAGAGAATTTTTGTCTATGTAAAACACGTTTTTATATGTTTCTGTTTTAAAATGTATTCTGGCTTTTCGAGCATTTTTCAAAATGTTCTTTTCTTATTATCACATTTTTGGCAATTTAGTTTATAAAACGAAATTAGCTATAAAATTAAACGCAAAATTAGATTGGTTAATGTGAAGTAAAATATGAAAAATAAAATTACTTTATAAAATAAAAATATATTTCCTGCTAAGATATCGAATGCTGTTTAATTTTTCCCTTCAGAAAAAATATTTAGATAATACTATAGGAGGCAAATTATTTCAAGAGATTCCTGAAAAGGATTTGTGTCTAAAATCTGGAAGTTTTAATACGAGTGTCTTTTTATTATATCAAGCATATTTTAAATGCACGGTATAAAAATATTTCTTTCAATGTTGTCTAAAAATATTCACATTTTCTGAAAGCATATAACAAATATAAATCCAAAAAGCATCGAATACCATTGGTTAAATTTTAAAAATATTGGATTTCATTAGCGAATTTGATAAAAGGAATAAAGAAATCTGAGACATATTTAAAAAATTGATTGTTACAGAGAGACATGTTTTTTAACTCACATAAAAGCATTCCAGTAAACATTTTAAACAAATTTTTCACTATTTGCTAATATACATGTAAAAAATATGACCATAGATTATTTAAAATTGCATACAATTACTTTTGAATTCTAATAATAAAATACTCACAAAAGTTAATATTGGTAAAAAGAATTATTATATTGCCAAAAAATAAAGCAAAAATAAAACTTATGCTTTGATTTTCTCATATATAAGTATGCGTTTTGAAACTATCTTTAAATTTCATATAGCATTTTATTCATATTTCCTATTATATTCGCTAAAGACTCTAAAACGCTATTTCAGAGTCATTTTGAAAATTCGTTTAAATATTTAATTTTATGCGCATGAAAAATGATTAATTTATTGGGTTTTAGCCAATTTTAAGGACATGCGTCTTCTAGTATAAAAGATTTATCGTCTATTGTTTAATTCCATGAAAAGTGTTCTTTTTTTCTATGCACTAAATTAGAATTTTAGAAAAAAAAAACTGTAAACTAAAGCTATTCAGACAACAAAAGATTCCTGTACATACAATGGATGTCCTGGAATTATTCATGAGCCGAATTGGAAAAGTATTTTTTGTTTTACTTGAGTACTTTAGATTCACGGAAAAGAAGCATTTACATCTATGTGTAAATAGAGATCTTTTCTTTAAATAAAAATAGCTATTGTTCATTTTTTATAAATTTACACTGAAAAAATATTGCCTTAATTGCATTTGTATTTTTTAGTCATAAGAATTAAAAATAATTAAAAATAAAATTATTTGTTATTCATTCAGTTCTAATCCTTCAAGCTTATATGAATAATTTATTTTTCAAAACACACATTTTAAATAAAATATTCTAAAATTATTAGAATCAGTTATTATCGTTTCTGATTGGCTAACATATATAACTCGTTCTAAATATATTTAATCAGAATATATATTTATAAGTAGTTATCAAATAAAAACTAGTACATCTTTGTTAAATGTATTTGTGCTGTTTGTATGCTTGCAACTCGATATATATATATAATGAATAATATACGTAAGTGTCTACATATATGGTGTGATGGTCATAATTATATATTCATGAATGATGTGCTGTTGCTTCTAATGTATGTTGTAACAAAAAAGTTAGAAACTGTGTCCATTTATAGAGAATTTGTAGTACTTAATTATAAGTAAACCTTAAATCAGTGTGTGTTTGTGAACAGTGTATTTTGACCATATGCTTAAACTCTGTGTTCAAACAAAGAGAATCCACCTTTATCTGAATTTATTCCATATTAAGGAAAAATGCTAAATTTTTTAAATTTCTCTGAAAAATATTAAAAAACACTTTACTCTAATTGCCATAAATAGGAATTGTTACTTCTTTTTTTTTAAATTTTTTAGAAAATAAAACTAAGGCGAGCTTAACTGATTAATCCCTTGTTTATCAGGAATACAAGAAATATATCAAATTATTAAGATACATATGAGTCATTTTAAGCACTCTAGTCTCTCTTATAAAAACAAATAATTCAATTTTTATTATCAGAGATTTTTTACCTATTTGATTTGTAAGAATTTCTTAAGAATTACTTTCATTTTATTAAATGTTTTGAGATGAAGAGTAAAATTATAATAGTTCCTTGAAAGTACTTTACCATTTGTTACAAATTGTTTTTTAGTCTCACAATGAAGTGAATAGACTAAACAATTCGTTCACTTTATTCAAGAAAGAACCAAAAAGAGCGAGAAATGAGATCCATGTATAAAGGAACCAACCATAGCATTAAATTATTTACATTTCAAATCATGTTTTATTAGCTTTTTTTAATTTTCATTTCATGTATGTCATATCAATATTGTGTATATCAAGAATGTATATAAATGTATCTTTTTCTCTTAATCGATATAAGTGTCAAGTGTTGCTAAAAATCTAAAGCTTTGAGTGCTGAACTATAACTCTATAAAAGCACCTATTTAACCAAATGTTCAAAGAAAGTGTATATATATGTGTAAATGTTTGTGCTTTCGTTGTAACTTTCACATTTTCTGCTTTTCAATACGTAAAATTATTTCTGACTGCATGAATGCACATCTTGCACTTGTATTGAGTTTTAAAATAAACCGAAAAAGTAATTTAGTACCAACATTTGCAATCATATTTATCAATATTCTCACATCTTTATAATAAATAAGTCTATAATTATAGAAAAAACATTTTAATAAAAATTTAGAACTCTAGTCTACGAGAGCTTATGAAAAACTATGAAATTTTTGACGAATCTAATCAAAAATTCAATCATCATGTAAATTTTTATGAATGCTTAATTCGTAGTAGATAAAATTTTATTCCATTTTTATATACATTCAATAAATGTATATAGTAAATAATTGATCTTTTAAAGCGAATTTTAAATTTACAGTAATTTGTGCATTTATGCAATTAATCCGAGTTGTTTTAAGAATTAATTTATAAAGGTATGCGTTTATCATTATGGTGTACACTCTGTAGTATATTGTTCGATGTTATATTAGTGTTTTCTATGTAATCAATAAAAGTGCTCGGACCAAATATACTTTTGATTTTGTATTTCTTTACATTACTATTTCAAAACATACATAGTTATGAACATAAATCTCCGAACGCATCTTGATAAATTTTCCATATTTTCTAGAGCTATTTAAACTATGAACAATATATATAATTATTCAAGAAGCCAAGATTTAAATCTCTTTAAATTAATAAAATCTCTAATTACTTAAAATTTTTAAATGAAATTAGAAATTTTGCTCAAAAATTTATGAATTATATTTCGTAGGGATATAAATTATGTTACAATGAAAGTAAAATATTAATTATAATTATAATATTCATAAACTATTCAGGTATTAAAAAAATTAATTCACAAGGGAAGTGATCAGCTATTTTATAATTATAAATTAAAACTCTGTAAATTTAATATTTTTTTAATTAGAAAATAATTCTTACTTACAATCTTATACAATTCCGTTCAAGCACAATTTAATTTGTTTAATGAAGCATTTCTTAAAATAACTAATATTCACTATTGTGAATAAGGTAATAATAATAATCAAAAAAATAATACTTATAATTAAATATGGATTTGAATATTTCACACCTAAAACAAATAAAAATAATAGCTTCACAAAAATATAAATATATATTTTAATGTAATTATCATGATATATCTTTCATTTAATTTGAAACTTTATTAATATGTGTACCTTATTTTGCTATATCCTTTTCAATGTCTTTGATTCACACCTCAAATTCAAAAATTTTTTCTTCCATAATCAAAGATGAGACAAATTAAGTGAATAATAGGGACAAAGATTTAAATATTTTCAATAATACAAAATATAGAACTTAAATTCATAATAATCATAAAGAAATTGTTCGAAAATCAAATAATTCTACTTCTCTAGTTTAAATGCTGTGGTTTTATTCTGTAAAATAAATATAAAGTGGTACTTAGATCTATACAACACTTTATTCAACTTTTAGAACTTATAAAAAAATATGTTGTTCTAAAAAGAAATCTTTCCGTTACCATTCCACGAAAAAATAAATTTAATAACAGTGCAATAATATTCATTTTAAATAATACCATCTGCATCGTACACAAATAACTACACATGTAAAAATGATTGTTTATCAACAGTATTGTTATAAATTCATAAAAACCATGCTTTTAAAAAACTTTAAAAAAAACCAGTAAATTATTAGCATATTCCATTTCATAAGTCGTATTTTAGGTCTTAAATTTCAGTTTGTTTCACTGTCTATTTCTTCCATTTGCAGATGAAAATTATTTCTATGTTTTTCAGAATTCTATGTCTTTAAAAATCAGGACACAACACCCGACTTCACTGATATTGACCATGAAGCTGACAACCTTGAACCATGAACGAAACCCTCCCCTTAAAGAATCAAAATTAATATATAGAATTTTTATTTGTATTGCGTTTCTTATGATGCTTGTAACCCCAGTCCTGATTTTACTTCCTTCTTTTTCTGTTATTAATAAATATTTACAAAGTCACTAATCAACACAATCATTAAGGAATTCAAACCAGCCGTCAGTATTAATCCTAATAAACTGAATTACAATTCAGTAATTCAGCATTAGGTTCTCAACGTAATCAAAGTACAAGATATTCATAATCAAGGCTGTGGATTAATTACTTTCCTCTTCTTAATCTGAAGATTAATATTATGACTAGCACTTATCAATCGAGTTCAAACCCTTTGTTCAACTTACAGTGAGATTCTGATTAAATGACCCTTTGTAGACCCCAATTATCTTTGACACTATACTCTTTACTCTGCACAGGCAAGATTTCAATATCTTCATTGATAACTTCAGCTCTCTCTCTCTCTCCTCCCAACCACAATATTAAACTCTTTGCTGCTTTGAAATGTATCTCCTTAATCTAATCCACTACATAGTAATTATATTCTAATCTACATAAGTCATGTTTTATTTATTGGGAAAGATTCTCAATTTAAAAAACATTGTATTAAAGTCCCAAAGAGAAAGTTGAAAGGGAAAAAGGCATTAGAACCCCCTCTATATACTTTCAGCAACACATTTGTTCATTCCCTTCAAAACAAAATTTATCCTAATTTTATATCCTAAAAATATTTCATGGTTATTCTTTTTATTGTAACTTTTTCATCGATTTGAGCGTTTAATTAGTGCGCTTTTTATATCTCGTTTCAGAAATGAATTAGTGCATAAAAAATTTGAAATAAAATCGATAAACGATAACTAAAATTTGAATTTTTAGTTCCTTATGTTGTATTGCTTAAGTAACATTTTCAACAATAAATTAATAATGTGTTACACAATATTTTTATTAAAAAGATAATTGCAGTCATAAAACATATTCTCGAATTTTGAATGATACTAATTTTCCTTTGATAAATAATACATATGCTAACTTCTTTTCCAGACAAATTTAGCTGTCAAAAAGGAAGTATAACAAATAAGTTTGATCTTTTTTATTAAAAGAAACAAAATCACTCTAATTTGAATGAAGGAAAGCAAACTTTTAAAACAAGATTCTCGCTTCAAACAAATAAATATTTTTCCTATGTACTAATTATTAATGATTATTATGAATTAGAGCTGTAAATATATTTTTTTCTTGAAAATATCATTCATCTTTTAATATAGTTAAAAAATCTCTTTCATTTATTTTAGTCTAGTATAAAAAGTATTTTTAATCGAATGAAAAAATATTTTTTATCCCAATCTTTTAATCATTGCCAATTTTTCTCTTCGCTTTCAATCTCTAAATAAAATTATTATAATGAATTTATTTGTCAAATTATTTCATTTCGTACTAAAATTAAAAATATTTCGTTTAAGTTTTTATTCCTAAATAATGTTTGAAAATTATAAAAATGAAAGCAAAAATATAGATTTATTTTTATTTATCTGTACTCTTCAGAAACCCTTCAAACTATTTCCACACCATGAAAACTATTAAATTCCAATTTTATTCGTTTATATTATGTCTCAATACCTGTCAACGAACGAGAAGTATTCTTCGCACCATAACTTTGCTGAATAAATATTTCTCTTGGGTTAATTTAGTAAAATAAAAATTAGGTCACTGTACAATTAATGGAGCCTAAGCGAAAATTAAGCAATTTTCCTTACAAGTTGGCTTGAAATGTAAATAGTTTAATTTTTACCCGCAGGAAATTAGTTCAAACTGGAAAACAACTGAAATATTCGCACTTTTTAATATTTAATATTCTTTATCCAGAAGCATTCAATTGGTCATCTTTCTTGTACTTTATAAATCAACAAATAACGTTATTTTGATATAAATGCTTGATTATATAATTATAATAAAGCAGTTGTGTAAATTTATATACTAGCGCTTTCCTATTGCTTAAGAAATTCAATGAATGATCCTAGCAGTGAAATTTATTTCTACTTTTAAGAAAGCAAAATGTAGTTTCTTAAATTATTTTTGTAAATTTGTTAATATGTTGATATAATGTTATAAAAATCCCTGAATCTCCATCATTATTCGATTAAAATACGTTCACTACCCTAGAATTACTAAAAGACTCAGATGTACTGCAAGAAAACAAATACTTAAAAAAAGAAGGCATCACTTATGCGAAAGAAAATCACTTTTATTCATGTCATAGTTGAAATATTTAAATATTTAGTTTGAATTTTTTTTTCAATGAAGCATCTTAAAGTTTGGAGCTTTTGAAGAGCTTCGAGAAGTAATGGAAACTTAAACATCAACTGTTTACTTCTTTTCGCCAAAGACTTATTTTTCGTGACTAAATTTGATTCATCGAAATAACGTATAATAGAATTCTGGTATAAATATTTAAAACTATAAATTAATAAAAGTTGTATTGATAATGATAAGAAATACTACCGGAAATATAGCACGTAATAAGATTATGTATGAGCAAATTATGTAATTTTCTAAAAAGGCCATTTCGAGAAAAATATGTATTACTTAATATATAATTGTGTGTGTGTGTGTGTGTGTGTGTGTGTGTGTGTGTGTGTAAATTCAAAGCAATTATTCTCATGAACAAAATCATAAAATTTGTTTCTCTTATTATTTCAACTGAATCAATAGTAAAATATTTCTTCGTATTATAGTTATTTTTAATATCTCATTGTTAAAAAATGAAAAATAATAAGTCCAAACAGGCATTTTCTTCTAGACTTTTAATTCGTAAATATGTATGAAAAGCATTTTAATTTCATTATGTTTCATTTTTAATTCAATTTATTAATTTTCATGCCTACTAATAAGTTTGCTCAAAATGAATGAACATGTTTATTCATAACAGCAACACCTTTAACTAATTTCTTATAATTAGTACCAAAACAATTTTTGAAATATTATCGAATTTTTATGAATAAAATCATAATCGTTGTGACATTAATGAACAAAGATTATAGTATTTAAATTGTAAAAAAAAATCGGTGATAAAACAATATTTTCTCTTTAAATATTAAATTCATAACTTTCGTCCACTTTTAGTTTGTTTATGAGATTAATATATTAGTATTTGAGATTTTAAATCCCAGAATTTTGTAACCCTAATTTCATTTTAAGACGTTTATAATAAGAATACACCCAAAATTATTTTTAAAAAATCTGCTGATTATATTAATTGCGTTTTTTCTTTAATTAATAAAATATATATAAACTAAATTTGTATAAGTAATTGTTATGTTATGTTTTGAATCTCACAAAATGTAAATAAAGCGAATAGAAATTAAATATGCACAATTGCTTTGAAAAACGCAAATTGTTTTTATTTAGTTATGTTTGTTGATCCTTACGTAATTTTAATAAATGAACTTTATATTACACTAAATCATTTATTTCAGAAAGAAATAACTGAAAAATATTTTACTGTTTGGCCTAGGAAAATATTTATTTCATATTTATATATTACATATTACAATAGAGCAGCATTAAAAATTCGTGGGAATTGTGATTCTCACTCAACTTATACAGATTTTGGGAAATTTAAAACATATTATTAATTTCAAACTGCATTATACATAATTCACTTAACCGCTATTTTAATAGACATTACAAGGCGTAACAATTTCAAATTTAAATCAAAATGCTTTCATTAATTTTTTCGAGCCTAAAAGGGTTTTTTAATTAATTTTCTTAATTTACGATATTTTTTCCCTAGTCATGTCAGGTCAAAATTCCATTTCTAGTTGTTTTTTACCTCCTGATTTTAGATTATCCGAACAAGTAATTAAATCGACAATTAAAATCGAAGTTCGTCCATGGAAACTATTTAAAAAAAGAATTTAATTTCCTTTTCAATATCCAAACGTTCAGAAGTTTCGAAAGTTAATGATTTTTTTTTCTTGTAATACACTTTTTTAAATTATTACTTGATGAAACATTTTAGGAGAATTATAATGAAACTCTGTGCATCAAATTATTCTCGACATTGTCTGAAATATAATTTTGTTTTAATATTTATGCTTCAAGTTTCTTTGGATTAAATTCAGTGGTAAACAAATTGAAAACTAGTATTCATTTTCGTTATTAAAATCGAGGTTATTATTAAAGAACAGTATTATTCATGAAATAATCAAAGCAAACTTAAAATTAATATATTTTTGCTTTGATTGCAAAATTATGATATCTTAAAGCTTTATAATAGAGAAAACTTGAATTAATTTAATTTTCTATATCTTACAAAAGAATTTAATTAAAAACACCATCATTTGCTTTGTCTTAACATCATAGATAAAAAAAATTTCAAAAAATATAATAAGCAACAAAATAGAGAAATCTTATTTCTGTAAATGAAAAAAATATATATGTTTTCCAAACCTATAATCTCTTACTTTATTAATAAGTTTATCAATCTGTTTTACAATTCGTAAGGAGTTAAAAGGGTTTTGTTCGTAAAATACTTTAGATTATAATATCAACTATTCTGTGTGACTATTCTGAATAGCTTGATTCTATAAATTTGAATTTCTATCTATAAATAACCTAGAAAATATCTGCTTAAAAAATCTATATCTTATCTTACAAGAACGTTCTAACAGAATATTTCATTTAAAAATAACTAAATTCATTCAAATGACAATAAGAGCGGTATATATTTGTCACTGAAAGACAACATCAATGTTATAAAATTATTAACTTTCGTACCTGAATGAAACAGAATTTAAAAACTAAATTATGAGTTTAAGAATATTAATAAGAAATTTAAAAACAATGGTATTGAATTAATCATAGGTATGTTATACACTTAAAGTTTTGAAAAATCCATCCTTTCCAGAAATGTCATTGATATTATAATGGAATTGTTCAACAAACTTTCTTAAATAAATTTAAAAATATTATTACCACAATTGAGTATTTTTATTTTTCATTGAAGAGACTTCTCAAAAATGTGCATTAGAACTGTTTCTTAAGTAGTTATAAATTTAAAAAAATAATTGCTTCTAATCTTCTAAGGTATTTTTCAAGATTGAATCCACATTTCCTTAATGAAATTATAGAATTTATATAACTTATCACTCATAAATAAATCTATTCATCGATTCGGAAATCAAATTTTCATTTATGTAAATTAAAACTCTTAGGTTATAAATGATTTTTTTTCTTGATAATATCGTCATTTAATTAGGAAATTTAAAATATATACATTAAATTTAAATTTTTACAAAAATCAAAGTTTGAACTTTACATTTTGTGAAAGATTCCTTATAGTTTTTAGATCTGTATCACGCTGGTGGATTAGGAGTTTTTTTTTCCCTTTGTTCCATTTCATTATACACCAGGATTATACCAGTGATAACTATTATCAAACATTTTCAATGAAAAAAAGTATGTTATGTATTTTAATTTATTATTATATATATTCCTCCAAAAGTTTTCTGATATAAAAGCGCCGATAAAGTTTTCTAGTAAATCTTAAAGAGAGCTAACTATTCAGTGAACTAACGATTAAAAGGCCCAAATTCTTATTTTAAGCTAGTAGTTACAAGATCTAATCAGCGAATTTTCCGTATCTAATTATCTGTAATCTTCCTTATTCGATTTGCTCAAAACACCAGAGCTTCTTGGCAATTATCCTTAATCTACTTCAAATGTTCTAATGTATAACATGAGATTTTGGTACGAGAGATTTTACTATCCAAAACTTCCTGGGTTAAAAAAAAATAATTTAAAAAAATGGCTCTGTGAGATTACAAAATTTTGTTAATTATACTCCTTTTTTCATTTAATAATACATAAAAAAATTCATTAATGTCGTAAAATAGTGTATACGTATATTATTTGGGTGTGTATACATACATATAAAAAGGTTTATGGTTGCATAAATATTTTTTTGGTTTTCTAATGATTTCTTTAAAAATGAAATTTTTTAATACATTAATAGAATTTAATTTGTTTGTGATTGATATTCTTAGTTTTTTTTATAGGATGTGATATTTTGTGAATTATACTACTGGTGTTTTGTTCATATATTTATATATATATATATATATATATATATATATATATATATATATATATATATATATAATACACAAAAATAGTGCAAATCGCAACACATAACAATATTTAAAGAAATCTTTAAAAGCAAATTAAATTTATTCAAATAAGATAAAAAAAAATATTTATTTAAATAATTATACAATCTAAAATTAAAAAATAAGAAATCAAAACAATATAGTAAAGAAATAAAACTAAGTGATATTAAAGCAAAATTTAGAATAATGGAGATAAAGTTGTCTATGTATATTTTTACTTGATTTCTGTTACAAGTGGAGTCTTTAAATTTTGTTTACTTTGAATATATGGAATTTCTATATTTGCTTATAACATATTTTTGAAAATGCATAGCCTGTAAAACATGTTTAACCACTTAATCTGTCATAAGCCAGAATCAGAATTAAAAAAAATTTTAATTCACTTTCTTTTTGGTTTTTCTCTCCTTTTGTTTTCATTGATTCATGGCTTGGTTTGTACTTATTGATGATTTGAATTTATCTTCTTTGTATTTTCGTCTGGTAATCTTTCAGATATTTCATCTCTTAATTTACTGCTTTGTTGAATATTTCTTTTTCTTTTTTCAAGGTATCTAAAATTTTCGAAAAATCACTTTTTCACTTTTTCTATAATCTAAAAAGCTATTTGTATGCTTTCTTAATAATTTTTTAATTAGCTTGAATTTTCTTGTTCCTATAATATTATTTAATTTATTTCAAATACTTTGTTCGTTAACGAAATAATATTTTCATTATATATATATATATTGGATAAAAATCACAGTAAAATAAAGTACAGTGACATGATAATAGTACATACTATTATTTACATGATCTAGTAACTAATAAAAATCATTATCATACCAAGAGAAAATTAGAATAATGAATTTATATCAATTATTTAAAATTTAAGAAAATTTACTAGACAAAAATGGACTCATAAATCGTTGGATAAAGTAAATCAAAGAAAAAAAGATAAGTTTTAATAACTGGAAACACCCAAATAAAGAATGAATAGAATAATATAATGTAATTGCAGTAATAAATACCAATCTTTAACTGTTAATGCGTGGTCAAACTCATTTGATAAGATTCTAACTATCCCTATCAAAGAGCTAAAAGATGAATTGAGATGCTACTACAAAAAAAATCTACTTTATAAACATGTATAATTTTTTATAAATGGCTGAATTCTTAAAAATACGTCTTATGTGACTAAAGTTGTTTGAATTTTATATTAATAACACAACTAACAAAAATTTTGAGAATTCTAAATTAATTCTTAATAATTATTTCTATTAATTTAAGTAGTTTAAATATCTTAATTAATTTTTAAGAATTGCAAATAAATTTTAAAAAGCATGCTAATATTATTTTCTTCAGTTCTAACACAGAATTAAAAGTATTAACGATGGAAAAGAAATCATATCTGTATCAAAGCTAAAACAACGATATTAAAGATTATTTTGGAAAAGAATTGCCTAAAGTTGTTCTATATTATATTTTTAATTAGATTTTGGTACACTTGTAGGAAAATTAGCTTGAATGCATAATTTCTTACATTTATTAAAATTAGCACAAATATCTGAATTATTCGAGACCAAATTTTTATCACGTATGATATAATTAAAAATAAAATTTATAAGAATTCAATAGTGTGTTTAAATACAACAGAAAGATATTTTATTTACATGAAAGTTGAGAGTCTCCCTTTTGTTATAAATATTATTATACATTTAATTATTAATAATTTCTATTTTAATACCTAAATACTCAGTTTCCTTATTATTAATATTAGTTCAAATTAAATTTAAGTATAAAGGATACAAAGGTAAAATAAGTTTAACATCTGGATTGTATTTATTTTGAAAAATTAAAAGTTATCTATATATTTAAGTAATATTAAATTATTAAAATCTGTATAATTTTTTTCAAAAAAGTGTTAGTAAATGTTAGGTAAGTTATTACAAGAGGACCACCTTGTGATATGCCTTTAATTTGTAAATGTTTTTAATCATTAAAAATTAAATAATTTTCTTTCAGTACTGAATTAAATAGGTAATTAAAGAAACTCTATCGTATGTAACAATTATGTTAATATTACGTTTATTAAAAACAGAGTATGAACAATCTACATGATACCATCTACATCTACTGAATTAAAAAGACTTTCAAAGTCATAATAATGAATGGAATAGATTTCTTTCTTTTACACATACTTAACAATATTATAATTATGTTTAATAATAGCATACAGTCATGCCAAAATTATCAATAGTGTCTTGTAACTTATTTTGTAAAACTTTACCTGCATTAGTAACAAATTTTTTATCGAAAAGTTACTGATCGAATTTTAATAGGTACTTACGGAATTGTATGTGCGTGTGTATCGTAATGTATTAATATTTCTTTAAAATAACTATTTTATTGATATTTGATAAATAGATACTAATTATATTGACATGATGTATGAATGTACTTGAGAAAAGGACAGTTGGTTTGAAATATTCTTTTTTTTTTTAAAAAAATTCGTATTCCATGAAAAGTTAACTTTATTAGTCATTAGAAGGGTTTTTAATAAATGGAATGTGAGACGCCTTTTGTTGTAAAGAATGACTCTGAATTCTTAATAGGAATCATCTAAATATTGTCATTAGCATTCAACTTACGCATCTTACAGTTTCCCATTATATTCCATCTGCAGAAGATTTCTAAAGTTCGTCCTTTAAATTTATGGATTCAATGATTGATAGAAATTCATTACTGATTGCAGTCATATATTTAATTTGCTAGTATTTCTAACTTTACAACTTCATAACAAAATATATAAATAAATTATCTTCATTCAAACTGTTGTAAAAAGAAAATAATAATGTTTTTTTCTTCATCATTCATTTCATAAATTGCAAGAAAAATAGTTAAAAAAAATCCTTAAATGGATTTCTTTTATAAAATATCTTAAATTCTCGGTGGTTTTTTTCACTCAGCACTCAACAAATCTTCAACCCAAATGAACCAACATCCTTTAAATGTTCTCTGTCTATTTTAGAACATGCGTTTGAAATTCCCAGGGCAAAAAAACTCAACGTATCCTAGTAATTCCTTGGAAATTTATCATAAGCTTAGTTTTAAAAAGTTAAATTCATTTTTAGTAGCCTAGACCATCGAAAATAGACGTTGAAATGTCTCTATAGTAAGTCAAAGGAGATACGGTATCTTTCAAACAATTTTTAATTAGATATTTATAAGAAAAAGCTTACGAGTATATGTACGAGTACCATAGTTAAACAAGCAAAAATTAAATTTCAGAAGAAAAACTTCATTTCCAACACAAAACAATTATTTTTAAGAAAATTTCAATATTTTAAGTTTCCTTCTAGTTCCACATATTTTATTAATTTTAAACAATTTTTTCTCAGTTTTCTTAGAAGTGGTTCACTTAACTTTGTGCATTGTTTTGGTTGTGATAGTAACATTTATAGTTCCACAAATTTTTCTATCAGAAACTAAGAAATGCATTAAAATGAGCTATATCTAATTTTGTGGGCTTTTAGAAAAATAACTTTACTCCTAAGTGCGTATTCTCTTCACAAGGAAATATCAAATAAGTTATGTAAAACAACCAGAAGAAATTAAAAAACTTTATATTGAATACATAAAAAAATGTCTTGGCATTTTAAACACTATACCGTCATAAAAAATAAGATTCTACAGAGTAGCAGTTATAAGATTTGAAGGTCAATAAAATAAATGGAAGAATTTTAAGATATACAATATTCTTTGTTAACATATATTTTTATTTAATTATTAATAAGTATTTTAAAAGTTTATCCTATCTTTAATTATATCATATATATCAATTATATCATATATAAATAAAACTTACAATAAAAGTTTAAAATATCATTCTCAACTAATTGTATTGAAATAGTTAAAGAGCTCCAGCTTGATATGTAATCTCTTCCTTTTTAATTAGAGAGACTTTTGTCACTTTTTTGTTGGTTCACTTCCTTTTTTTTTGGAAAGCACTTCGCAAATACTGCTAGTCTTTCTTTGTATTTGATAAATTTTGCAATAATCCCACCAAAGAACTGGTGTTTCTCATTGTTTATTTTAATTTTTCAAATTTTCTAATGATATTTATGTTCCAACATTGAATTCACAATCTCCATCGGTCATTCAAACAGAGACTTGACGTTGTGTCACCAGTGTTTCTTTGAATTCTTATTCGGGATAACTTTAAAAAGCATTATTTGGAACAAGTGTTCAAAAGAAACGTCAATAACAGTATCGCATTTGAATTCTAATTTACACATTTTATGCATCTTTCAAGAAATTCATTTGATACTAATCTTTGGTGGATTGCCTATAATTTTGATCAAATGACACTCGTTCAACGATGTTTCATGTAAGGACCTAATATATCACCACGAGGTAAACACCAAGAATTTTTTCCAGTTGGACATTTAAAATGTTTAGGTTTCTAATAGTTTCACAATCTGAAACAATGTTGTATAAAAGGTAGTTTTTATTGCGTCTACGTCATATCTGTTCGAGGGAATTGCATTTTGATAATAATGCGTCGATTTTTTTTCAAATCTGAATAAAACATCTCTATCCAGCCATTCCTTAAGATTTATAACTGTCTTCACACTCTTACTAACCTGGTTCATGTAATCTTTTTTTTAATTAAACTTCCAATTTTTCAGCTCCCTTAGAACTTAAATAGTGGTAGTTTTATCACCATTAACAGCAGTGTCGTGTATCAAAATCCAGATCTTTAAAATAATTCAAAGGTGTTTCTTGATCCATTACACAAAAAGGATCTTACATGACTGACAGAACATGGAGATAAATGTAAATAAGAATCCGAGGAAATATCTAAATCTCGCTTACCATTGCTCTGCAGAGGCGACTGCCTAATAAAGTTCTGAACCCGTTATTAAGACAAGAGCTGAGGTAATGGAAAGGAGGGGGAGAATACATTCACATTCGATGTAAGGCTCGAACATTATCTATTTATTTATTTTAAATCCTGTCAAGATGTAATTCCCATAACTTATGCCTATTTGTGATGAATGTACCCATAACTAAATTCTATCAATATAACTTATACTTCAGTAATAGTATTCTTGTATTGATATTCCCTTTTCACCTGATTTAGAACAACATCCTATAATTTTGCTGTTGATTTAACCAGTGACTTGCTTAGTCCTTTTCTTATAAAAATGAAATGATCTACTGGACGGTAAATCTGTGTTCATAGATTTTTACACAATTTTTCTAACAAAACCTTTACCGACATTCAAAAGTAACAGAACTATTAGAATTTCTACTTTGAATATAAAGTTTTTCTTTAACTTCCCTGTTGAAAATCATTTACAAATGAAATCACTAGTCTTCACTATATTACACAAAGTACAAAATGCGGTTATTTTCTTAAAAAATTCAAGTTTTTCTTTTCGATTTCAATATTGATTCAGGGAGATTCTCAAGTATCACTTAGCAATATTGTCATACGTCCTTTTATAAACTGCTCATCAATTAACAAATAATAAGAGATTTCAGAATTATCATCCCAATTTTGGCATCTTAACCTTATATCTTGTAATTCTGATAAAATAAACGGTGAATTAACTTTCGTAAAAAGAATCAGTTTTTTACTTCAATTTTCAGTACACCATCGCTCAACAACTTTTTTCTTACCAGAAATGTGTGTGTGTGTGTGTGTGTGTGTGTGTGCGTGTGTGTGATTTGTTCCCTAAAAATTATTAATACTTTTTGTCAATTTAATGTGGAATCTGTTAAAATATTTTAAAAACTATTCCCATATACTTAGATTTATGTCTTGTTTTATAAAAAGGAGGATTTTCCAGTATCTAGCCTTAAGAAATTTGAGAACTAAGGAGATAAGTAAAAACAACGTGTCATCTTTAAAATATGATTATGCTATTTTTTGCATATTTATGCAAATTTGTCTGCATTTCTTATTCGATCCAACATCTTTAATAAAAGATTTATTGCAGAATTTTTTCTCGAATCGTGCATTCCATATATAAAGCTTTCTTACTTTATATATTTGATTCTACATTTTCTTTTGCATTTACCATTACCATATATAAATAATTTACTTGATAAATCTTCAGATAACTCTCTGGGATACCACGTTACAGACTAAAACAGTAAGCATATTTCAAAGGACCTCTGTTTGGCGCCCCACTGTCTGGCAAAGCCCTGAGGATTTGTGATATTTTCCTTAGAGTTGAAACTATCGTTCCAGAAGAACTCATCGAAACGAAGTGATTCACAGCTGTAGGCAATGCATTTACCCGTAAGCTTAAGTATGAGCCGGTATTGGAGTCTGCTCCCATTTCGCAAGGATTTACATTGACAAGTCCGAGACTTGTGTTCCATTGTAAACAGAGTAATTTGAATTCCATTCATTTCATTTGCATTTTCATATGTTTCTTTCTTTGCGCTGATGTTTCCCTCTCCGATGTTTAAGACGGAACCGTCAATCTCCAATCTTTAATTAGTGGGAAGATCTCTATATGACTTGGAGCTCGTGAATAATATTAAAATATGAGATTTTTATACGAAATTTCTAATTTATTTTTGTATAAATAATAGTTATAAATTTTTCGGTTTTTGCAAAATCGTTTTAGAATAATTTCTTTGAAAAATCGCCTGTTACTTTCCAGTTACTTTGCTCTTTTATCTACAAATAAAACTAAAATCTAAAGAGAAATGAACATAGTTTTGAAAATAAAACTAATCATTAGAATCTAGATTCTTGATAAAAATGAACTAAGCAAATTCAGTGTGTATTATTTAGTGAATAATTTCGCTGGCGATTAGTTGTTCTTTTCATCATTAAAATGTAGGGTTAAATTTTTAGTCCAGATTTAGTATTGTTTTCACCATATTTTACATACGATTTAAGTAATTTTATTGGGTTCGTTTACATTAAATGAAATTTATGTGAAAACCAGTCATTCGTAAAGGGATTATTTATGTGAGTTAATTCAAATATGAATTAAAAATAAAGTCTTGTGATAGATCAAACGGATGGTTTTCAAAGCAAAACAAAAAAAATCAATGAATTATCGCATTGTGTTAAATATTTAATCATTTTCGCTTAAATAAATGGACCTTTCTACGCCTTTAATCGAGGTTTGCAATATGAGAACAATGATATTATTCAGAATATTTATGAGCAATAAATTAACATAAATTAACCTTAGGTATATTATTTCACGGAATCCTTTTAGTTAACCTTATTTTATTGAATGACAAGACTAGCTAAGTGTTTTGTATAATTTACTATACTTCAATTTTTGACGTGAACGAAAAATTAGATGAAGTGTACATCGCATGCGAAGGTAAAAATAGAGAGACGAAAGAGCGGTAATTTTTCTTAATTAATTTATAGGGAAAATATACGATGCATGTACAAGAGCGATTAGTATGAAATATGAAACATCAAATATAGAAAGCTACGATAATGGTTAATAAACACCATTACGAAAAATAAATGCCTCCATCTGTAATTCGATATCCCCTTTGAAACTATGATTTCATCGCAGAGGGTTTAACCAGCTGAAATTAAACCACCTTCATAATCAAGATAAATTACGACTAGGCGTCGCTTCTACTTTTTTCCGTTTTTCCCGTCAATCACTTTGAGGATTAATATTTGTTCTGAAACGGGGGCAATCAGTATGCTCACACACGAGAAAACCTTGTCACCAAAATTAACTTTCTGTCTCACTAAGCCTCAAAAGCTTCCCAATATTTACGTATTGATGATAATTTTAATCTTATTAGTTTCTCCTATAATTATCAATTATTCTCTTTTGTGAATTGTGAAATATGATTGTCCCCATTATTAAATTGAAATTCTATATTAGGAAATTCACGACTATTAAAAAGCAGTTGATATCATTGACGTCGAACTATTCGCGATTTTCTCTTCACTCACCTCGGGGATATTTATAGAGTTGAATTGCATAAAATTACAATTTCTTCCCTACCGAAATAAAGCGTTATTAGTTAAATAAGATGAAGACAGAAATAAATTGAAGTGAATTAGATATGATGATATATAAATGATATGCAATTAATGGGAAATGAGGGGAGATAGAGTATAAGGATTGGCAGCAGATAATTGTTACCGAGCTTGAAATTATTCTGTTTGGAGGGTTGAAGTGAAAGAGAGTTCCACTAACAGAATTAATCTACGAGGTTACTGTCGAAGAAAGATATGATATCAATAACAAGTGGACTGGTAAGAGATCGATTTCTTATTTAAATTATGAGTTAGGACAGTGAGTTAGGTTTGATTTTTAGAGAAAGCTATCTTGGATATTCTGCATTTATAATAAATAATTTCGTTTGTTTAATCTTATGTGCCCCTAATAAGAGTTAAGTAGTTTTTATTTAATATATTAGTAATTATAATTATTAAATTAATAATAATTATTAAAATAATTATTATTAAATTAATAATTATAATTATTAAATCGATAGTTATAATTATTAAATCGATAGTTATAATTATTAAATCGAT
>BMAW01111600.1:99481-182221 GCA_019974015.1 Nephila pilipes
TTATGCCCTGTTCTAAAATGTTTATATAAATTACGCTTTTCTGATCCCAGAAAAGGGATATCATCATCGTTTGGCCAGAATTGAAAAGTCTTAGTTTTTTCTGCCGAGTCGTACCAGAATGACCTTATTCCATTGACTGCCTCAGGAACAGCATAAAACACAGCTTTTTAACCTGTGCAATGATACCTTCGGAACACGAGGGTGAGGCTCCGTTAGAAGTCCACAGGATGTCGATACACACGGCTTCCTGTTTGCTTTCATTTCTTGTGTCGGTAACCGTGTCACCCAAATGCACAAATTTTTCTATACCCTTGTACCCTCGATTGTGTACTATTGTTAGTACATTATCCTACTATTGAAGAGTGCTCTCAGCAAACTATCGTATGATAACACATCTATCATTTTGGTTGAAGGCATCTAATGCTTCCTTAGTAACCTAGGTCACTGAAGATGAGGGTCACCCATCTCGGAGTTTGTCTCGTAATATTACATCATTTTCTTGAAACCTTTTCACCCATCGTTGGATACTGATGAATACGCCATCCCATATACGAGAAGTAACTTCCAGGGAATGGAAAGGGCTGAATCTTCGCCGCTATTGAACAGAAATTCCGTTTCTGACTACTGTCACAGTCTCCTGTATACTTCAGTGTTCAGCGTAGCTGAATAGTAGAATGATAAGGATAATCATTCTACTATTTTTAGCCAAATACCTAAAATATGTTCACCGCAAATATGATCCCCCTACGATTCCTAGAAAAAAAATAGCCGCTTGGGCAAAAATTTTTGAATTCTCTTTGTACTTATTTCATAAGCGTAAGATAAACATTACACATTTGGCTATTCTCTATTTTCTCTTCGTTAACCTCGAATACTTAATGGTAATTTGAATTGCATAAAACAACTCCTAGCCAAGAAAAGTGAAACGTTATTAGGTAAATTAGATGAAAGGGGTTGAATTGAACTAGAGACAGGAATAAGAGCGAAATAGAATTGAAAGGAAAGTAGGTAGATGATAACCACGAGCTGACAGATATTTGTGATTGAATCGTCGTAATTAGTTGTTTGGCTTGAAGCGACTCAAGTTAGAGTAATAAGAATTGAATCTGTTATAAACAAGAAATGTATGTTAGTAATCGGAAGGAGTGATTTGGTAAGCTAAGACTGTATTATTAGAATATAAATTAGGATTGACCGAGTTAAGAGGGATGCAAGAGAGAGATCTCACATATTCTTTGTTAGATATTAAACTGTGTCCTTTTTTTTCTGTTACGTATCTTCAACTGGAGATTTGAATTATTGGTCATTTAATTCGGTTTTAAGATGGGTAGGGTTAAATAATGAAAGAAATGCGTCACAATCCTAATTTAAATCTTATTTTTAAAACTGAATTTATTCATATAATTATTTTGTTTCAGTTTATTTAAATAACGCTAAATGATTCCCAACACACGTTTAGTACTAACAAGCAGATTTAGTAGCTCACAAAAATGTAATTTTTCAAAAGTAAAAGCGAAAAAGGTATAGATTTCTTTTTAATGGGTACCCCAATAATTGTGTTCTATAATAATTACAAAAACAGCTGAAATTCGCACAAAAAATACTTATTTGTGAAACTGCTATTATAATGTAAATATAAATACAAATTCAGTTCACAAGGGTTTTTCCTAGTTTTCAGTTTACCATCGAAGAACGTGCGTTTATTAAAAAGCTACGAAATTCTTTAAAATTTTAACAAAATTTAATTAATAATTTTGGTTCCAAAGCAATTTTGTGCCAATGTTAAATTTCATTCCTACAATATATAATTATAAAATTCTTCCTTTACATAAAACTGTTTTGCAATGCAGGGAAATTGCAACTATTATATAAGATAGTTTAATACTCTGTTTAGAGAAATTTTTAAAAAATTTGGAAAGAAATATAAACGCTGAATATGAGGATAGTTAAAATATCATTAGAAAAACGTATAATTAATAACCTTGGTGGTTTTTTCTCAATGCAAGTAAGAATATTATTTAGGTGAGCAGATGGAAAAAAATTCTCATTCAGCAAATTAATTAAAAAAAATTCAATCATCTATTTAAATAAATATGCGTAATCCTAAGAATTCGAGCGACAAAAACTGCATAGTTTCAAATTTTTGTTTATTAACGTTTTTATCAGAATTTCGCATTAGCCGAAACGTTAATTTAATTTGAAAAACATTTTTTTTTTTTTTTTTTTTGACAAATACTGGTTTGAGAAGAAAAAGACCTTTATTACTCGTAAATTATTAAACTCTGAGAGATTAGGAGAAAAAAATATATTAATATGTATAATAAATATTTGCATCGTTCGTGCAACTAAGATTTCAAAAATTCACAAGAAAGCGCGGAAAAAAATTTAATAGAAAAATTATGTTATAAATCCTTTTCTCATAAAAAAAAAAAAAATAAATGTGAAACAATTGTAGAAAATGCAGCTTTCCTAAATCTCCGAAGAAATTTAATAATTCCTCTCTTTCTCAAGCACACTTTTTTATAGCATTTCAAAATTCTAACATTTTTTTTTTAATTCCTTTAGAAATTAACATCATTTGCCCAGGATTCTACACCTTATTCTCTATTTTAAAAACTGTTTCTGGAGCTTATCGTTAACAATATTTCGACATGAAATGGATATTACTTAAAATTCTTTTGCTCCCTATAAAAAATATGGAAACAAATTTGGTATGTCTGTTACTTTTTTTCACTTTGAGTTAGTTAAAAATTGATTAAATTTGATGATTTAAAATTCATCTCAAAAACTATTACCATTTCATGTTTCCAAATGAAAAATAAAAAATTTTATTTAGGATGCTGGATTTTGGTAATAATTTTTAATTACGGAAATTACGCTTCAGACATTCGAAATTGCTGAGTGATGAATTTATCCACGCATCTAGCTTCAAATTTGCCTAACAGTTACAACATGCTAGAATTTCAAATCATTAACATTTCATCACATCCATACAACTCAGTTAGGAATAGCGCCCTCTATTGCCTGAATACAAAAGGTACTGTGTTAATAACTAATACGCTTATTGATTAAAAAACATGATACATATAGACAAAAATAGAATTAATATTTGAAATTCCAATAATTTTAAAAGTTTTTTAATTTAATTTAAAAGAAGAAACACTTAACGCTAAAATTAAAAGTTGAAAAAAAATTATTTAAATGAAGAAAAATAAAACATTACGTTTTACTAGCTTAACATTACAACTGCGAAATATTTTCTACCATTACAAATATCTAAATATTTTCAAAATTTTTATAAATAAAATGACCAATTAGGGATACATCTTATACTTAATAGTTTATTGTTGGTATTTAAAAACTAATTCAAAGTTAACAATGTAATAATAAAATTAAAATAGCGTTCACTCTTAACAAATGTAACATTCACCTTTAAAATTTTAGTTAGCTTTATTATTTAATTTCCCTTTATCTAAAAATATTTTAAATTTCGTATAAGTGCATTAATTCTCTTTGAATATCTTTTTATTTTTGGGACCTTGTTGAATTGATGAACACAAAAATTTGAAGATAGCTTGATGAAAAGAAATCAATATCTAGAAAAAGAAATTTAAAACTAGCACACATTTTTTGTTCAAAAGAAATAAAAATTAAGTTATTACTTATTATGTTTCATTTCAATTTTTCCGTCCGTGACCGTGTTTTGGATTTTAAGGAACCAGGGATTCAGAAATTTTATCTACTACTCCTCGAAGAAAAATCCTCTGCTTTAAAATACTAGATTCATGAAAGGAAAGTTGAATAAAACATAACAAATTTCAAATGTAAATAAATTCATTCGCTACTTATTTATGTAACTTAAAAAGAGTTTCTATTGGACTATTTAAGATAAGTTTAATTATTGTGCATGTGTACAAATGGTGGATATATTTGTTCTAACTTTCTAACATAGATGGCAGCAGCAATTACTATGTACGAAGCTACGAGAAATTTCGATTTTTTTTTTTTTTTTTTTTTCCCTCCTGTCCCGTCATGTTTAATAAAAATTCAAATTAAATTTTAGTTTTCTTTGCTAGGGATAGACAAATGATTTTTTTTTCTCAGTTGTCACATGAATGATAAAGTATCAAAAATTCAGTCCATAAAACAATATTAAAATCCTCAAAGCTACTGCTAAATTATGTTATTCAAACATATTTGTTGTATTCGAATTAATCATTGAAGGTAGATATCACCCTAGTTGAAAGCGTAGATTCTAAATCGAAACAGGACAAAGGTTGAAAGATAGATAAAAGACAGTACTCCCGTAAATAACTTCTTTTTGGAAAAAAATACTCAAAACTATATTTAATACCTAACGATTATTAAATATGAAAAAAGAATCTTTTGACGCTTATATCATTTATGTTTTTGAAGAAGATTAAGTGATATTGAAAATAAAAACAATGCTATTCCAAATGTTACGCTGAAATAAAATAAAAAACCCCCGGGGGGGGGGCGTATATTTGCCAATGTTTGAAAAGGGATATTGAAACTATATAACTTGAGTAAGTAAAACCTTAAAACAGTTTTTAAGTGATTTTTGGAACCAAAATCGTAGAAAACCTTAATTTGACCTTTTAAATAAAATTATTCGACTAAAAGCTCGATTTTTACTTTTTTTTAATATCATTAAATAGCTTAAACTTTTATCTTTCCAACTATGCATCTTCCTTGTTTATAAAAGGAAAACCAGAAGAATTGGATTTCTTTTTCATTCTTTTTTAGAACCTTCTGCAACTTGTTCAACATTTAAAGAGTTGGCAAATGTAAACAAACTTCTCTCGTGACGTGGTACTTCATTTAATGTTTTACATATATTATTATATCTGTTAAACTTTTATAATTTTCTTGCGATTGAAGAATTGTCACCAATAAAGTTAATTGTAACTGTTTATTATAGTTTTTTAACTATATATTGCTCTTTGTGTGATTTTTAAATATTGAGTGTAATTGACTTTGTTGTTCCATATCCCATAAAAAAACTATCAACAATTTCAAATATTTTTCGTTATTTTGTCTTGTATATACATAGATTATACTACATTTTCTTCAGCAAGCAGTACTTTAATAATTTAAAAGAGTTAGTTAATGTATTTAGAAGGCCGCCAAGTAAGAATATGTTTAAAAAAAACATAAAAATGTTGGAAAAAGTCAGCTATTGGTGATATTATTAGTAACTGATATTGAATCAAATGATAATGTTGGAACTGAAATCATATTGAGCTATTCTTTGCTTCAGAATAATGCATATAATGAAACTTCAGATTCTGGATACGAAATTATCTTTTCTTGTTTTGATGTATTCTTGAAAATATTTGTATAAATATTAATTATATCCTTTTTTATCATTTTAAGCAACAATGTTATAATTTGTTTGCCATTTGAAGTATTATATCCCCTATTTACAACATTTTCACTCAATTGTTCCAAATATTTCCTCTCGGCTCTTGCAGTATTTTCACTCAGCTATTCGCAATATCTTTACTCAACCATTTCTAATATTTTCATTCAGTTAGACTATCCTAAAAAAGAGAGACAGTTATATAAATGTACAGTATAATAAACATTTAACAAAGAAAGGATACATATATTATGTTCTACTGGTTATATTTCTAACAGTCCAACGTTCGTTTCCCGCGGTTATTTATTTGTATGTAAATATACTTGAGCTGAAGAAAACTGCATTTCCTAGTCTAGCATAATGTGACATTCTTGGAAGCAGCTGTGAAGAAGAAAAAAAATTAAAATTAAAAAAAAGATTTTCCATTTTATTCATTTTTTGTCAATAAACTTTCAAAACATATATGTCCTTCAATGATAATATACACGATTATGAGTTTTATCTTTAGAACTAGAAAATGCATGATTCTATAATTTTATGTAAAGATTTTGGAGCTGCAAGTGATATTAGATCTATCTGGTTGAAAGTTTTATGGGGATAGAAACAATCAATGTTCAATTAAAGTTTTATTTAAAAAACATGCTTATACATTTTTTATGAATTATTTCCATGAAAGCTTGCAAATATTTACAAAATATTTAAAAATATTACTTTATTTTTGGATAAACAAATCATTCTTCCTGTTATTAAATGACTCGCTGTGTAGGAGGGTTGAGGCACGTTAAATCTGTCGAGGCCCCGAAACCTCAAGATGGGGTGATGTGGAAGTTTGGAAAGATGTGCCAGCTCAGGTGTCATCCTCGTCACTTGGTCGTCCGTCCCCAAAAACCCTCGTTTTGCTTCTAGGTGAAACTTAAATAAGCAATCAATTGCTATTTTCTTCATGGCAATGGAAACATCTGGTTAAGTGAAGCTGATAGTACTTTTTATTTGTTTATTTTTTTCATTCCCTTAAAGTTCAGATCATCAAATTTTTAAACTTCTTTAATAGATATTTCGATAATTTAAATAACCATTTTTGTAATAGTACATAATAAGACTATAGAATACATGTACTTTAGATAAAGAATAAATATATTTCGATAATTTAAATAATTATTTTCATATTAGTACATAATAAGATTGTAGAATACATGTACTTAAGATGAAGAATAAATATATTTCGATAATTTAAATAATCATTTTCACCTTAGTACATAATAAGACTATGAAATAAATGCACTTAAGATGAAGAATAAATATTGTGTAATGAAATATATGGGAAAATATACCTGGAAGACAGTTATGTTTTCTTACTTGCGATTACTCTTTTTATAATGTAAGGCGGTATTTTGATTTGTTAAACTTTATATCATTTTAGCTGTACATTTGTCACTCTTTTAAGAAAATATAGCCTTTATAAAACAAGACACATTAATACACCCTAAAAGCATATATATTAGCTCTATACATTTTCTGGAAATTCAGATAAATCATTACTGTCTTTGAAGAATGGGTTACGTAGCGTAATACGTTTGTGTGTTAAATTTGTATGAAACAAAAAAAAATCCTTCGCTATTTCGTAATGACTATATCCGCAACTATAATTTGAAAAGAAGAATGCATGTAAAATTGTAATTGGAGATCTATCTTGAAGTATTGTTGTGAGGTAATTACGAGAAAAAAGAATTCCTACATTTTATAAAAGACGTTTTCTAGTAACCGCAGAGTTCACGCGAACAAAAACTGTAATTAATGATTCGTCTTTTTTTCCCAAGTAAAATCTAGTTGATAAATACCATTCATCTTAAATCAGTTCAAAATTAGTTTCAAAATGATAAGCTATCGTTGACCGGAATGTGTAATCTGACTTTGGAGAAAATGACAATCATTGCAAGCGTACGTATAACACATCGATCAATAACTCCCGAGTCTAACATTGAAAACAACATTTTTTTTGCAAAATTTTTTTTTATTCATCAACATAACACCTTTTGTTAATCACCTTTTAGGGTGATACAATCGTTCCAACGCTTTTCCGAATTTTTTTTTTTTTTTTTTCGCTAGAAATCTTTTTTGTTGCGAGTAAATAGCGATAAACAGCTTTCTGAATCATCGACTCGTTGCTGTTTTTGTTCCATCGAAAGCAATCGCGGCACCCACTTGGAAAAAACCTTTTTCACTTCACTTCAAAAAACCTTTTTCAGTAAATACACTTCCATATGATATCTGTGTCATCTCAGCAATCTCACGGAGCTTCACTTTACGATCTTTCATTATAATTTTTGTCACTTCACTCACATTTTCCGGTGTAACGGCTTCCACAGGTCTACCCGAGCGTTCCGCGTCATTTGTGTCGGTACGCCCACGTTTAAACTCGGCAAACCACCGACAAATCGTTGCTTTTGATGGACAAGAGTCCGGGTAACATTTTTCAATCCATTGTTTCGCTTGCACGGTGTTTTTACCCATTAAAAAACAATGTTTTATCAGAACACGAAACTCGGTTTTTTCCATTTTTTAAACAAACTACAAAACGACTTTACTCCAACCTCGATAACTCAGCTGTTTCTGGTCCGATCGACTTAAAATTTTGACACGTTTCAAGCAAAGGTTCGTACTCTAGAAAGACCTGGTTACTGGTTTACTACGAGTGCCATCTCTGGGTTAGTCTCGGGAGTTATTGATTGATGTGTTACATTCTCTGAGCCATAGATGTATGTAAATAGAGATGTGGGGGGAGAGAGAGAGAGAGGCGGTGCGTCAAGAAAGTAAGAGCGCTGAGCCGCAAACGCTGGAAGAGGCGACAAAGTCGCTTTTAACTTTGTTGTATAAAGTTGTTTTTAACATTGTTGGCAGCACTGCACTCAAGATCAAACTATTGTGAGCAGCATGCGTGCTTGTTTGTCTCAGTCGATTGAAAACATCTTATTGTAGTGCCATGTTGAAATGAATGTCTGGATTCCGAATCCAGGCAGCTGCGGATTCAGGAGCGTAATTCCGGTTTCCCTTCGTGGCGGGAAATCAGCAGTCTCAGTTTTTAAAGAAATAATTACTGTTTACGGAAATGGTATCATGCACCGTACTGATGTGTGTAAGTGGTATTGTGAATGTAAAGCTTTCAGAAAGAAAAGAAGAAAAAAAGAAAAACTGTTGTTTCAACCCAAAAAACCAGAGCCTCTATCTTTTGGGATTGTAAACAGATACTTTTCTTTGAATGCTTGTCCAAGGGGGAAGTAATTAATGTCGAACGATACTGAGGCACCTTAAAAACTTCGAGAGGTGAAAAAAGAAAAAAGAGGAGGTATGTGATAAAGGGAGAAATGTTTATTGCATAACTATGCACGTCCCTTCACAGTTAACATTATAAAGTAATTATCTGGCTCATTCTGTTGGGAAATCATCAAATATCCTTTTCACAGCCCTGATCTGGTACCTTCAGAATTTCATCTTTTTACTTCATTGTATTCATGGGTGTAAAAAATTGTCTACAGCTGATGCAGTCCGGTTTTAGTTTAGCTTGGTTTTTATTAACGTCGCACTAGAAGCAACACGAGGGCTATTGGAGACGGACCTCTTAATTTTGAAACTCGGTCAAGTGACGAGGACGATACCTGAGCTGACACTCTCCTCTCCTAACTTCCACACCATGCCAATGGGAGGACTTTGGGCCCCGACAGATTTAACGTGTATCAGCCCCGGCTGCATGGCGGGTCTTTGGAGGCTATGCTCGAACCCGCGACTGAAAGAAAACCGCCGACTATGAATCCGAAACCATTACCACTAGGATACGCGGCCACCCGATGCAGTTCAGGGTGCTATCAAACATGGGCAAAATAGGCAAACATTTTGTCAAAAATTTCAAAAAAGTCTTCTCCCTGTTTACAAAGTACATTGCGATTGGTTAGTTTGGTTCTATTAACTTCGCGCCAGAAGCAACGCAAGGGCTTATTGACTACAGACCTCGTAATTTTGAACCTCGGTCAAGTCGTTGTCGTCAAACACGTCAAAAAACAATGTTTGCAGGAAGTTTCTGTGGAGTTGAAAAATAGTGTTTACTTTTTGGACAAATCTTCGCAAATGTAAGCCATTTCCAGCCAACCTTTCTGACATTTTGATGATTTTATGCTGTTGTCGATGAAATGAAACGAATAATTGGTAATCTTTCAGTTTTATTTCATAGAAATAATTTATTTGATCACGATGATTCTTTAGATGATTTTTGAAGCAAATTACTATTTGAGATATTGCCTAGTCATGATTAAAGCATATGGTACAGAGTTGCGCTTAATTTGAAGAAAAACGACCATTAGACCACTGAAAGTTCTTATACTTTTGAAAAGAGGATTTGCTATAATTTTCACTAATTAAGCATTTAATTGAAGCTAGGGAAGCAAACAGGTAAGCAAAGATTTGAACGACTCGAAAGTGAAAATAGTTTTAAATGGGAATATATATATATATATATATATATATATATATATATATATATATATATATATATATATATATATATATTAGGGTAATAAACTGGATTTATCTACCATTTTAAAATTAATAAGAGTATAAGGTTACTTAAGGTATTAGACTTCTAAGAGAGTGTAAGTAATAAAACTACTTTAATGGTACCGGGAAAACCCTATCCCTCCCATGTTAAATTGACCTACTTTATGCCACTTTTTCTCAAAAATAATGCAAGATAGGATTATAAAATTTTCATAGAAGTTAGAATAATATGTTTTACATTCTTTAACTCGGCGTTGTCTTTCTAAGTAAAATAGGAAAAATAATTTTTTATTCATAATCATCCTTATTTAGCATTTCTGGCACAATTTTACAACCTAAAATAAATAATTCTCAACCCCCCCCCCGAGTTAAAGTATGTAATAGAACTTGATATAAATGTCATTAAAAACTGAATTCATGTTTCATACATATTGAGAAAAAGAAACATGAACGTAAAAAATTCCTGTTTTGAGAAAAAATTGCATTTTAAGATTTCATTGATACTTTTAATGCTGATTAAGAAGTTAAATTTAATAAATTCCTCATTTGTATGTAGGATTATCACCTTCTTATAAGAATCTTCAGGTTTCCTTTTTCCTTTTTGCTTTTTTTATGGCATTTTTTTTTGCTATTTGGATGATTTCCATTCGTGTTGGTAATGCTTTCTCTGTCTAATTCCTCCGCACTTTTCATACAGTGATTATCTGTGTGATGGATTTCAGTTCCAAATAAAGTATGGTATTTTCCACATTAAAGCAAGAAACAATATCAAAGACACAAAATTTTAGAATCTCGACGGCCAAAAATACATTTTAGTATTTGAGTCAGATGTCACTGTTCACAGATTCGTTAGTATTCTGTGTTTTGCTAATAAAAGCATTCATTTTCTTAGCACCTCTGGATTTGCAAAATTTCTAAATACAGACTTGATGACTTCCATTATTGGTAGCATGTATGTGTGTTCATGCGTTTCACCTTTCGCTTGGGCACAATGAAGATCACAACAGTTGTCGGATCCAACTGGATATAGTCCATGATTTCGATTTCCATTACTCGACAAAAAATGGAAACAATCAGCCCGAACAGCCTACTGCATTTTTTAAGGGAACCAACATTTCTAAAATATCTGTAATGATGAAATAATCTGTTAACCTTATAACTCGCACATTAATGCTCTCATTACAGTTTTCACACAGATAATTAAAAAATTGAATGGAAACTATTTCAGGATATAAATATTTGAAATGAAAGTAATTCGTTTAAGGGAGTAGAACATTAATGATACAGTGTATAATAAAATGTTTGTAATCTGTTGAAATAATATATAATATTATTAAGGCAATTAACCAAATCCTCATCATTAATTAATGAAGATTAATTACGCATAAATAACATCATTGTACATAGGCGGATTAAAAAGTTTTCAGAATCGGGTAACGACAATTTATTGAAAGCTAGACAATTTCATCCAACGCTAGAGAAAAGATACAAGAAAGGACAATTTATTCCAATTACTAGGATCACGAGAGAGTTCTTTGATACATCTCATAACTATTTGTTTTGGTAGTGCAATTTCGACTGCTTTTCTTACAATGGCTTTATTATCAAGATGGCTTGCAGATATTTTGAGCAAGACTTAACAATTTCTTCTCCGTTAGATAAACGTTTTGTTTTTTAGCCAATGCTAAAGTAATTTCATAATTCAAGCTTTTGTCGTTGCTACGTCTTCATAACTTACTTTAGCAAATATATTTTGTCGTCTTCTGATTTCTTCCTTTTTCTTAGTCACATATTCTTTTCACAACTCAGACCTAAGAAAAAATTTCATTTTTTTGTGTAAGTCTGATGCTGTGTTTTACAGTGTCTTTTTATATCTTGTCTTCTATTAAGCGAAAAAATACTTCCACAATAGTGTTCTTACGTTGCCATCCTTGAAAGTGTTGTCTTCCGGCATTTATATGTTTGTCATCTCTCCCCCTTCCCCGTTCATATAATTGTCCAAACACTCCAGGAAGCCATTTATGGAAAAAGCCTTCGGAAAGCTTCGTCACATTTTCCATCATCTCTTCTTAATCTATAAAACGTGTTCCTTCAATTTCATTTTCAGCCGTGAAAACATTTAAAAATTCAATGGTGGTAGTTTGGGAGATTAGGGATGGTGTAACAGAGTAGTAACATGATTCCTAGCAAAGGATCTTTTCACAATCATGGAGTGATGTATCAGGGCATAGTCATGCAACAAAACTCGATCGCTTCCTGAATATTTTTGTAGTCGCTTTCGCCTGATTGCTTCACGTGACCAGCTCAGGATCTCCATATAAAGCTCTTTATTGACGTTTGTTCGCCGGACTGCACTCATAACTTTTAGAATGCTCAGTACTCTGATCTGCAGGGAAATAGGAAGATCACCCACTCCAAAAATACCATTTAATGCTTTTGCGACTCTGGCGAAAACGCTTATGCCACTTGCACATTATTAGCTTTTTCATCGCATCTTTTCCCTATACTTTCTTCAGTATCTTAAAAATTTCAGATGATGATTTCACCAGCAAAAAGCAGAATTCATTGTTGGTTCGTTACAACAATGACGACATTTCAAAATCCGATGAGGGAAAACATTGTTTTATCAGAAAACAAACAATAGATTTTGCCGACAGTGTATTCTCACGAACCTGCAATGACGCTTCCTACAACGCTACTCTTAAAAATGAAAGGAAACATTTATAAAGCTTTTTTCGGATACTGCGAAGGGTTAATCAATGACCCTTTCGATCTTCGAGGTAATCTTTGCGACTTTGGCGACAAATTGAAGATTCTTGAAAATACTCGATATTACTGTTTCGTTGTGATTTGCTATCTATTCATGTTGCTAAGCTGTTCAAATATAGTTTTCCTGTTGTGCTGTAAATCTGTACAAGTTCTGTTACATGTGCTTCTGCTTTTCCTGACAATATGTAAAAAGAAGTCTCTCTCCATTATCCTCCTTGCTGCACGATTTTCACCGAACATCCACGGAGTGATTTTTGTAACAATACGTAACACAAAAGGTGTCCGAATGGCTCGGACCCTTTTTCTACTAGTCCTGTCAACCTCAGAAAGAGAAATTATTCTTACAGCTTACACCTGTTCGCTTGTAAGCAACCATTCAGGGATTTTTTGACCATATTACCTATGATCTATGTTACTTCAACTATGAATGTTACATACAATAGCAATTTCGAATGCTATGTTACAGTAAGAAGTTAAAAGCTAATATTGTTGTACTAATAGGCAAAACTTCGTTCTTACTGAAAAATCAATACATTAACTCGTTGGGGGTAATTCCTGTTTGAAAACATTTTTAAGGAGAAATAATTTCTATTAGTGTTTTACTATTAGTGTTTTCTATTAGTGTTTTTCTAGTTACCACGGTGTCTTATTATTCGAAATACTTAGACTTCGTGAATTACAGTGTGGCCGCGTTAGCCTACTGGTCATGGTTTCGAATTCGTGACAGACGGTTTTCGTTCGATCGCGGGTTCGATCCTTGGCCGCTAAATCATAATTTTCATACAAAATATCTTATCTCGTTGTATTTCAGAAAAAGCAATACAATTTGGTTTTGTTGAGATGACTCATAAATGATGAAGGTACCGCTCCTTTACATTAAATGTTAAATCAATTTACTTTCTATAAATGAATCATGTCCAAATGAAGTTATTGTGCATTAAATACCTATCTTATTGATGAATAGCCGCGATAGCCAAAGGGTTATGAGCTCATGACCGGCTTTATTTCAATCGAGTTTTGGGTTCGAGCTCTGGTGCCATTGAAGACCCGTCGTGCATCGGGGCTAGTGTACGTTAAATCTGGTCAAGGCTCCCTAATCCTTACATTGGGATGATATAAAAATTAGATGAGAGGGGTGCCAACTCTATTCTCTTGACAGAGGCTCAAATTTACAAACTCCGTTACTAGTAGCTACTTTTAAGAGAGACGTTGATAAACAATGAATCAATCGTTGAGAAATTCTGGTTAAGGCTCCCGTTTACCGGCCATTTTGATTTCGTAGATGTAATGTTAATCCTATAGAATTTCTACACTGCCATTCTCAAATCCAAACTATTGTATCTATTTTATCCCAAAAAAAAGTGCACCCGAAAGAGAAAAAAATGAAGGAGTCAATTAAATAATTAATTAATTAATAATATTTAACTAATTGTTTGGTAATTATTAACCATAATCTTTGAAGTGTTTCAATATTGTGTGTGATTACGTATTGTTAATTCCTGATAAAAACTAAAAAAAGATTAATTCATTATATATTATTGAAACACACACATGCATTGTGTCTTTATAATTTACTATTATTTCTGGTGAGATGTATCAGTCAAAGCATTTGAGATATGGCGTCGTAAGATATGAGTATGTTACTGAATTTTGAAACAAAGTACTATTTTAGTATTTCAGCGAACAAAACATAAGATAAAGGGGTCGTACATTTCGTTTTTTGGCATCGTGCCGGAAAATTTTGATACTGCTGCTAGCAAGATTCTTCGCAGACATCACAAAATTCATTTAAACAACACGGTTTACTAAGTTACATTACAGATAAAGAATTTTATTTTCTTGCGAGTTGAAACAATATTGAATTCTATTTTCTCATATCCAATTTTACGAACTTGTTATTCTTTTTACAGTGTATGATTTATTTAACATGTTTAATGCAAAGCATAAGAATAAATAAAATATATAAAGGTAAAAATATGTTACTTTTTTGTTTTATTTTTGAAAAGTACTGTTTTCTGTGCAAAAAATTTAAAAAAAAAAGGGCAGTTCATTTTCTAACTTTTTTTGCGATTCTCACCGATCTGAGTGTTGAAACTATTCGCTTTTTTTGTTATTTCATTATGCCAAATTTAAAGATTATTTCTCGAGTTCGAAATAAATCTTTAAGAAATACTATTTTCAAACCAAATTTCAATATTTTATGATGATTCAGCAAAACTAATTGGATTTTACAGCAACCGTTCTTGATAATGACTAACCAAAATAACATGTCAGTTGAAAGTCACTTTCTAGATATACATGTCATGCGTGAGGTGTATGCATACTATCACCATAAATATTCACAGATACTGATATTCTTAAAATATAATATGTATTGCGATTATCTTAGAAAAAAAATGCTTTTTGTGCCACTTTTAATATAAAGGATGGAAATTAAGTTGTAAAATCTTATATAATGTACTAAAAATATTTTACAAATATATGTACTAAAAATATTTTACAAATATATATTAGAACACGTAAGTATATTAATTTATTTTCAGTAACTGTGGAAAGATTATTTATAATTATCAGTCATAATCCGTGGATTAATTCACTCTTTAAATGAATTAAATACCTAAAAAAGTTGTATCTTAAAGAGTAATAATGAAATATGTTCATTTAACATACTGGATATTTATTAATCAAAAAAACAAAATAACCATAACACAAGTAGTGGTATCTAAAAATTTGAAAAAAATAATCAGTAAAATTCCTTGGAAAAAAAAAGAAGTGGTTATTTAAAGAAAGCTAAGTACATGTTATTTTATAAAATACTAATAGGAAGAAATTTTTTATTAATTTTTCTTCTATTATCATAACACAAATAATGATATTTAAAAAAATTGAGAAAAAATAGCAAGTAAAATTCCTTTAAAAACTTAAAATTATTTTTTTGGAAAAATGTAAAATATTAAATGTTAAATGTACATTATTTTATAAAACAATAATAAGTAGCATTTTTATTAATTTGACATTTTCTATATTGCTATGAATCAAAGAAATGCGTCTAGGTTTTCGAATTAAGACAAATATTTTTTTTAAAAAATTCAAAAATATGATGTACAATTAATAACTTTAAAAAGTACGAGAAATAATTTAAAAGGCTTTCAAATTTAAAAAGTGGTCTAAAACTTCAAAGAATTGAATAAAATGGGAAAATAATTAAAATTTTTCTAGGATTTTTCTATAATCTGTTAACTGTCATTGCAGAATATGTACAAGATAACAAAAGTATGAACTCAACAGGTCATCAGCTAAATGCTGATGATGAGACGAAATGCATCTCTTCATGTCATTAACTGAAAGATAATATATCACCGGTTCCACGTTTCTGATTTTTATCGTAAAATAAAGATTGATACTTCCGTATTTTTTTTAATTAAACTTGCGAATGTTTCAATGTTTACTGAACAGTAAATGGTGATTTTTTTTCCCAAAACCCTTAATATGTATACACAATATTGACATTTCGTCTAAAAAACTAATGCTAATATGGTATTTTTCTGCTATGTAACGCAAGTCTTGAATCATTATTTTAAATGAGTTTTATGCTGACGTGAACTATATTCTAACATTTAAAAGAACAGTGAATACAAACAGCGAATAAAATCTGTTCGACGTGGCATTCTACTCATTAAACAAAGAATTATCATTCCATAAATCATTTACATGACTGGTAATGACCCCACAGTGAGACAGAACCGGCGACAACATATCGGAATTGGTCATGCATTTCCAGAATTAGCATTATTTCTACTATTCGTGCTTCCTGCCAATCCCTCTCGTCAACAGCTGCCCCGATCAATGTCAAGCTAGTGCCCCACTGTGTAATCCCACGCTCACCTGTGTTGCAGCCCTAAGCGAGTATACAGGGGCGGCGGCAGACTGCGTTCTGAGTCAGTAGAAAACGATCGATACATTCTACACTCTGAGATATAGCAGACGATTTTGAAGAGGAAGATGGCGGGCGTCGGAAATGTGAGTTTTCGGTTTCACTGGATCACGTAAGAAGATACAGGTCTCAAGACAGCATGGAGCCAGCTGCACAGGTAAGGTTTTGGAATTGATTGTTCGCTTCCTTTATATTTAGAAGTATTGGTATCGTTCTCAACGTTAAAAATTCGAATCGAGAACTCCAAAGGAATCCGTAAAAATCAGTTTATTGACTCACACAACTCTATGTATTTGTAAATGGAATTATATTAATCTTTTATATTTCAATTTTACGCGTTTTATACGTTGACGGATACTTGCAAAACGTATTAAATTACAAATGAATTTTATGTATATTTCGAATGGTTGTAATCAATGATGTTGCTAGAGGTGTAATTCAAAACAATAACAAACATTTCATTCATAGATTCCCATCCCTTCCCCCATAGCAACAATGCTGCCAAGGGAGTAAATAAGGGAGTCAGATACACAGAATTGGTCAATACATGTGTGACTCTGAAAATTAAATATCATTAACTAACATCCTATTATACACATATTTAAAAAAAACATAATGTTCCAGTACATATTTAAAAATTATTAAAATTATTTTTTGATTATTAATTTTATATATTTTAACTGCTGGATCATTCTAATTTGAAGTTAGAAAGATAGTTTTAACTGCATATATTATTTTATTTTACTTCATTTTCACACATTTTTGTAATTTTCTGTATGTAATTTATGGATAAGAGTCTAAGAAATTTCATATCTGTGTAAGCAAATATTACCTGTTTTGGAATTAAGCAAATATAAGTTTTTTTAGTTATAACTATCTGTTTATATTTTTAATAAAAACTGTATACATACTGAGATTTTCAACTTTCACTTTAATTTAGCAGATAACGCTTGCTTTTTTTTTTTTTTCGATTAAATTATGAAACATTTCAGAAGAGATCAAAACTCCTACAAATTTATTTGATTTTGGTATAAATTCTTAGCTTTTTAAATATTTGGATAAAGAAAAAGTCAATTAGTGTATTAATTACATTATTAAACAAGTCTGTGTTTGAGATTATTCTCCTTAGTGGTTATAGAAAAATAAATTATCAAAAATGTATTTAAATACTGAAAAAGCTATTTGATCTAAAAATATGTTAGTTTTAATGCATTGTTAAATTTCAAGCAAGGCATTATTAATGATTTATTACTAAAGTATTTCCGTTCTGTTATTCTATGATAATAATCCAAATACTCTATCGTTCCTGTCTTAATTACTTTGTCTAATCTAACTATTGTTATGAAATTTAAAATATTTGAAATAAACTTGAGTTTAAGTAAAAAAAAAAACTTATAACATTTTTTAATAAAATGCTTGCTACACTTCCAAAAATCTGAAAAGAAATATTTTACTGGAAATAAATAATAAATTATAAAATTTCAGTATTTCACGATTAGACTGAAAAGAATTAATTTTATTGGAAGATAGCTGTAAAAATTATGTTAAGTGTTAAATAAATTTCTAAAAAATAGAAAGCGTTATATCCATTTCATATTATAAACTCACTTAATTTTAAAAAAAAATTTACCCATTGACTTAATTTACCATTCTATATACATAAGTAAATTTTTTCCTTTAATACTACATTTATGCTAAATAAAATAAAATTGATAATTTCTAAATATTAATGTTTCAATAGCAAACATTTTTAAAGAAGGACATGTTTATGGTTGACAAAATTAATACATCGATTACTGATGATTCTACTATTGTTTTATAGACGGAATGTCAGCCGGCTTTTGTAGACAACAAAATATGCTGTGATGATTCAGCATTTTCCCCTTCAATAATAGAAATTGGTTTCATTGATGAAGATGAAGCAATCAGTGATTTGTCAGAATTTTCCGTCAGTGAAGAAGACAAGGTAAGACTTTTTTATTAAATAAAATCGAATTTCTGTATATCGAATTTAAAATATTTTACTTCATAAAATCGATACATAGAAACTTTGAAGTACGGAAACGCATACTGAAACATTTTCATAGCTTTCGTTTTAAAAAGAATGAAGTCAACAATGTTCATTCTTAGGAATAATGAAGACTTAGTTTAATAAAATGTACCAATATGTAATTTACAAATTTGCTGACAATGTATTAAAAACTAAATATTTCTACACTAAAAATTTTTACTTTTCGACTAATATGTTTTGAATATATTTTGCTGAAGTAGTTTTCTAAATAATGTTGACTTTTATTTAGAAAGGTAAAAAAAAAAAAAAATTCTACATTCTTACATTTTATTTTGTTTCTAGAAAAAAAGCACAAACTGTTCAGATATTTCAGAACACTCCTTTGAGTTGCAAGTGCTTCTTTATTCTCTGAATGAAATTTTTCTCTAGTTTTTTCTGTCATATCACTTTTGACCGTAATATTTTACGATTTACTGAACTATTTTTTTGACTTTGTAGAATATAGAAGTAACAGGAAAAGGGTCATTTTCTATTTAATACAAAAAATGTGTGTATCTGTGCTTCATACTTTCCTATGTTGAGAAACCAAAATTCCAAAAGACATATGTCTGTTAGATAAATGCATATGCATTATTTAACTTCTTCCTTAGATTCCTTTATTTACCAAAGAAACAATTCTTAATTATATCTCCTTTGTTGTATTATTTATTCATTTTATTTTTTACATTTTTTTCAATGGTCCTTGTCAATTTTAAAATGACTCGAAGAACTGATTCAGTTTAATGTCATAAAAGTTATATAGTGCCCGAAATTTAACTATATTTTTTTTTATGAACAAGATCTAGTAGAAACTATATATGGCCTATATTACAAATAATAGTTTGTTACCGTTGCACTTTAACACCTCATAATTCTGAACAACGGTCAAGTGACTAGAACATCTGAGCTGGTAACTCCTCCGTCAAATTTCCGCACCACGACCGAATTTGAGTAGCAGTTCGATGCCATAATTTATGACAATAATTAAAAATGTAAAATAATTCAATTAAACAAAAAATTATCGAAAATTATGAGTCATATTTTGGAAATAATGTCTCTAATTTAAAAAATGTAGAACGTCTAGATATAACTAAACTGTTAACGTTTTAACGTATTGAAAATGTATTTCCTGGAATTTTTTTAGAATTTTTCACATCAGAGTGACAAATTAATACTTTTTTACTTTTCCTTTATAATTCATATTTAACTGAATTTATTACATACACTGAATATTCGTATGATCAAATTTCGGCTCAAAATGGGTAAACCAAGAAATATATTATGTTGTTCTTGCTTTATATAATAAAATTAAAATAAATTCCATCAAAAATAACGCAGACATTTAAAATTTATTTTCAAATACTTCTGAAAAATAATATTCTTGAAATTTTTGAAAATTTGGAATAATTATGGTTTTAATAAAAGACATTTCAAACTGACGGATAAAACAAATGCAGTGCGTTCTAGAGTTTTTATATTCGCAGATGAATTAGTTTTCTAAATCATTTTTTTATCGTTACAAAGTTCTTTTTATAACTAAACATCTCTACAGATCTAAAGTCTTGAGCTTCTCGTGAATTTCCAAGAGGAAATTTTGCATTTATTTAAAAATTTCCATCAAAATATTCCGAACCTTGGCGAAAAAAGGAATGAGAAAGCTTGCAAAAACGCAGTCACTAATTACAACACATTTTTCTTCTTTTAAGCTCATCAACAAACAAAATAATCCCTCTCAAAATGTCTTTCACAACTTAAACTATGATTCTTTCGTAGAGAGGACAGGAGTTTGGCTGATTTCCAACCAAATGATGTAAAACTTTGACTTGGTTTAGTTTCAGTTCTATTTTACAGCAGAGGGAAAGTATTTTTGTTTACGTCTCTGGAAAATTCAAGTTCTCTCTGTTCATTTTCGTTTCTTTCTCCTTTCAGGCTTACAATGGACGAATTCATTCTGAAATTTATTATCGTATATCTTAAAAGTTTTTTTTTTAAAAAAAAAACAGATTTCATTTAACATTCTTTTTTTTTTTTTTTTTTTAATCTAGATTAATATGTTTGACTTAAAATCAATAATTCCTGTCTTGTGAATGAACTTTCGGAGTGTGGGTTTGACCACATGCGTCTATTTTCTTCCCGACCACAGTCTCTCTAGTGTCAAAATTTAAATTTGGCGCCTTTCCTAAAACTGTGTTTAAAATATCGTTTGACATCAATCATTACGCACGTGCGCATCACTCGTTACGTCATCACTGGCGTCAGTAAGAGTGTGTGTATCAAACTCTTTTAGAAAATTTTAAAGTGGCGGTTATTTAAAGCGAAGAATTCGCTTATTTCGAGTTTTTTATATTCCGGATATAGCATTGTAGAAAATTCTGGAAGTAATTTTGAACTTTTTGAACTTCATGAATATAAGTGTGTTGTTTATACTGCATGTTTATTTTTGCTCTGCGCTTTGGCAACTTGTTTTCCTCTCGGTATAAAAACTTTAAATGAATTTTTACTTTGTAAAAATAAAGTGAAATTTTCTGAAATTTTTTTAATTTAAAGGCTAACTTTCTTAAATTAATAAAAAATGTTATAAAAACATTTCATTTATGCAAATGTGGTGTAAATGTAATTTAAATATATGTATATATAATATAATATCTTTATTTAAAATAAATGTATATATAAAATTATTTATTTATTTAAAACAAATCTATATGTAATGTAATTTATTTTCATTAGTACTTTTATATGTAATATACTTTAAAATATTTTTTCTTTTGAAATTAAAGGAAAAGCTTAAAATAAATTCAATTATTTTGTTTTTTCTTGATCCTAAGCTGTATTTTCTGCTAATTATTAAAAACTTACATTTAATCCAATTTCTTTGTATCATAATTGTTTGACTATCTTCTTTTTTAAATTCCTAAAATTTTACTATCTTTTTTTAATTCACTTTCTTATATTGCAAGTGAGAAAAATTCAATTATTACATAAAGATATATTCAGTTTAGAAATCACGAACTTTAAATATATTCAGCTAAGAAATCACGAACTTTAAATATATTCAGTTTAGAAATAATGAACTTTAAATATTTTTAAGAAATATACAATATATTCTTATTTCTGAATTCTTTTCCATATGTTGTTTTATAAAAAAAATTTAACAGCTTTTGTATTTAAATCATTTGATTCTTATTTAAGTAATAAATACGAATTCAAACTTATATTATTTAAAACAGTTCTAAGACGTGTTAAGAATTCATAACTAATTTAATATATATAGTTATCTTAATTTATATTAGGATGTTTATCTGTATCGTGATTAAAAATAAGTGCATTTGCTGCAAATATCCACAATTTACTTATAATAATTTGTTTTGGATATTTTATCAAAAGTGCACATAATAAACTGTGTATATATGGGCTTTTTTTTTCTTTGTTATAATCGAAGCATGTAACATATCCAAAGAAAAATGATAAATATTTTTCAGGATTAATAGATGTAATAATAAGAGTTTAACCAGTAGATGAAGCAGATTCTATAAATTATTTTTAACTGAATTATAATTTTAATTAATATATGTTTAAACATTTATTATTATCATATTATAATTTTATTAACATATATTTTAACTCTTGTAAAGAAACTGGACACTTTTCTTGTTGTAATATTAAAAATTAACTTATAGAAAAACACACAATATCATAAATATGACTCAAATAGTTTCCTATGTTATTAAAAAAAATTGATTCTATTTAATTTATTTTTATTCTCCAGCATTTGAAGTTTATAGTTTGTCTAATTTTTTTAAGATTACAAACTCAGAAAAGATTCATAACAATCAAAATTTCATCATGGTTTAAATTAATAACTGTTTCATTTTTAATGCTTTGCAAGTCTTTTAGTTTAGTTTTTGATCTCAGTATTCATTGTATTATTCCTATACGGCGTCGAGTATTATTAGAAAAAGAATACAGGATAATTTAGCTTTCAGACTGTATATTCTAGTATAAATATGATTTTCAGAAACTATTGTATGTCGATTACCTTTTCTTTGTATATGTTTTCTTTAAGGATAACAGTTAAAATTGATCCTTGTCCCTAATTGAAAGGGATATAATATTTGGGAAATGTTCATATTTCAAAATTACACTTGAGCAAGATACTATTTCTTTGTAAATTTAGAAAATATCTGAAATTCTAATTTAGTGCTTTTGATGAAGAATCATATTCCATGTATATCACACAAAACTCTCAATAATTTGTATGTCTATTTAATTGAAGCATCTATGAGGTGACTTATCAAAGCTTTATAGAGCAAACAGGTCAATTTAAAAGGTAATCAACGCAATGAACAAATCCTGATATACTCACTCCTATACTGTATGTCTTGATTTTCTCGTACGTCTTTACAGCATGCATTATGTACTTAGCTAATACACAATAATATATTAGTGCGTACGCAAACAGAATATACAAACAATATTAGCACAGAATGTGTACAAAATCATAACTCTCTCTCTCTCTAATCAAAATTCAGTAAAATCATATGTACAATTTTATTCAAAATCGATACCCAAGTCCATTCTTCCTCAAATTAATAAATATCAAAGTGTTTCAACCTCTGCAAAATAATTCTGAGCATTTTAAATCAACGCATTTTTTTCTTAAAGTTATTTGAATGTTATATTATTTCAGAAATCGATTGGAGTATATTCTAGAGATTATTTCGATGACAAGTATAATTTAAGCAGGTTAAAAAATAGTTTTCCAGATCATTTATTCTATTACAAGTAGTGCAAATTGCCTTACTCTGTGGATCTAATTTGTATAAAAGTTCAGGAGTTATTATTTTACTATAAATCCGGAAACCCAGAATCTACACACTACTGTTTGTCGTCCAATTAAATGTTATCTCAATGGTCAATGCATTTCCAAAAATTGCAAAACATTTGCTGTAGTAAAAAAATATCATTAGTTAATTTCATTCAGTTTTGATAATAGTTTGCGTGGTTGTCATCAGAAGCTACCCAGTCTATAATTACATCAACTTCCATTACCGATTACCGATCAATCCAAAAAAAATTTTAAGGATTCGGAATCCTAAGAATCACTATTTGAGTATTAAATTTTATTGTATGGGAATTTCAATGGCCAGTTAATGGATAATTTTAGGGGACATGACTGCAAAGTGTTTTTGTAAAACAGATAAAACTTAGTAACTATAGTATAAAATGAGCAGATTATTATTAGATTCCGTTAGTTTATCTATAATTTGCAAATAGCTAGCGCTTCAGCTGTGAAGATGAAGATTGGATTTATTTTATAAGAAAAGGAAGTAGTTATTTTGAGTAACGCCAGCTATAGAAGTAACGTGTTGGCTTTTAGATGCGTGAGTAGCTATTATGAAACAATCCTGGAATCTGTGTTCAACCAGTTCATTAAATCAGCTTCTAATTATAGGCAATGGTAGATTTTTATTTTGGATGAGGAACTCTCTTTAATATAAATCGTACATGGAAGTCTGTAAAGTGGCTCAATCTTGGGATAGTTACAATCTGTTCCCTAATAGTATTCAGACTTTGAAGTGTATCCTTGATTATGTAACTGATTTTAACCGCTACAGTAATCGAATTATCATGACATTGAGCTCATGGTCCGCCTTGTTCAGGTCGCGTAGTTGCTCGATTCTTGATTCCACTAAGAACCAGGATTATAAAAGAGCTGTTTCACAACAAATCTTTCGGGGCTCAAAATTCACTCGTTGGGGTGGGGTGGAAGCTTCAAAAGTGGTGCACCAGAGTTCAGGTGACATTATCGTCACTTAATCACTTTCCAAAATTGAGAGGTGGTCATCAATAACCCTCTAATTACTTCTAAGTCTGATTAAAAACAATCAATCAATTAAGCTTTGTTAACAACATTCATTGCCATAGAAAATAAAAACAACAGTGTAATAACTTGCATGACAAATTATTCCAGTCTGAACTTAAATGGATAGTGAAAATTTAAGATACTTCATTTTCTTTAATTACAGATGTTTTATGTAATAGTATAACGTTTCTTCAACTCAGATAATTTTCTTACTTTAAAAGGAAATTTTCAAATCGTGTTAAGAAATAGGGCTTGAAAGATAAAAGGGTATGAAAAGCTTATAAAAAATATACAATAAAAAGAGCAAAGTCCACATTATGCACTCCATAACATAGATCAGATTCAATTAGTTAAATAACTGAAACAAAGTTAATGGTATCTCTATATTGTATTACACATAGCCAAAGTGTGTTCAACATAAATTTTTAGAAATTGCCAGCCGAATGAGATCAAACTTTATCATATTCAAAAAATGAGATTGAATTTGAAAATACATCCCGTTCTATTAAATCACTGATATTGATTTCGGTAAATATAAGCTTTAAACTACAATACATTTAGAATTCGATATTCAATTTAGACTCTTCGTTTTATGGATATAAGTGAGAGGTAATTTTCACATTCGATAAGTACATTCCGATTTAGAATTACCAAAAGTAAGTAACCCTAGTAATATAATCATATGATAAGAAAAGCGTTGCAAATTTTAGTTATCTTTAGATGGTTCAATATCTTAGAGAACTTAAGCGACTGGAGCAAGCATCTCAAAATAGAACACTTTTTTATCATCACGCTATACGTTTTTCATCACCGTTCTACTTACTCGAGAGATGCCTAATGGACATCGAGAGTTCTTTTTTTTAAAAAAAAAAAAAAAAAGAAAAGAAAAAACTCAGCCTAATTAATCCCCCTGTCTGCTGTTCGTTGCAGAGTCATTTATTTCCTACCTAGCACGACAACCTAATTCGTTGAAGTGTCGTCAAAATTTCGTATCTTCGACGAGCAGGCTTCTGCAAACGACTCTGATGAGACTGAAATGAATCACTTCCCTAAAACGAGAAACGCAAAAAAAGGATGCTGCGAAAAACGCATCAAAATAAAAACTTTATTTAGCTATTTTTAAGTTGCAGCTGGACGAGAATCAACGCTCAAGAGCGTTTTCAGTGTCAAGTGCTTGCGGGGGAAAAAAGATAAAGAGAACGGATGAGACTAAAACGCGTGAATCTGAAGCGTCAGCTAGGGTGGGATTGTTTATGAATTACACAAGGGTTTTCTTCTGCCAAAAGTCATCTTTGAGATTTCACAGAGAGAGTCGACGTGCTTCTATCCTCTTCAGGATGCTGTCTGCGAGAGGCAGTTACTCATGTATGTTAACTGGTACCTAGTGCTTCATGCGTAAATTTGGTTGTACGCTTTCTTGTTAAAGAATCGAATCCAGTGTGTTTGAAAACAGCTTCTGGCGTGTGTTTCATTGTAAACATTTTGATAAGGTATCTAGTGTGCTTATTTGTTCTTTCAAATCAAGTGATTTTCCAACATCAGAGATATATTCTTTATTAATAAGTTATTTTAAAAGAATGATTTTAATAGCGTCAAATACATATCAAAGTATATTGCTTTCTATATTTCAATGAAATTATTGTCCTTGCATTCCTTATAAATGAAGATTCTGATTAATTAGCTATGAGAAGACTTTTTAATAACATTCCAGAGAGAACAAGGTGTGCTGAGATTTGAACTGTTTCTTATAAAGAAAGCAAGAAAAGTTTTTATTGGACTATACAAGTATTTACCTAACAAATGAAGAACTAGCTCACTACAAAAAAATAAATAAATAAACCGAATACGTCTTTTAGAGTGGTGAGAATACATAAGTGCTTCGAAATGGATGTAATCGATTTGTGGGAGCTTTTATCATATGTGGATGGACTGTCTTTCGAAACTTATCCATGGGACTTATTTTATTTGTGTCGTCCACCGGTTAGTATCAATTATATTATTAAATAATTTATTTTAATTTTGTATCTGAATTTTTATTAAAATATACTGTGTATTTTACAAATTTAAGATAAATCATTTTTTATCAATATATATAAAGTATCTTCAAAAATATAGTTTTTATTTCTTATGAAAATATTAGCACGTTGAATTTAAGGATTTTGAAACGTATGAGAATATGAATGCTTCATTGTTTTTTTCTATTTTATTATTTCATATCTTAAAAATATTAAAAGCCGTGATTCCTATGCATTTATTATATTTTATTTATCATTATTATTATGCTTGATTCTTGTTCCTCTAAAAATATTTAATTCACTTCTCAATATTTGGAGAAATAGCTTTAAAATTCTCACCACAAAAGTCTATTATGAAAATCATGTATGTTTCAAAAAGCTATCAACAAAATGCTACATAAATATAAAAAAAAACAATTTTTCTATTGAATTTTATTTAAATTTAACTAAAATAGAATTATTACGTATTTCTGTAATGGATCTGTAACATTTTTAACACATTTACTGCTTGTTCAGTTACAATTTTTGAGTGTTTATTTATTGCAATACTATTATGATTATGTTCAGAGATTTTATCAAAAAAGTTATTTAAAAAAAACTGCATTTTAAAATGTACACCAATTCTTATCCTTTTGAAACTTTTTACATGCGATTTTTTTAAAAAAATTAAATAAAAAAATTTAATGCTCTCATTAAAGTAATAATAACAATATAATAAATGCACGGAAAAATAATTCCAGATAAAAACCAACGTTTTTAAAAACAACGTTTTTATATAAATTTGGCGACAAGAATTATTTGGCAGTATTTTGCCAAATGTGGCTACCCTGGTCCGTTTTACGGACTTAACGTTCAGCCAAACAAAAAAAATCGCCAAGTTTGGTGCCAATTTTTGAAATCGCGCCAAGTGGTTGGGATAAACTGCATTATTGAAGAAAATACTAGCTAAAACTTGTCGCAAATGTCAAAATATCGCATTGTTAGGCGAGTGAGAACGATTACCAAGGTTTCAGAGTTCTAGCTTGATGGGAAGTTGGTTAAATTAACGATCGAAAATTTGATGACACACACACACACACACACCAAGTGAAATTCAGAAAAACGTTTTAAAATAGGTTATTGTGAGACCAATTAATTTCCTAGAAGTGTTTCCAAACCTAGGTCATATTTAACGTTACGGAAGCGGGGGAAATTCTGTGTGAAGAGACCCCTTTAATACACATTAACTTCTGGTTGTTTTTATTAAAATTGGTACATTATGAAATGAAATAATGAAAACCATACATAATTTATAAAAGTTAAAATCTAGTGTTAATTTAGCTCATTTATATCTCAATAATTGTCTAAAGGGCTTTTTAAAAATAGAACTGGATATTTAAAACAATCAAAAAGATATTTCTCACATATTACATTTTTTATGAAAAAAAAAACTATGGATAACATTAATTTAGTGACTAAGACATTCATTTTAATACATGCTCAGCAGGTAATCAGCATAATCTTTTTCAGATTAGCAATTGCCCTAAACAAACGAAAAGTTGAACAAATTTTACACTGAAAATATTGAAAATGTTTTATAAATGTAGGAGATTTCATTCTGTTAAATAAACTATTCATACATATTTAGCATAATGTTTTGTTTAAAGAAATGGTGTTAAATTACATTTCGTTAAAAGAATTAAAAGTTATAGGTGAACAGTTATCTTCTTCATAAATTCACTGACTTGGAGGACAATTCCTCGATATTTCGTACAATGAACTGATGTACCTATTTTTCTTTTTCAAAAAACTTATTAATTCCGAGGATTGTAAAAGGAATACTGATATAAAAATGTTAGCAAAAGAATAACTAACAACTAAAAAACTACAAATTTTAAATAGAGGAATTCAAGAAGCATAAATGTAAAACATTTATAATGATTCATTCATATTTCACAAAATCACTTTTCACTATGGCAAAAAGTTATACTGAAGATATGAATTTTTAATTTTTTTTAGGTTATATTAACATATTAACGTATTTTATACACTAAAGTGCTTCAAGAAGCTTTTTATTTACTTACATTTCAATTTCTTCAAGCCCGCAAATAGACTTCTTTATTTACTTCAACTTTTAACTTTTAGGTAAATAAATACAACGTTTTTGAAAATTTGATTTTATTCATGCTTGAAAGATATCAAGCTCTATTGATTAATCGATATTTTTATTAATTCAATTATATTATCAAAAAATGTCTATTTAGTAAGTCTTCCAAGTAATCAGCCATCTTTATTCACTTCGACTGGATCGAAACCCAAATTCGCAGCCTGTTGATTTTAAATTCCGATTCCATTAACCAAGTTTCATAAAGATCCATTAATAGATATTGTTTAATTGTGCATTAAAAATATAATTCGGATCATATTTGCTGAGAAAGACAGATTTTTCTTGGGATTCCCATAACACCTTTTGTATCTATTTCTCTCTATCTATCTCTATCTCAATCTTGATATATCTATGAGAGAAAAGCATTTCTTGTTAATTATATTTAATATTCATTATGCATTTAATATATAACCTGCAATTTTCTTTTATTTCCCATTATTACTACTTGCTTTTCCTAAACAGTCCAATTAGTATTCATTCGAATGCACCTCTTATTCATATTCTCTATAACAATGTAAAATATAAATTTCAGAAGATTCAAGTCAAATGGAGATTAATACTTTCAGTCATATGTGCATTTTTATTTTAAAAAAGCACACGTGACTGATGATGAAAGCATCTTTGCGCCAAGAATTCTAAATCAATGGTATGATTAAGTGTAATAAAACATTTTTAAGCAGAAAACTTAAATTGCGTATTGTTTCAGGATTAAAGAAATAATGAATTTCTTATATTGAGAATATACATTTGTTTTAAACAGAGCATAAACTTTTAATGGATAATTATAATTGTAAAAAATTATAGAGTAAACTGAGATACTTTCGGGAGGGGGTTGGGATTTTGACTAAATCAGTGTAAAATCATGTAATGTGAATTAACCCCCTTTCAACAACTGGGAAACATCTTAAATTTGAACGGGGGAGATTAAAGGCAAATTTATTTCTTGAAAAGAAACTGTTTCCTTAAAGCATTGTTTGAAATAAGTTATATTAGTAAAGTATTTTTAATCGAATGTGTAAACAAAAATATACATATACAGAAGGAGGTATATTTTTAGGAGTGAGTAGGAAATTCAAATTTTACATTAAACAAGAGGGATTTTATTGTCAAAAAGAAGTGCATTGTTCATTAGCGAGGTCATGGCAGCGGATTTGCGGCTGGCGGTTTTCGTCGAGTAGCGGATTTGAGCATTAATGCCACAAAGACCCGCAGTGTGGCCGGGGCTGATACACGTTAAATCTGTCGGAGACCGAAACCCTCCCGTTCGCGTGGTATGGAAGTAAGGAGAGGGAGTGCCAGCTCAGGTGTCGTCCTCGTCACTTGACCGAGGTTCAAAATTACGAGGTCCGTCGCCGATAGCCATAGTATTGCTTCTAGTGCGACGTTAATGAAAGCAAACCAGAAAATGACGAGAGAGATTTTCCCTGTCACCGTAATGTTAAAAATTACTAAATGTAGGAAACATTTTTAAGAATTTGAATGGCCGTACAGTCATCAATTTGTGTGTGTGCGTTAATTGCATTGTTATTATTATTTATTTAAATTTTTGATTTTTTTTTTTTTTAAATTTCATATGTAAAGTAAAATGTGAAAAGTTTTGAAACGATAATAATTAGTGTACATTTTAACTCGTAATTTTTTTTTTTAAATATTTGGACAAATTCCTCTTTCTTACTCTCACAAAATTAACAATAATGCAATTAATTCAAACATAAAAATTAGCGACTGTAAGGCTAGCCAATTTTTTTTAAAAAATATTCTTTAAACTTAGACATTTTTAACACTACGTAGATAGGGAAAATGTTTATCCCCTAAACAAAGATCTTCAACCTGGGTTCCCTGGAACTTTGACAAGGGTTCCGCCGAAATTTTAGTAAAATTTTAATTTTCACGACAGATCGAATTCTTAAAGGCAGTTTTCTTGTAAAAATAAATGTAAATAAATATTTCATGGATAAAATAAAAGCAGAAGTTTCGTAAAAGTCACTTGCTTCAAATACATTAATCGAGACATATTAGGTCACATAATTGTCTCCTTTCTTCGGCTCAATCGATATATCTCAAATTGATATATCAACCGACTCTCAGTTGAAACTAAAACTTTGTCAAGTTGATATTATGCATTTTTGGATCGATATTAGGAAAGAATATCCTGCAATTGCCAAATAAGCTGTGAAACATCTAAATGTCTTTTGTTTCAACCCTAAGTATGCGAAAAATCTTTCTCTTCGTATATTGCGACGAAAACAAAATACAGAAACAGATTGGATGATGAAGAGGATATCAGGTTGCAGATATCTACAATTATTCTAAACGTAAAAATACTTTGCAATAAAAAAACAGTCGCATCCACGTAATAAAAAAAAAAAATCTTTTTTATTATTATTCTTTTTATTATTCAAAAAAAAAAACGGAAAGCTCAAAGGGTTCCCCAAAGTGTAAAAGGTTGAATACCACTGCCCTAAAAGATAAAAGTGAAATCAAATTCCAACATAATGTCTTAATTCGCGTTTCTGAAACGTTTTGTTAAAATTACAAGATTTTCAAAAAAAATGTTTTAGCCAATAACTAATTTTAAAATGTTTTATGTTTCCTATCATGTTATTGTTTTTGAAGCATGTATTACCTTGCGAGTATCTATTACATTGATGATTTATCGGCATCAGCGCACGTGGTTGGAAATAATAGATAACATTGGGTGGGTATCCATTTCGCGACCAGCCTTCGCGTCTTTTTTGGACGAACAACCTTAAGTTGGTTTCAGAAAAGGCAGCTTAGTTGATTCTATTTCATTTGTGGAAATGAGAATGTATGTTTTGAAAACTGGAATGTATGTTGAGCAATTAAACCTTTGGATAGTCGTCTGAGAGCGTGATTTAACTGAGTATGAAGACAGACAGGCGATTCCAATTCAAAATTAACATCTGTTACATTTCCTGTCATTCGTTTGGTCAACTACCGTTTTGTCCGTGTCCAAAATCGATCTTGTTCTTCTGGAGATCCCAAACAAAGAGCAAAAGCCACAACCCCATGATTCATTTTACCTCTGCATTTTTACTGTTGTAATCAGAAAGACTGATAGAAATCGTGCATTGCTGGACTCTTCGTATATCTCATTATTTCTGCATAGCTTGTGAACAGTTGTACGGAAAGACGGCTGAATTGACATTGAGATTGTTTCTGTAAATTGAGTGAAGAAAACGAATTATTTATTAATTCATTGATTTTTATCTTCTATTTAAGGAACATAAATATAGTTTTAACTCCCTGGGCTTTGCCTTCTATATTCTTGTTGTATTTTCATAAAAATAAAAATTGTTTTTAATTCCTATTTTATCCTTATCTTAACTCTTACCAAATAAATCGTTTGAAAATTTTAGCTAGGCTTTTAATACGTCTCAAAAATTTCGTAATAAAAAAAATAGGATAGATATCGATGAAGGAAGAATATTCTTTGAAAAATTGACAAAACCATTTTTTATTGAGTGGAACAGTGAGATACTCTGTTTAGGTTGAGGTATTTAAAGTATGGCAAACTCAAATAAATAATCTTAAAATTCGAAAAAATGTGCAGCCATAACTTTGCAATTAGATACAGGAATTTGAAAATAAATTTTGGGATTTTTAAAGGAATAAACAAATTTTTTTTTACTTATAATTTTTATTTTTGCAACTACATTATAGTTTATATGAATATGCTGCATGCAAATTTTCAAATAGAATATATAGAGTTGCTATCTGATATCCAACTTGAAGACGAATTTCATAAAATCTCAATATTTAACTTTTATTTATAAATCATACCAGTCCAAAGACAAATATTTCTCACTACACAGTAATTCGTTACTCTTGTCATCATTGTCAAAAAGCACGTACATTTATCAGCAACTATTTTCAAGATTGAAGCTCACTAAAAGTAAAATTGAAACCAGAATATCGGATAAACACCTTTAAGAATTATAACCACTCCATTGGAACCTTATATAGAAAATATAAAATTTTAAAATTCATTGCTAAATATCACACATTAATCTTAACACGTTAACTATATATTTAACGTTGCTTTTTTTTTTTAACACATACTATTTTTTAAGGTCTTAAGAGTTAGATTTATTTTCTGCAGACCCAGACAACTCGTTTTTTTCCATTGCCATCCAGGGAAGCAAAACGGTTGGACACTCCTGATATATGTAATTTCGCAGCAAATTTAGTGACTTCTTTAAATGGATGTGCCGAAGTGACTAAGGCTGGGCGATATATGAGTTTGCCATGCTTGGATTTTATGAACATTTGTAGTTAGCCAGTCAAATTTCAAATTTATGATTAGAAAAATCACAGAGTATTGAATACTATATGAATTCTTAAAACATAAAAAAAATTTCGTTTTAAAATTTTCATAAAATTGTATTTTTCAATAATTTCCAAGGATTATATTTATCAAAACAAACAGAATTAGTGATGGATTCACTTAATTCATTTATTAATATTTTTTCAAAAATCGTTTCGTGTACGATATATAATCTCCACGTCCTCTTTGTAGGTGGAAAGAAACCAGTCTGAAACTTTATCATCAAAGACCGGTGATATTTCACATGAAGAAACAGATTTCAATGAAACACAGCGGAACGACGACAACGAAATCATTTCCTTCAATCATGTTCCTCCGGAAGAAGTGCCTAACCATCAGGTAAATAAAAAAAAAAATAATGAAGAAATTTTAATTAAAATGAAGAAAGATTAATATTTTCCATAATAATGCAACTATTGTGAAGCTTTTTTTAAAAGAAAATCAAATCAACATGATTTAAATAGAAACGAATTGTATTATTATCTGTACAATGTAACAAACTCTTAGGGGATTAAAAAAATAATTGCATTAATAAACATAGTATAGAAATAAAGTTTCAAATTTTTAATCAATTTCTAAGCACAGGATTCCATATACCAGTAAATTTTAAACACAATGGTAAATTTACGAACAAAATTTCGGATAACTTTAAAATCAGCAATCAAAAATAAGGCATTGTATTTTGCTATGATTTTTTAGTAATCATTTATATTAAAGCAAATTTCCTCTGTATATGAGTTTTGTTACACAATTTTCTCTTTTTAATATGTTTGAAAAGAATTATGATGAGAGACTTCTGTACCCTAAACAAAGTTTGGCCATTAAATAACGAGACGGACGTTGTAAAACATTTTATTTTGATGTCATACATATTTACTTATTATCCCCTTCAATATACATCCCTCCTTGATCCCTACAATGTTCCATGAAAATCTTCCATTGTTCGAAACATTGCTGGAAGTCTCCTTCTGTCAGCTCCTTCAGGACGCGCACCAGTTTCTCTTTCATAGCTTCATCGACTTAAATCTCGTTTCTTTTCAAGCAGATTTCACTTTAGGACACAGATAAAAGTCGCATGGCTCAAGGTCCAGCGAATAAGGCGGATGGTCTAACACTGGGATGCTGTTCATGGCTAGATACCTCTTCACAGACAATGTGGAATGAGCCGGTACATTGTCTTCGTGGAAAAACTTACCATACGGAATCTTTGTCAATTCATACAGTCTCAAGAATCACACGAATATTTAACCGACTATCCGATAGAACCAGTTACTGATTTTTTCATTACTGTCATCCATTTTTGACGTTGGAGGTGGCCCGAACGTGAATCATCTTCAATGGCTCCTCGGACATCTTGAAAACGTTTAAACTACCCAAGATGTCGGTTGCTGACATTTGGTGCATGCGTACTTCTTCAATAGCAGTGTCAGTCTCGATATTTAATAGCCACACCTCGTATGTGTCAAACAAAGAAGAAATACGCTAGCTGTGTGTTTTCATTTTGCCTTATATTTAAAAAAAAGTGCTTAGGTAACATTCTTCTCAGAAAGCTCCAGCTCTCAAGAGTCATTTAATTAAAAAAAATAACATATAGAATAAATAATTATCAAATTCAATGAAAACATAACTATTTTTTGCTTTAATCTCAAAAAGTATGTAATGAAGATTTCAGTATCACAAAAAACAAATTAAGCATTTAAATATCTTAGGTTGAAATTCGTGTATAGACATACTATGAAGATGTTTATCAAATTTTCATACTTCATTTTTACTCGGTGAATGAAATAGATTTCAGCTTTCTTTTAATGTGGTAACAAATTCGGCCAGTAACAACAGAAGAAAGAATTTGAAATATGAGTCTACTGATTAAAAATGCAATAATTTTCAGTCACCATGTGTTAAAATAATTTAAATGATTGCAATGTATATTAAATGATTTATATATAACTTTTATAATTAAAAAACATTTTGTAACGGTTAGGGGCAGAAATCAATTGTCAAGTAAAGAGCTGCATTAATTTTAAATTCTATCTATAATGAGGAATAAAGTTAGTGGCAAATTGAAATCGGAATTTAATTATATGTTTCCTTTTAATTAATGAAACATTAGTCTTGTTAAATAAATATAATGCATATTTATTAAGAAAGTATTGTTTTTTAAAATAATTTTGGGTAATTTTGAGAATATTTTGAATATTTTCTTTCATACGTAAGCAAAAAAATGTAGTTGATTTAGAAATGTTCAGGATTTTTAAAAATATCTTTTAACAATCATGAGTATCAGAGCTTGATAATTTCATTTTGTCTGTAGTTTGTACTCCGGAATCTTTAAGTAAAGTTCTTGATCTATTATAATGTTGAGGAAGACTGATTCTTTAAATAAAGATTCTTTTTAATTAATAAAGTTAATTACATTCAATTTATTTGCTTGATTTTTTTCAAGCTATGAATGACAGATGTTTAATAATGTTTCTATCCTTATTTTCTCGATTCTTAAATGCACGTAATTTTTTAATTTCTTAAAATATTTTTACTGTGAAAAACTTGTTTTAGAAATCCAATTTTTCCCTCCGTTTTTGACTTACTATTTTATAAAGGTTTTCATATTGTACTGCAGAGAAAGAGCCAACATTAATTTAGTCCCATTTAAACAAAAGTGTGTGTGTGTGTGTGTGTGTGTGTGGACACCTCGGAATGTGAATTTAATTAGTTGCTGAACCCCCTCTTAGTCGCGTATGATTTCCAAAACAGTTTTTGCCTTTTTAAAATAATAAAAACTGGATTAATCCTTTCCTGGATACCACGAACTCGAATTTTTAATTTATTTTCATTATAAACATAGTAATTTATTTGAGCATACATGGCAATATTTGAGTTCTTATTCGATGAATGTTTCAAATGTTCAGTACATAAACTGCAATCTGAATTTAGTTGACTGTCAAATATAGAGCGTACTCATTAACAAAATTTCAAATTAATAACTTTAAAAGACAAACTTATCTCTATCATATTTGAACATTCAAGAATTTTTACAATCACAAATTTTTGTTTTAATTTCTTTAGGGTGACCAGGCTTAATAATTAAGTTTGTAATGATTTTCCATTTAAAATAGTTTATTTGACTTGAGTTTGAAATGTATGAAAAGTTTGCACTTTCTCTGTCTCGTAAGATTTATTTTCATCTCCTAGTCCCACTATAACCTAGATTTATCCATATTTAAATTTTAAAAAGAGCAGTTTACATATATTACTTTTCTTAAATTTAACAGGATCATGAGTAACCTCTGTTTTATCGATTACAAAAAATTAGCATGTGGAAAAGCGAGCAGAAATGTGAGAATATTAACTGTAGTTCAATTTTTCGAAATCAAATAAACCAAACGAAGATTATTTTGTTTCAAATCTCATATAAACCCAATCAATCTTCTTATGGACATGTTCACAATTTGGGTTTGAGATCATATGAGTCATGTGATTGCGAGAGTTTGAGGGAAAAAAAGAATTTTCGATGGCAATAGTAATTATCTGTCACACTCCATGTGTGATTGTTATTGTTTATATTTTGAAATATGGCCAGCTGCGTCTATTTTTTTACAATTCGATATTAATATGCCTAAAGAAAATAGATCTAAAGAAATAATAAGAAACAGTTATGACACAAAAAGAGAAAGACTAAGAAGAAGAAATGAATCTCAAGATGAAAGAGAAAAAGAAATTGAAACTTATTGGAATCTTAACAATGTTACTAAAATTTCAAAAAAGTTACCAGATGAAAATAATGTTAGTTCTTTTAAACTTCCATGAAATTCTTACTTCTTGATGTATATACAGAAAAAAATTTATTTTTGAGATCCTATTTGATTATTCCATTGATTAATCAAACTGCGTAGTGAATTGGAGATGCTCTTATCGTTCATATTTAACAATTTCGGATTTCTAAAATATTTATGAAAGGCCACAAAAAAAGAAGTTTTCATATAAAATTCACGTTCTATCAACACTATCTCAACATAACTAAAACGTGTATTGAACAAATTAATGCTTATAGATTTAAATGCAAGAATAGTAACATGTTTATTTTTAGCACTATAGTGATCTGTAGATGTTATTATGTATGTAGTAATTCATTAAATATGAAAAAAATTGTGTAATTTTTTAAAAACTTTAATTGTCTATTTAATAATATTGTTACTATTTGCTTGAAGATGAAGAGTTTCTGTATTTCATGTATCAAAATTAAAAAATTATATTAAAAGTGCAAAATGATGAAATAACTCTATAAATTTAGGATCATCATTAAGGAGCATGCTTTTTTTGCAAAAGTATATTTTTGATGTATACATATTATTCGAGTGTTTAACATATATGATAATGATAACACATTTTGTTTCCCTTTGAGTTATTTAATAAATATTTAAAACTACTGACATTCATTTTTGATAAATTTCATTAATTATTTTTCAGGTGGTGCAAACACATTCCAATCAAACATTTCTTACAGAAAACAGTAATGACTATCAAAATGGTGAGATTTTTTTTCAATAATGTACTTCATTTTCATGTGTAAGTAAAAAATTAAATGTCTAAGATAAGGATACAAAAGATGGAAGAAGAAAAGATCTATTTTCTTTTACCAAAAATTTATGGAAAATGGATGCTTAGAAATGTTTTAACATTATCATTACTTTGTTTATAAAGTATAAAGAATACGAAATCTTGTACATCTCACATTTTTTTTTCACAACTGTAAAAATATATTTAAACTTGATGACTTTTTCGGCTTAAGAGTTATATTTATATAACAATACATGTAGGCTGTCCTATATTAGGCTTAACATTTTTATTTGTATGTATAATATCTCTATACATATTTTATAACAGTTTTATAAAGATTTTAATGTAACATATGTGTAATTTTTTCTACATAAAATGTTGTAGCTATCATTTTTTTTTTTTTTAATATTTTGTGAGAAATTCCTGTAGTGTGTAATATTTTACATGAATGCTAGGTTAAGTTTTTCAATTAAAGGGATCAAAACCTTCAAATTTGCTAAACGTGCTGAAAAGCAGTGCATTTTTTTTTTTTTTTAACATTTGGAAGAATTTTTGCCCATTTGTTGCTGTCATTAATTGATTGTTTTAGTGTGAAATTTTTCAATATTAACAAGATTCTTTATTTTTATTAATTATTCAAAACTTTTTTATTTTTATTAAGTATACAAAATTCCTTTTTATTTTTATTAATTATTCAAGATTCCTTTTTATTTTTATTTGAAATTACTAATCTTATCCTCTCAAAATAGCTGTTGAAATTTTAATATTTCATTAATATAAATTTCTTTTTACCAAATTTATTCATCCATTACTGTTTTTCAGCCTTAGAAATCTCAGATATTACAGAATCACCAAATCGATCATTTGACCAAAGCAGCCTTCTTATTGATACGTCCAAGGATATCCAAAACAATGAATCATTGCAGGAATCCATGCTTAAGCTGCAGTTGTCACTTGAAGATAGATCTGCTCTTTCAGCATTTGAGGTTATTATTAAAATTAGTTATCATATGTAATCCTATGAGAAACATTTTACAGATATTTTTTTTATAGTTCAAAAGTATTTTCTTTTAGCTTCTCGTTGATTTATTGAATTACTAGTTGATTTATTATTTGTTTATTTATTGAGTGTGAAGCAACAAGACTGTTATCATGTTCTATTGTTTCCTGGTTCATGGTTTGTACGTAAGCAAATAACAACATTTGACTGTTGTAGCATATATGTATACTATAAAGTACTTCAAATGTATGGATAAATGTTTCTGGAATAGTATGATTATAAAAATTTAATTGGAATTGCAGAGAGATATCAAAGAGAGAATTGTGTCAAAATTTTGCTCTTATTTTACTAGTTATTTCGCTTTCTGAATGAATTTATTCATCAGTTGCAGTTTTGAGTTGAATTTAGCCTTTCCCTCACAATGTTTACTGTGTCCATTGAAATGTCTAGAAATGAAAGAAACACAAATAAATAATGTTTCATCAATATGCATATACATGATTGTATACATGAATTTAAAAAGATATATTTTACTGTTTCATGAAAGTATAATAATTGAGTTCCTTGGTACTTTATTTCGAGATCCAATAGTCTTGGGCTGTTCTTTCTTGGTATCAGTATTACATAATAATGAAGAAAAAGCATACACAAATACAAATATAAAAAAATTACAAAAAAATCGCAAAAATGGGATGACAGAAAAACTCAGACAAGTATAAGATGGGTAGGAGAATGATTATCCATTCATAGTCACTTCCTTCAAGAGAAGACAGGAGGGAGTTTGAATGCTGCAGTGGTGTATCTGTACCTTATTAAATTGGATCAAATGATTTAATTTCGATGAATGTTTCAAATGTTCAGTACATAAACTGCAATCTGAATTTAGTTGACTGTCAAATATAGAGCGTACTCATTAACAAAATTTCAAATTAATAACTTTAAAAGACAAACTTATCTCTATCATATTTGAACATTCAAGAATTTTTACACTCACAAATTTTTGTTTTAATTTCTTTAGGGTGACCAGGCTTAATAATTAAGTTTGCAATGATTTTCCATTTAAAATAGTTTATTTGACTTGAGTTTGAAATGTATGAAAAGTTTGCACTCTCTCTGTCTCGTAAGATTTATTTTCATCTCCTAGTCCCACTATAACCTAGATTTATCCATATTTAAATTTTAAAAAGAGCAGTTTACATATATTACTTTTCTTAAATTTAACAGGATCATGAGTAACCTCTGTTTTATCGATTACAAAAAAATTAGCATGTGGAAAAGCGAGCAGAAATGTGAGAATATTAACTGTAGTTCAATTTTTCGAAATCAAATAAACCAAACGAAGATTATTTTGTTTCAAATCTCATATAAACCCAATCAATCTTCTTATGGACATGTTCACAATTTGGGTTTGAGATCATATGAGTCATGTGATTGCGAGAGTTTGAGGAAAAAAAAGAATTTTCGATGGCAATAGTAATTATCTGTCACACTCCATGTGTGATTGTTATTGTTTATATTTTGAAATATGGCCAGCTGCGTCTATTTTCTTACAATTCGATATTAATATGCCTAAAGAAAATAGATCTAAAGAAATAATAAGAAACAGTTATGACACAAAAAGAGAAAGACTAAGAAGAAGAAATGAATCTCAAGATGAAAGAGAAAAAGAAATTGAAACTTATTGGAATCTTAACAATGTTACTAAAATTTCAAAAAAGTTACCAGATGAAAATAATGTTAGTTCTTTTAAACTTCCATGAAATTCTTACTTCTTGATGTATATACAGAAAAAAATTTATTTTTGAGATCCTATTTGATTATTCCATTGATTAATCAAACTGCGTAGTGAATTGGAGATGCTCTTATCGTTCATATTTAACAATTTCGGATTTCTAAAATATTTATGAAAGGCCACAAAAAAAGAAGTTTTCATATAAAATTCACGTTCTATCAACACTATCTCAACATAACTAAAACGTGTATTGAACAAATTAATGCTTATAGATTTAAATGCAAGAATAATAACATGTTTATTTTTAGCACTATAGTGATCTGTAGATGTTATTATGTATGTAGTAATTCATTAAATATGAAAAAAATTGTGTAATTTTTTAAAAACTTTAATTGTCTATTTAATAATATTGTTACTATTTGCTTGAAGATGAAGAGCTTCTGTATTTCATGTATCAAAATTAAAAAATGATATTAAAAGTGCAAAATGATGAAATAACTCTATAAATTTAGGATCATCATTAAGGAGCATGCTTTTTTTTGCAAAAGTATATTTTTGATGTATACATATTATTCGAGTGTTTAACATATATGATAATGATAACACATTTTGTTTCCCTTTGAGTTATTTAATAAATATTTAAAACTACTGACATTCATTTTTGATAAATTTCATTAATTATTTTTCAGGTGGTGCAAACACATTCCAATCAAACATTTCTTACAGAAAACAGTAATGACTATCAAAATGGTGAGATTTTTTTTCAATAATGTACTTCATTTTCATGTGTAAGTAAAAAATTAAATGTCTAAGATAAGGATACAAAAGATGGAAGAAGAAAAGATCTATTTTCTTTTACCAAAAATTTATGGAAAATGGATGCTTAGAAATGTTTTAACATTATCATTACTTTGTTTATAAAGTATAAAGAATACGAAATCTTGTACATCTCACTTTTTTTTTTTTTCACAACTGTAAAAATATATTTAAACTTGATGACTTTTTCGGCTTAAGAGTTATATTTATATAACAATACATGTAGGCTGTCCTATATTAGGCTTAACATTTTTATTTGTATGTATAATATCTCTATACATATTTAATAACAGTTTTATAAAGATTTTAATATAACATATGTGTAATTTTTTCTACATAAAATGTTGTAGCTATCATTTTTTTTTTTTTTAATATTTTGTGAGAAATTCCTGTAGTGTGTAATGTTTTACATGAATGCTAGGTTAAGTTTTTCAATTAAAGGGATCAAAACCTTCAAATTTGCTAAACATGCTGAAAAGCAGTGCATTTTTTTTTTTTTTAACATTTGGAAGAATTTTTGCCCATTTGTTGCTGTCATTAATTGATTGTTTTAGTGTGAAATTTTTCAATATTAACAAGATTCTTTATTTTTATTAATTATTCAAAACTTTTTTATTTTTATTAAGTATACAAAATTCCTTTTTATTTTTATTAATTATTCAAGATTCCTTTTTATTTTTATTTGAAATTACTAATCTTATTCTCTCAAAATAGCTGTTGAAATTTTAATATTTCATTAATATAAATTTCTTTTTACCAAATTTATTCATCCATTACTGTTTTTCAGCCTTAGAAATCTCAGATATTACAGAATCACCAAATCGATCATTTGACCAAAGCAGCCTTCTTATTGATACGTCCAAGGATATCCAAAACAATGAATCATTGCAGGAATCCATGCTTAAGCTGCAGTTGTCACTTGAAGATAGATCTGCTCTTTCAGCATTTGAGGTTATTATTAAAATTAGTTATCATATGTAATCCTATGAGAAACATTTTACAGATATTTTTTTTATAGTTCAAAAGTATTTTCTTTTAGCTTCTCGTTGATTTATTGAATTACTAGTTGATTTATTATTTGTTTATTTATTGAGTGTGAAGTAACAAGACTGTTATCATGTTCTATTGTTTCCTGGTTCATGGTTTGTACGTAAGCAAATAACAACATTTGACTGTTGTAGCATATATGTATACTATAAAGTACTTCAAATGTATGGATAAATGTTTCTGGAATAGTATGATTATAAAAATTTAATTGGAATTGCAGAGAGATATCAAAGAGAGAATTGTGTCAAAATTTTGCTCTTATTTTACTAGTTATTTTGCTTTCTGAATGAATTTGTTCATCAGTTGCAGTTTTGAGTTGAATTTAGCCTTTCCCTCACGATGTTTACTGTGTCCATTGAAATGTCTAGAAATGAAAGAAACACAAATAAATAATGTTTCATCAATATGCATATACATGATTGTATACATGAATTTAAAAAGATATATTTTACTGTTTCATGAAAGTATAATAATTGAGTTCCTTGGCAATGTACTTTATTTCGAGATCCAATAGTCTTGGGCTGTTCTTTCTTGGTATCAGTATTACATAATAATGAAGAAAAAGCATACACAAATACAAATATAAAAAAATTGCAAAAAAAATCGCAAAAATGGGATGACAGAAAAACTCAGACAAGTATAAGATGGGTAGGAGAATGATTATCCATTCATAGTCACTTCCTTCAAGAGAAGACAGGAGGGAGTTTGAATGCTGCAGTGGTGTATCTGTACCTTATTAAATTGGATCAAATGTGCATAATTGGTGCAGTTGATAACAAGTTAATTTTTAATAGTTTACCTACATAGCAGACTTGTTTAATAAATGTTTTTTTTTTTTTTTTTATGATTATGCAATCAGTGTTTTTCCTTAATTCAAGGTTGGACACATTGATAAATTTTGCTTTAAATTAAGGATAATTTATAAATTATTTTTTTATTAGATTAGAGAAGAATGCATTAAAAATATGGAAGCAATGTTAAAATAAGCCTCAGTTATTCATGATCATGCACTTCTTGCTTTGTGAGTTACCAGTTAATAACTAATCATCAAGAACCATTTCATTTCTTAAAAACATGAGCACTTTTCCTTGCTTTTTATTTAATTCATTAATTCAAAAAATTTCATGTATGTAATCTTTTGAAATAATCTTAGTAACAAAAATATATCTACTTTGTATCACATGTGTCTATAACTTCGGACTACTATAAATTGTCTAAACATCATTAGTTCAAATTAATTATGGCATCTTTTTCAGTCAAAATCTTATTTATCTCATTGTTCAATCTGTCAATGCTATATGCATTTTACTTGCAAAATATCATAAACACAAGATTTAGAAATCTGCTTTTATTTTAATCTTTGCTAATTTCAATTGTACTCAGTTGTTACTTCCTTCAAATCAATTAGACCTTTGTATGTTTCACTTTCAATGAATTAAAATATTTTAAAAATTAAATGTTTTGTATTTTATGTACTAACATTTTAAAATGTGTGTTACTGTTAAATGTATTTTAAATTGCTCTTTTAGAAATTAAGTAAGAAGAATCCAGATGAACCAATGGAAATTGCCAAATTGCTTGAGAATGCTCCAAAAAATAGATATAAAGATGTTCTGCCATGTAAGAAACAAAAGCTTTCCCTATTTTGTTTTAGAGAAGGAAAAAAATAATTTGTTTTTAACACTATAATAATAATTTGTTTTATTGGTATGTGTAAGAAATTTATTATGATGTATGAATTAACTATTTAATTCTCATTAAATCAATTTTAGAAGTGTCAAAGAGTAAAGGATATGCTTTGAAAATTGTGTGTGTTTGTTTGTTTGTTTCCTATTTAAATTTTAGCTTTAAACTAACTTACTTTGTATACATTTATTTGTTGCATTTCTTTCTAAATAAGAATTATAGATGTAAGTTTTAAAATGTTTATTGGGATGTATTATTTAACCATATAAGTCACTAAATTGATTTTAAAAAAATTAAAATGTATGTGTTTAAAATTTTGTATGTATTTTTATTGATGTATTCTTGCTTAATTTTAAAGAAGCTTGTGGTAATATTTCTGTTTATTCATTTATTTGTTCAATTTTTATTCTAATCGACAAATCTAGACGTAAATTGTATTTTTTATTATATAATTCTATTGAGAAATTTTATTGCATATGATATTAGTTACTTAAACATATAAACTGATATCAATTCTATGTGAATATTAATTTTTAACATTTTAAATACTAAAAATGCTTTGCAATGTTTTCAACCACGAAAACTTTTTGAAATGGTTCATAAAATTGTATTTAAACTAAATATTTAAATTGGTAAATTAGATGTAATTGCACAAAAATCTGCCTTATGAAAAGTTTGCATATTTTCTTCTTAGGTTTCATTTGTTGTTAAAAGTTTATTGTGAAAGAGAAATTTTACTTCAATATGTAAATGTAATTTGATACATAACATTCATCTTAATTATTTCTCCTTGATTTATTTATCATTTGACTAATTCCATTTATGATTTTTAGAATTAATTAATAAATGAATAACTTTTTCAAATTGAATACTCAATTTTTTAACCTTCATTATAAAATAATGCAAGTCTTTCAAAAGTCAAATTTAGTATAAAATTCATATCTGCATTTTGATAAGGAAATTTTTTTAATTAATTACCTTAAAAATTACTGTACAAAATTGTGTTTATGTGTGTAACAGATGATGAAAAAGGACAATACAAATTCTTCTGTTACAGTCATGGCTGGAAAATAAGTACTAATTATCTAAGTAAAGTCTGTTTAATTTGAATGAGAGAGAGAGAATGTTATATCAAGGTTATTGGATGTGTTTCTGTTGCTAAATCAGAAGAGTGATAATACTAATATTTACATTGTGAACATTGCACATGGGTTTTTTCACCTTTGTGGCTAAAGCAGAAGAGAGCAAAACTTTTTTTTTTTTAATTTAAATGCTAGGAATATTTCAGACTTGATATTGGATAAAGGGAGCATTAGGTATTTTAGCTGGAGACTAAAAGTTTTTATAGGGAAATCTCCCTATAGATTTGAAGCTGTAGGATAATCTGATTGGTGTAACTTTGTTATGTGGGTTCACATAAATTAAAAACTCATTTGTATCAAAAAACAAGATGAACTTCCCACTAGAAGCATTAAAACATAGGAAAAAGTTAGGAGTTTAAATTAGGTGAAATCATTACATATATATATATATATATATATATATATATATATATATATATGCATACATAATTAAGAATTTATTGTGACAATCATGAATCTTTAATATGAGTTTTTTTTCTACTGTAATTCATCCACTGATATTGTAAAATAGTTAACATTTCATTCAATTTAAGCTTACTTGGAATGTTAAAATTTATGAATATTGAAAATAATTTTTTAGAGTATAATGTTTAACCAAAACATTTTTTTTTTTTAGTATGCGAACTTCATTTGAGATTTTTGTTAAAAACCTTAATCTCTCTCTTTTTTTAATAGTGTTGATGTTTTGTGTTTGAATCGCTAGAGGAAAAAAGTAGATATTGTACTTCTTCAAAATAATGGCATTTTGTCCCCCCAATCAACATGATTCACCTTAATATATTAACTACTTTACATCTTAATACAAGAAGTGAATCATAATTACTTTTGAATGAAATTGTTATGAATATATATATAGAGAGAGAGAATTTCAGTATCTACTTTTGTACTATTAGTGATTAGTATTGTTTTGACAAGTTTGTGTATTTAATTTTTACACATCCTCTCTCTCTCCCTCTCTCTCTCTCTCTCTCTTTTAGCTCCCTTTTTAGTCATTGAGGAATTTCTACTAAATACCAACTAAAATATTTTATTAATTGATAGAATACTGACAATGATATAGAATTAATTATATTGCTTTTTGCAAACTAGTTAATTTTACATAATATTAATTTCAACTCTTGGAAATCTTTTTTTACTTATGTAGAATGTTTTGTAATTTTTATTATGTATATTTTAATTTTGTAGTCAATTGTTGTTTGAAGAAATTTATAAAAAATGTCTATTTTTTAAAAAAATTTGATGTGGTTACTTGCATTTTTTTCTTTCTGTTATTTCATTATTAAAGATGTTGCATTCAGAATCATTATTAATTTATGAATTTGGTCTAATTCATTTAGATGACAGTTCTCGTGTTATTTTAAAAGAAGGCAAAAATGACAATTACATTAATGCCTCTTTTGTTCATGTAAGTATCAAATATTCATAAAAGGAAAGTTGAGTTTCATTTTTTTAAATAATTTTAACTTTTTGTAAAAAATAAGAAATTTTGCTGTGATTATCTGAATAGATTCTTATACAATTAAAATATTTTCTTAAAATCTGTACAAAAATATTGTAAAAGTAAAATATTTTAACTTAGTTTTTGTTTTGTATTTAGAAAAGATACAAAACATTATTTACAAAATTACAGATTATTTTTAAATTAGTGTTTCTGCTGAATAAAAATATTTAAAAATTGCTTAAAATATTGTTGTACCTATTATGGTTCAAAATAAATGTTGTTTGGGGCTACTATGTTTTTACAGTAATAACATATGAGTTTTGTTTTTACTAAAAATATAATAGGACTTTTTATCCTATGAACAAAACATTATGTAACTCAGGCTGTGAGTGTATGCATGTGTATTTTCCCAAAGCAGAATAGTTAAACAATAATTTTCAATGAGAAATGAAGAGTAATTAGGATTTTCGTTATCATTTGAATATTTCTACATGATACTTAAAACCTTAATAAAATTTTACATAAAGTTGTGTATACATTGTTTTAAACATTTAAATGGTTTATCTGCTGTTTAAAAATTCTGTTATGTCAATGTTGTGTATCTGTTTTTTCTTCCTTTTTTTTAAGATTTTAATTGGAAAAGGTATCTTTTTTTATATATATATATATTAGTAAAAAGAACATTATCTTATAAAAATTGAACAAAAGTCAAGTTAAATTATAACTAACTGAAGATTTATTTTGGTACATCAAATTTATTGATAATTATTTTTATGAAACACAGGACTACTTTTTTAATAATTTATATTTAAAGGGTTGTATCAAATTTAGAATATGACATTTGTTAATAGCATATAAAATTTTATCTGTTATATGATTTGAATTAAATATAAAAATTTAAATAGCTGAATTTTCAAATGATTAATTTAGCTTTTTAAATTTCATCCTTAAATAATGAAAAGTTGTTTATAAAATGTGGATGGAACATACAAAAAACTATTATCTTTAAATACATATATGTTTATATAAAAAAAAATTATATTTATAATTTATTTATTTTAATAAGTGATTACTTTTGATTACTTGTCTTTTTAATTTTAAATGTTGATATTTTAGGGGGAAGATCAGTCATTATACCATATTATTTCTAATTTCAATTTTATTTTTAAATATATTTTAGAATATGTTGAAATATTCAGTGTATGTGTATATATATTATTTTAGATGCCTCTACCTCATCCAAGGAAAGCTAATGAATATATTGCTGCCCAAGGACCTCTTCCTCAAACATGTAATGACTTTTGGCAGGTATCAAGTAATCATTCTTCTTTTTAGAATTGGCTTATTTAATGTAATTTTGTTATAAAAAAGAAAAGCGGACTTATTTTATCATAATGCTTGTCAACTTTTAATTTAATTTTGGTTTTCTTTTAAGTTTTTCAAAAAAAAAAAAAACAATTAATTTCATGTTAAATTTATGAATTACATTTTTTAAATATGAATTATTTTCAGCTGATATGGGAACAAAATTGTGGCATTGTTGTAATGGTAACACCTTTAAAGGAGCGAAATCGTGTGAAGTGTCACCAATATTGGCCTGACTTATATCAGACTTCAAATTATAATGAAATGGAGGTTACTTGTTTTAGTGAAACTTCATCCTCTACTTGTATCACAAGAGATTTTTTAATTAGCCACCAAAAGGTAATTTTACTATGCATTATATGTTGAAAAAGAAATTAATATTTTACAGAATGTCAGTGAGGGAGCGAAAGGAAAATCGTAACAGAATTTTCACTATATCTGTATTGAACACTTTCAGAACTAGGCCCATTATTGTCAATACATATATTGAAATACTTAAAGAGTTTTTTGTATTGTTGTTATGAAGATATTTTTATTAATATTTAAAACTTGCATTGTTTTGAAATGCTATGATTTAAAGTGCACTAATTGTAACTTGCCATTAGAATGCAACATTTATGGCAACTGATTTAACTGACATCATGATTCATATAATTATTAAATATTTCCTTATTATATAAATTATTGTAACTCTTTGAAATTAGTTGTAAGTAACTAATAAACATAATAAAACTCCTGATGGACTGAAAAATCAATGGATATATTTTTATTTTTCATGTGTAAATTTTCAACATTTCAAAAACAATGTACTGAATCAATTAAATTCAATAAACTAATAATTTTAACTAGCTTTCGAAAATAATAAAAGTGCCCCCAAAATTTTAATTTAAAAATGCTCTTACTTCTATATATATATATATATGAATGTCTATATAACATTTTAAATTTTTTTAATTACTTGCTAATTTAAATACTTAAGCCATGCTCTATTTTTTCAATTATATTTTTCTTTCTACTTTCATTCTTCTACATTTCTTTAAAAATCAAACTGAATTATTATTGATTGTAAATTTAATTCAATCTTTATAAAATGTATTAAATATAAGTAATTCTTTTAAGTGATTTCTAATCTAGTTTTAACTTTACATTTGAACAGCTTATTACTTTAATTAATAAAATATTCAACAATTCCATTAAGAATTCTATCCTAAAAATGACAGACATTTTTAAATGTGTATTTTTGTTATGTAGCAGAATTGAAAGGATTGTAACTTCTATTCATTTTTTTTAAATAATGATATCTATAAAATAGGAATAAATTGTGCTAATTTTTGAATAAGATTATTATAATTTTTTGTTTACTTGTTTGTTTTAGAGTGGTTGTTTGAAGTTCGTAGTTTCATTAAGCTGGTACTTTCATTTGAATTATTTAATTGAAATGAAAATATTAAATATCAAACAAGTTGCATAAAATAGAATAGAATTATTTTATGCATTTTTTTTAAAAAATAAAGAAAGATGAATGTATCAAATTTGGTTTGCATAATTATTTACTAATTTCTTTTTTAAAAAAAATTTGGAAAAATTCATACATTTTTTTGTAAAAGTTAGTAATTTTTAATATGATTGATTAATCAGAAATACATTCTTGTAATCATAAACTTTTTTCCATAATGTATGATATTTTCAAGGAAGTAATCCATTTTGTTTCGAATTCATTTGGAAAAATTACTGCACTAATATTTTTAATTAAAAATAAACTGATAAATTCTTAACTTTTCTCAGCCTTTTTTAAAATTCTGATTTAATCACATTTTGTGTAAAAGTTTTAAGCAGTACAGAATAAGCAGAATTAATTTTTTTATCTTTTATTTTTCCAAAAAAATTTCCAAAGTTGTATTGTATAAGTACTTCAATTTTACGCATGTCTCTCTCTCATTATATATTTTATAAATGTTTCAGGAGACTGTGAAATAACTATGAATCCAATAAATACATACTAATTAATAAACTTTTTGACGTGTTCCAAATTTGCTCTTCACTGTAAAACCATTTCTTAGTTTTAATATGATTTAGTATTCATCAACCTTATGCTTAAAAGTGATACATAGTCACAAATAAGATAATTTTAAATGAAATTTTGGCATGAGTTATCCTAATCCAAAATTTACTTAACTAGTTGTTCTAATTAGTTAATTTTTTATTATTATTTTTGATTACTTAAATGTTCTTATGTATTCTAAAATATACAGGATATTATATTAAGTTAAAATATTTTTAAATTAATGATCCGAAGCTATTTGGGTTATTTAATAACATATTTTTTAAGGCTAATGAAGAGCGCCATATTATTCAGTTGCAATATGTGAATTGGCCAGATCATGGAGTGCCTGTTGATTCTACTGATTTTTTGGAATTCGTCCAACAACTTAGGGATCTTCGAAGAGATGTAGGTGGAACAGTATTGGTCCATTGCAGGTAAACAAAGCAATTTTACTGAAAAAATTGAGTAGTTCAGTTATTATTTTTTGTTGTATGTTTTTTTGAAAGAAATTAAGTTTCTATCAAAGAGTAAAAAAATTTTAAAGGTTTATTTTGAAAAGTAACACATTTTGGATAATGTTCGGAAATGGATTTAATAAATAGAGTAAACTTTAATTTTATGGAAAGTATATCGCATTAAGCATATTAATATTTTAAAAATATTTTTGTTTGAATAAAATGTATTATTGGGACTTAAGGATATAAATAAAAATACTTACTGTAATCCATCTGATTATTATTATTATTATACATATATAATTAACATGTAATTATCATTTGCTGTATATATAAATACTTTATTTTTTATACATATTTCTATTTGTGTAAATTTCTTTTAAAATAAAATAAACCATTGATGTCATATTTGTGCCTTTTTTTATATTAAAATGTTCCAGATCTTATTTTTAATTGCATATTTATGTCTGTTACTTTTAATGTTGGCTTTAAAGTAGTAGCCTTTTGTTGTTGCTTTTTTTTCCCTTTCTTACTTTTAAAAAATCATCCTTTACTTTATTTAGTGTTATTTTCTGAATGAAAATGTTATTACAAAATTAAAAAAAGGAGCAGAAAAATTCTGGGATGCATATGACATAATTTGGGCTTCTGAGCAAGCTGAAGCTCAAGATCTTATAATTATATTCAGTTCATAAGTAATGGACACAGGTGCCATCTGGAGATTTTTAGAAATTGTTCCACTTTAAAATGCAAATATGCATCACTTATTCTCCATTCCTGCATATTTGCTACGTTTGGCTATGAATGATGATCACGAGTGATGAATATTGATACGCTTATCAGGAAAGGGTTAATGACTAGTAAATCAATGTATACAGTTATCAGGTTATGTTTATTGAACTTTATATTGTAATAATCACCCTAACAATTTTAATTATTTTAAACTGAAAAAACTGTTTAAAAGAAACTTTGTTGATAAATAATTCATGTAATTGTGAAGGAGAAAAATAATTTTCAAAAAAAAGTTTTTGAATAGTAAACATTATTATTGAATTTTACCTTACATATTTATCTAGTGCTGGTGTTGGAAGAACTGGTGTTCTTATTCTGATGGAAACAGCATTAGCATATATGGATGCAGATGAACCCATATATCCTTTGGAACTGCTTAAAATAATGAGAAATCAAAGAGTAATGATGGTGCAAACTGTGGTGAGTTTCCTTTTTTTCCCCCTTCAATTAGAATTGAATGTTTAAAAAATAATTAATGAAAATTTAAGAGTATTTTATTGCATTCTTCCATTTATTAAAATCTTTATGTATTTACAATAAAATGATTTATTGTGAGCATATATGGATGCAATTGTTCCATATATGCTAATTGTGATACTTATTAAATAATTTTTTTTCACATGGTTTTCCCCCCTCCTTTTCTATTCTATTGAAGTTGTTTGTTATGTGCAATAATCCTTATATTAAGTTTATCTTAGAATTTTGGTTATCTTGCTTTAATATTTAAAGTTAATTGCTTAAATGCAATCAATACATAACCAGGTACATGTGTGTTCATGTCCATATAAGTGTGAGAGATAGGTTTGAAATATATATATATATATGAGAGAGAATAATGATATCTGAAGATGAAAAATTCATTTTTTGTTACATATACTATTAATATAATTGCTGAAATACGAAAAAATTGTTCATTTCAGGTCCAATATAAATTTATATGTGAAGCTCTTCTAAAAGCTTATAATGGTAAGTGTCTATAAAACCTTTTTCGTTTATTGAAAAATGCTATTTATTGCTATAAGCTGTTTTGAAAGTTCATTTTAACTTCTTCATATGAAATGTAACTTTGTATTGACCAATAGGAGGTAAGACTGAATAAATCCTTCAATGTCATATTTGGTTTAACATTGTAGTTTAGAATGTGAAATATTAGATGAAGTAATTATTTTCGTATTTCTCATCATCTTTTCATAATCCAAAATTGTGACATAAATCACCAGTGGCTTATTAGGTTGCTATAATATGACAGCAATAAAATTTACTTGTAATACACAAAAGATGTAGAAACTTATTTAAATTTTTATCATGCTGCAGCCTCCATTATTCATATAACAGTGCTATTAAACCTTAAGCTCATACCTGTTTGCTGCAACCCCAATTTTGTTATTAAAACTTTCTATCAATATCTAATGTATTGCAATTCAATTATTCATAAATAAACTCAAAATACCCATTTTTCCCTTCCAGATAGATGTAAGATGATGAAAGAAGATTGATCATAAAGTAGATTCCTAGTGATGAGCCCAAGTCTTTCCAATGTGATGTGAAGTGCCCCATAATCCTTCTGCAGCAATTAGGGTGTTTTTATATGCATAAACTGTCTTTATAATGTTAAACAAGTTTTCTAAGACTGAAATTAACATTTATGTATATATATTTGTGGAGACTACAGAAAATTATAGATAAAGTTTCCGAAAATATAGTGATTTCAATTTTTTAAACTGCAATGAAACTAAGTTTTACTAATGTATCCTAATAAATTTAAAAAGAATTTCCTTCAATATATTATTTTCTCCAGTTTATTGAAAAGAATCTTGTTTTCTAGTTTATGAGCACATTTACAAAAAAAATTTAAAAATTGATTATTAAGAAGGACATAAAACATAAACTGGAAGAGGTTTTCATTTACAAGTTTCATATAACAAATTCCTGAGTAAATATAATTTTGATAAAATTTTAATTATCTTTTTCTCTTATTATTTTACACCAAAAAAGAAGAAAACATTTTTTGAAATTATTTTCATTACAGAGATACCTAAATATCCTATTTTATTTTATCTCATTTGGCAGCTAACAGATATTCTACGCACAAAACATTGTTCTTTTTATCTATTTCATGTATTTCTTAAGAATTTAAGTTTTATATGTTGCAGACCCTATAAATTAAATTAAATAATTTAAATAAAGATAGATGAAACTAAAACTATTTTTAGATAACCTGAATCTTTAAGTATTATTAAAGAATTACAAGTACTTATCCAAAACTTAATTGCCATTTTATAAAAAAAAAAGGTTTTCATTCATTTTTTTTAGTGTGAAATGATTAGGTCAAGTCATAAATAACTTCCGTTTTTTATATATCAGACTTTTATTTTGCTTTAATTAAATAACAAAATTATATTAATTTATTATTTATTCACCACTATTATATGACTTTCTCAAACCTTCCAGGTATCTTATCAATTTCTTTAATGTAAAATGTGGTTGGTTTTGACAAGAAGAAATTTTCAACTTCTTGACTGACTTTTTTTTTTTTCAGAATTGATGACTTTTCCATTAAAAAGTTTTGTAAAGAACAGAAAAGGTAGTAGTTTTTCTTGGGGTAAAGTCAGGGGAGTAATTTACAAATGATAAAACAGACCATCCAAGCTCAGAATATTTTTTCTTGAGCCATTAAAAAAATGACGTTTTTGTAATTGATGAATGCAAGACACTTTTTATGGAGTTTCTCTGTTACTTCTTGTAGTTGCTGAATGTTTCTGCAATATTCATTAAATTTGATTTCAATAATTCATGATTAATTATACCTCAGCAATCCCAAAATGCACAGAATGAAATAAAATGTCCATAGTTGTTCGCTTTTGGATCTGATGGAAGTGGGCAATTCTTATCAAACCCCTGTCTTTTGCAGATGATATTGTCATAGGTAACTCATTTTTTACCTTCTGTAAAGTATGGTCCTTAAAAAGCTTGATTTTTACTTAAAAAAGCAGTCTTGTGGCCATTGACATGTGATTTTCTTTATCGTATTCTCCGAGATTGTGAGGTACCAAAACTCCTAACTTGTTGACTTTCCCTAATTTCTCCAAGTTGCAGCAAATAGTTGATTGTGAAGCATTCAACCTTTCAGATATATCTCTTGTTGATTAATGTGAATTTTGCTCCAATATTGCCTTGAAAAGGTTGTCATCAAAATTGGAAGTACATTCTGTCCTTGGCTCATCTTTTAAGGTTATATCTTTAGAACAGAATTTGGCAAACTAATTTTTAACTGCCCAATCGGTTATTAGTATTTCTCTGTATACACTGCATATTTTTTCTACAGTTTCTTTAGAAATATTGCTGTATTTAAATTCCCTAAACATTACATGATAAATATCCACTTTTTCACTCTCATGTTTAGGGATTGAGAACAATTTAATGTAACGGGCACTATTCAAAACAGTTTCAGAAGACTAATTGAATCCTTATCTATTTAATGATAGTAAAAACTCGTTTGTCTCTGTAATTCATAGTGGGTAGATGCAAATTATTGATTTTACTTAGCTACATCAGAAATTATTTATAACTCGACCTAATAAAATATAATTCACTTCACGATTTTCATTGGCTCATTACATGATATGGTTCTGAAACATACAGTATTTAATGAAATATTTAATTTAACAAATATATTTTATATTTTTTAATAATTAGCTCTTTCTAATAAGTCGCATTACAAATATATTTAATTTTCAAATTAAATTTGTAATTTTTTTTTTATTAAATTGTGAAAATTCTTATATTTAACACTGTCCACATGTTGCTCGATATAACTGTTAAAACAAATTAATCACAATACCATAATATCACAAGTCCTATAGTTTTCAATGCATGCTTATAACTCAGGAATTAAAATGGAAAAAATAATGTATGACAATCATAATGCAATATCCTGCTAGGTCAACAAAATTCATTATATTAGTAATTTTTCCATAATAGATATTCAGAGCAATTATTATTACACTGCTTAAAACTTTTAGAGGATATTATGGTTTTAACAGAAAATATATTTGATGTTAGGATGAGGAAATTTCATATAGTCTTTATCTGACCATCAAAGTTTTTCAGATATCATGGGTCCCCCTTGTACATTTTATAACAAATTAAGATCAAAAACATTTTATGGGCCCACAGACTTCAAACTAATCTACTGAATGAATAATGTGACACTAAGAAAAGAGTTTGATATGTGCATTACCAAAAAGTTTTCCAAACAATTGTGCCTCATAAACTTACCTTCTTTTGCTTAGTACAAGATTTATAATTTCAAGGTACCCAAGTATTTTCCCTCTTTTCCATCAGATTTGCTGTCTTTAGTAAACAGGTGACATGTCTCCAATTTACCTTTGTGTTCTTTTTTTGACCCTCCTCCTGGTCATCAATATTTACCTTTTTCTACCTTCCCTTACCTTATGTCTAAATCACAGATATAAATTTTTAATGATTATTTACATGATCCCCTTGTGTTTTATAGTACCTTAATGGGTGCTTGGTATAACTTAGCCTTTGTTCCAAAGACAACCAAACAATTTATATGTTAAAAACTGTTTCCATTAGCAAATGAAAAAAAAAATTATGCTGTTTGGAGAAAGAAAAAATATGTAGGATGTTTTATAGATATGTGACCTGTGTAATCTATTGGAACCAACTGCACGAGGATTATCAATTTAAATCTATGGTGCATTCATTCAAATGTCTCTCATACCCAAGTTAGTTGTATGACATAATTTTCAAGAAATGTAATTTATTATATGAACTAGAAATGTGCCAAAAATCATGAAGAGGTGTCAAAACATTCAACGCCAATTTTATTGTTAATGATCAAGAATCATTGAATTATAAAATGATTATTGTGGAATGTGTTTATGGTTGATGTCAAAAATTCTTCAATGCAAATTCTAAAAAACAAACTCCTCCAGGTCAATCTGTTTAATAACATATCCACATTCAAATTTCAGCAAATAGCACAGAATTTTTTTTTAATCATGTTTTACAGCATATGTAGATATTAAAATACTGATTTGAAAAGAAAATGCTGACTGATACTTCATTTTTTCCTTCTTACATCATTAATGAAATTCTATAGAATCAAGAAATATAGACATAACTTTTTACCACATTTGTCTCCTACACCTGTAGCTATTGCAGGTATTTCAACTAAACACATTGCCAAGAATATATATTTTGATTTGTCAACAAATTTTATTTCAAAGGGGGTGAAATTGTTTTGGATGATGATCAACATCCATGATGCTTTCATGTTGATCAACACTGGCAATAACTGAATACTGATTGATTATTAATGTTGCACTTAAGAAGCAACCTGAGGCCATTGGAGATGGACCTCATTATTTTGAACCTTGGTCAAGTTTGATTACAACACTGGAGGCAACACTCCAAACTTCTACACCATACCAACAGGAGTACTTGGAGCCTTAAATGGGTTCAATTTTAATCAGCCCCACTATATGGCAAGTCTTTGGTGGCATCAAAACACATATCCACAACTCAACAGAAACAATATTGGCTGCAAACTCATGACTTTTCAGCTATTGTGGCCACCTGATAACTGGATATTACTAGATCTGGACAAAATGAATCCTGCATTGATATCCTCATAAATTATGTTTCATTGGCTTAATTTCCCATTAACCAAAATCATATTGCTTATCAAAATATTTTTTTTGTCCAGAAATTCTTAATATTTCCCTATACGTATTCATTGGGGGAAGGGGGAATTTTATGTGCCTTTTAAAATAGGATGAATTGATTTGTGCATATTTTCCCTCAATCCAAAGTATATATCACAAACTGCAATATTCTCGTACCCTTTAAGCAGTGTATATATAATTAAAATATTCCTACCCTAAAATTTTTACAGATTTAGAAGACTGAGTTAAATCCAAGCAAATAAAATGCATTTTATTGAATTTTGTGAGAAAAAAAAAGTATTTAAAATTCAAATAATCATTTCATCTTATGTAATACTGAGCTTGGCAATTCTTTTATCATATAAAGATTTTTCAAATTTTACTTTCAGAAGTGCCACTTGTCTTGGGTATTCAGCAGAAATATTTTCTATTTAAAATCTTGCTTTTTCTATCTTTATAGAAAGGTTTTCTGAATGTATAAAATTTCTATATGTATTGTATATTGTGTTAGCAGAAATAAATCATTTTGAATTGAATGCCATGAAGTATTTTATAAATCTTTTCATAGAATATATAAACTAAAAACTTATAGACTTTTAAATAATTCAGCTATTATTTTTTTATATGTAGGGTTTTACTCATTATAATTAATAAAGTATTTTAAAATTACATTTCTTTTCATTATTCTACTATCAAAACAATGCAATAAAAGAATAAAGTGAAATTTAAATGTGTAATAAAATTCTACAGTTTTGAAATAATTTGAGCATGTGTGTAAATTACATAAGTAAAAATTAAAGGAAAGTTTTAATTTTTCTTAAAGTTTAACAATATATTAAAATAAAGAAACTCTGTACTCCCTCCTCAAAAGAATAAATACCTAACTCTTTAAAAACTGAGGTACATTAAATAAAGCGTCTTTTCCTGAGCAAAATATGTTTGTAAAGATAAAACGTGAATATCTCTTAGAATATTTTATGTTTGTATTCATAATTATAAGCAATATTTTTTTTTATAATTCATTTATTAAATTTTAAAAATAATTTATATATATATATAAGGAAAAAAATCAAGAATCCCATTCTATTCCTTTCTGCTTTTGTAACTGTTTAATTATACTTTAAAAAAGAAAACATCCTAAATTGGAACAATGAATTTTGATAAATTATTTTTGAAACTAAATAGTTTAGACATATAGCAATGGCATTATAAAGATTTTTTTTTTTTTTCTAAGTGAATGAATAAGTGTTTATTTTATAAAAATCAAAGTAATGGTAATTATAATAAAAAAAATTAGTACTTTTATTTTCTATTGTATATTATAGAACGATGGTATAAAATGTGTATTTACAGTACATAATTTTAAACATATTTGACAGCAACTATTTCCTATGATTATTTGAAAATAGAACATTAAGCAGGCACAGCTTGTAAGTCTTTCTCCAAATCTTGTAATAATTCTAATCGCTTTCGAATAGGAAGCTTTGGAGTTAGGAAAAAATAATTGTCATTTCCATCTTTATCATACAATCTTTCTCCTCTTTCACCAAGCAGCTCTCGCAGAGCCTTGTTTCTCTGAAGCATTTTTTGATAAAACTCAATTCCACCAACAAGGTAATCAGGTCCAGTTACTGCAGCCTGTTTATCATACTTTTTGGAAGTCACATGTTTCAATGGATCTTTCAAACATCGATAAAAGGCGTAACCAAAGGCATAACATATAATATAAAATGCTAAGCGACTTTTTAAGGGCAATTTCCCAATAGCATTTTTCTTGTTCAATTTCATAACAAATGCTCCTGGGAAAAGGAAACAGCCTGTACTAATAAAAGCATTGTCCATTACATTCCAAATATTGCAGGAGTATATTTCTCTCATCAGACCAAACTTTTTAGCATTATCAGACAGTGTCAAAGCATCCAAAAGATCTTGACCATCAATTATCCAATCAATGGAATCATGTCCTTCTAATTTTAATTTTCCAAAGTTTATTTCTTTGGCATCTTCAAACATATAAGGAATACCAATCATTCCACCCCAAGGGGAACTGGTACCACCAGTATGAAAAAGATCATGGCCAACAACATTAAAAAATTTCAAATTTTTTTTCTCTTCTTTCTTTAAACTGCTATCTTTAAGAACCTACAAATAAAAATTTTCAAATATATTTTTGAAACATGAAAAAAAAAACTGTTTCATTACATTTAAAAATTTTCATGAAACAAATTATTATTAAATAAATAACATATTGAATATGTATTTTCTATTACCATTCAATGTACCTTATAAGTACATAAATTTAAGAATTAAAAACATAAAAAGTTTTCCTTCATATTTTTATCAGATTTTTTTCAATTAATAAAAAAAAAAACTTATGAAACATTTGCAAGCTATAAAATATCTCTTTTCTAGCATTTTGAAATGCCCATATAACTTCATTCTCCATCCTTTATTGAAGTTATTTTATGCCTGTAGTCCTCAAATCAGCAGTACCTTTTGTTTTTTTTCTTATTAAATGCATTACAGAAAACTGTTATATTTTAGATTGAATATTTAAAAAATAATTTTTTGATACATATTAATAAAGGGTTTTTTCTCCCTCAATTACAGTAATAATAAAGTAGGAGAAACTGAATTCATGCAACCTTTAAAATCAGAAGAATGCTACTTTGACCATGGCTGGAAGAAAAGGATTTTGTGAAATACATAATTACAATTCATTTTTAAAAAGAAAAATAAATCATATCTAAAAGAGGGGGGAAATTAAATTGGACACCCTGAAAAAAAGGATACACAGAAAGTAATTAATACAGGTGGATCACACAAATTAACATAAAGGCCAATACATCACAAAACATACCTTTATTAAAACAAAAAATAATTTTAAGATATAGGCATAATTTAGGACATTTCAATGGAAATTAAAAAAAAAAAAAAAAAACTTAAAACAATCAAAAATATTGTCACGAAGATGCAAAGGACTACACTATTATTGTGAACAATTAGATTTGTAACAAGAAAAGAGCAACATCACTGAACTGACAACTTGCCTAAAACTGATGGCACTCAGCCTATATACACACATTGAATATCCAATTCGAAAATTAAAGAAAGATTTAGAATCATTCAGATGTTAAAAAAACAAATAATTCAAATTAAAAATCCAGTCTTTGGATGAAAATACTGTGGCTAGGATTCAAAACCCTGACAAACAAAACCAAGTCCGAAGCTCTGCCAACTGAACCATGGAGATCATTGTCTTCCCTGCTTTTTATAGCAATATTTTATAGAAAAATAACAAAATAAATAATTATAAGTTCAATAGTTAATGTTAATAAGTAGATTTAAAAATAATTAATTTAAAATTGCTTGTAAGTATTTGTAAAATTCCTCATCAATTCTACAAAAAAAAAAAAAAAAAATTAAGTATTTCAGTAAACTCCATTATCAATTGAATCAAAGGATATTCTAAACATTAAAATATTTATATTACATGTATAGTTTAAAATAACCAAAAAAAATTAGTTGAAATAATCAAAATTACTAAGTCTAAAAGTCAGACATTTTAAAACAATTTAAAAAAATATTTGCAAATTCCAAAAGAAGCACATGCTTTGCATTTTAAAAAATTTAATTCATCAATATAGCTTAAAACTTGTAAATTTTGTGTTTCACAATTCTATTTTTAAAGGCAGAGATAACATTTTACTAAATAATCTAAAAATACACAAGAAAAATTAGAATATTCTTTCATAATATAAAAACAAATGAAAAATAATACAGAATAAACATGAAAATAAAGAATAATAAATTATTATAGTAATTAGAAATAAAATTAATTTAAAACTGTATGATATATGTGTACACCATGTGGATGAAATGTTTATTCAAAACTTCAATACCTAAATTAAAAATTAAAATAAAAGTAACTTTTGATTTAATTATTTTCAATAAAATGATCAAAGAAATTAATATAATTTCAAATAAGGAAGAGAAACAGACATTCTACTTTACATAGAGAAATTAATATTTGGGAATGTAACCCTAATAAAATAATTAACATCAATAAATAATCATATATTGAATAAAAAGGGTTGTATCAGCATACTTACATTATTAACAAGTGATCTTACTTTGCTAGAAAGGGGTTTTTCTTTGCCGTTTCTATGAAATAAGAAATATATCCTTTCAATCAAATCTTAATCAAGCAATGTGATTTCAGAGACAACTTATACATAAAACAGAATTTGTTCTTATTTCTTAATTTAACATAATTGTCATCAATTTTAAAATCCTTATAAAAATACTACTTGATATTAGAATAACAAAAACAATGGTTTATTATAATATAATAAACTATTATTTTTATACTATATTATTCTGTTGCACTACAATGAATTACTAAGTTTATATTCACAGTAAATAATAAATATTGTAATTATATGTTAATTCATTTTTTTGGATAAAAAGTAATAATTATAAAACCACAACTTTAAAATGCTTATATCATTTATGAAAGATTAAAGTTTTATTCAAATAAACTTCTACTTTCATTAATTACAACATTAAAAAAAAATATAGTGTTATTCTCCTCTCAAGTAAGTAATTTGTTCCATTCATATATAATAGAAATTCCAATTGAATCCAAATGTCTATGTTCTCTACAATTAATGTTAGATTCTAGATTTAGATCTGGAGAAAGAAATAATTCTTTATCTAGAATAAGATATATAATTAATTCACATATGAAGAAGAAGAAAAAATCTAATGATTAGTCCAATAGTTCATAATGATATATTATACTCTGGATATATTACACTCAACATATTCAGTTTTAAATAATTATAATTTAATAACTTTACCATGAATTTCAGATGAAATTTTTATTTCTGGAAAAAAATTTCAACATCAACATATCAGAATTCTTTTATTCTAATAACATTTAACAGATTAAAGAAATTTAATAACAATCAAATGCTGCTGAATAAATGATATTTTTAGTATTATAGTTTTGTTCTATATAAAACTCTTCACATTACCAAAAATGTTAATCAATAATTTCAGTATGATAAAATATTAACATTTTCATAAATCTGTTTTTTTTTTTTTTTTTTTTTTACTTATTCTACCATTCTTTAACATTGAATTTTTTTTTCTAAAGAAGATGGAAATACATGCATTCAGAAGAATTTAACTGTATACTCCTTCCAACTTGAAGTTATTTTCTATACTTATTTTTTGGCAGGACATTTTAGATATCTTAGAATATTCCATTTAACCTATATATATATATATATATATATTTAATTTTAATAGAAAATGAATGGATAGACAAGTGTATGCCTATCTCTACAGTTATATGTTTCATACAAATACTTATGCACATTGCATAACTAAATAATTTCAACTTCTAGATGATTTCAGCAATAGAGAATTTATATATATATATAATCACAAAATTCAATTACAATTCTTCACCACTCCATGATCAAAATCTTTCTGAATCTTGGATTTGCAAGGAAATCTAAATTCAAAAAAGTTACTTGTTAATTAAATATCGCGTACAAAATGACTCACTAAAATCAAAATTAATTTCAGAGAGTTCATTTCCAGAAGTAAGATCAATCTAGGTTTAAAAAAGGGCAGAAACAAAATTTGAAGGGGAAAAAAGACATTTTCACCATAAAAAAGACTTGAATTTAATTGGAAAACGAAAATATTTGTAAGAACTAACAATTTAATTTATATGACAATTATATTTAGCATACAATACTACAAATGTGCTTCCACACATAAGTATATGGTTTTATTTAATTTATTACTTTCTAATTACATAACTGTATTGAGAATTTTATTTTAAAACCCTGAACATGATTTGTTTATTAGTTATAGTTTGAATAATTAAATAAAATAAAATTCTTTAGCAGATTTAATTTTTTATAACACATAATATACAAACATAAAATTTAAAGGACAAAACAATTCCAAGAAAGGGCTAAGATAAATAATAATGCCATTCAATATTTCACAGATATAGACTGCCCATATTATCTGGAGATAAGTGGAGCACATTTGTAGTGCAGTGAAAAAATTGTTATGATCAATAAGTAATGATATATCAACAAAATAAGCATTTTCATTTCCTTTATAAGTCCATTTATGCAGTTTCCCTTTACTCATTGAAGAATTAATGCTTTACTAACTGAGAGAAAATTTGGGAAATGCAGAAAAATAATGCTAATAAATAGGTGTTGGAATTTTAATTAAAAAGAGAATATATATTTATTTGACTAGCAATCAATGAAATAATAATACATGCTAATACACATTACTTAATACCTTTCATATCTTGTTAATATCTATTCAGTTCAGATCAGCAATCATCTAAAACAAATTTCATTTTCTTGTTTCAGGCAGCATTGCCTAAGAAGCACAAGCCAAATCGCAAACTTGCATGTACATCACAAGTTTTGTTGTAGGTTGTGTCAAAGTGTTCAAACAATTTGTACTATATGTGCAATCAGTGTAATATTAGTAAAGTGTAGGCCTAATCCTAGGACCATTAAAAAGAAAGAAATATAAAGCAAGCTTCAAGTTGAAAGTCATAAAACAGGCTAAAGAATCAAACAACTGTTCTTTAGTAGGAGCTAACACCATAGCAGAAGAGATGGTAACATATGAAGAGAAATAATGAAAATGCTATTAAAAATCCCAGGGAGAAAAATATTTATGAGTTGATAAATAGCTTGCTGGCTATATTTAGAAAATAACATTCCAGACATCAAGAATAAAGAAAGGAGAGTTTTTTTAAAGCAAATAAAGCCAGTTAAATTTATTATTTTAACATAAGAATAATTTTATATACCCTTTTATTTTTAATCATATCTTTTTTTTTCAAACCTAGATTTTATATAATTGACTTAACATTTTCAATGTCATGAATACGCAAATAAATGCTTAGCTTTTTTTTTTTTTTTTTATCAACAAACAATATAAAAATAAGGAAGCAGAAGCTAAGCCAAATAATTTTATATATCAACAATGTTAAAGATTCCAATTTTCAAAAAAGATATTTTGGTACTTTTCCATTTTACCGGTGCAAGTAAAAAAGTCACCAAAAATAATACAACCGACAAAAGTGAAATATTTCCACTGTGATAAAGTCGCCAAAAATAGTACAATCAAAGCAAAACAAAATATCTTCTCTGGTAACCTTTTATCGGCAGATTTTCAGAACCAGTCCCGGCCATCTTTTAAATATTCAATTCTCTTTCGTAAAATTTTAAAAATGGATGAAAAAGCAATGAAAATTTGGGATTTGCCCAGAACAGCAGAAGAAGCTCTCTGCTTTTTTCAAACGAAAGGCATTTTGCCTGATATTGCTACTTGTAATAATAATCATGTAATGAAATTGTATTTCAAAGAAGATATTCAATGGTGTTGCAACCTTTCAACTTGTAGCAGTAAAAGAGGTATCTGGAAAGACACATGGTTTGATTCATTGAAATTGAATTTTTTTAAGTGTTTAATGCTCATTTATTGTTGAAGTGAAGAACTAACTACAGTTAAATGGTGTGAAAAATAGTTGGAAGTCCATCACGGAACAGTTGTGGACTGGAATTATTACATGCACGAAGTCTGTGTGGATTATTTGGTTAAACATCAACAACCAAAATAGGGGGCCCTAGTATTATCGTCGAAGTCGACGAAAGTATGTTAACAAAATTAAAAAACAATGTGGGATGGATTCTACCTCAACAGTGGATCTTTGGTGGAGTTTGCCGTGAAACAAACCATTGTTTCCTTTTAAAAGTACCAATCAATCCATGAAAACTATATTAGATGCAATTAAGGAACATACTGAAAGAAGAACAATATATTCTGATTTGTGGAGATCCTACTGCCCTGATAAATTAGAAGAGGAAAGTTTCGAACATTTCAAAGTAAATCATAGATACAATTTTGTTGATCCGGAAACTGGAACACACACTCAAAAAATATATAGACTATGGAGTAGCGCAAAATGGTGAAATAAGAAACACAGAGGAACTGCACGTCATCATTTGGAAAGTTATCTCGCAGAATTTATGTAGAGGAGGAATACTAAAGACCCATTTAAAAAGATTTTAAATGATATTACACTATTTATGCCTCCTTAATAAAAAAAAAATTCTTAGAATTAACATTTATTACCATTTTTATGTGTACACTGTGTGTTTTTGCCAATAAAGTATACTTGGCAAGATTTTAAGCATTGTTTACATTTTTTGACTTTACAAATATCGCCAAGCAGAATTTATTGGCAACAACAGAAATGTTGTTGCCAATAAATTCTACTTGGCAATATTTGTGCCAGTAATATGGAAAAGTATCAATATTTTCAATATTAAAAGATAGAGGTAGTTCTAAATCTGAAAAATGTCTGATTATAATAAAGCATTCAAAATAAGTAAAAGTCAAGTAAAAAATATCAAGCAAGAAATACAGATGTTAATACACAGCCATACAATTATGAATTTGTCCATAACAAACATGCAATTTAGCCTTTGAAAAGCAAATTAATTTCTTACAGTGTTTGCCTTGAAAATATATTTATATATATATATATATATATATATAGACCCTTCTATATTTCCAAACATGGCATATTCTACTATCTTTTAATATTAATAATTAGAAAAATATGGATGTGATGATACAAATGAGAAAACCTTAATTTTTTTTAAAAAAAAAGCGATATAATTACTCATAAACTTGACACATTTCCTTAAACTTCTCTTGCATTGGTCCATGAAATGCTATTTGAACACCAAAAATTGAAAGCCCTGTAACACTGACACAAGTACGAGTAAATACTTTCCCACTCTTAGTAGAAAACCAAGATACTAGTCTTGACATTTCTGTGGAAAGAAATTTAAAAAATTTCATGAAATAAACAATAATATTCAGTAAATAAAGATACATAAGTAACTCCTACAACACGTGCTTACATATACAACAACATGAATGATTATATATATATATATTATTTACTCAAGAATGTATTTAATGGATTTCATAAAAATAAATTTTAAATTTGATAAGAGACAAATAAAACAGTATCTAACTCTCAAAAAAATTCACTAAAATTATATTTAATATTAGAAAATATAAAGCATAATAAGGAAAATAACTTACTTTTCTACATCTTCCACAATCCATCCATTAACTCTCTGGGATGTTTCTTCATCGTGAAATTAATCAAATCCATCGTAGAATAATTGCAAGATATAATTTTATTTCACTTTAAAAATTAAAATAAAGATAGTTCAATAAAGATTGCGGAAGACCCGAAGAAAAGTAAGTTAAAACATTTAAGAAGCATCGGTTAGCATTTTTTTTTTTTTGCAAGTTAAAGAGGAAAAAAAAAAATTTTAATCACAAAAATATTTATAGGCTCTTTACTACAGTGAAGCTCCAAGAGTTCAGCTTTGTGAATAATACAGCAACTGGTATTTTAATATAATGAAAAATTTTAATTACACAGCTCAATTAGAGACTATACTATCAACTTTACGGAATACAAGTTCATCAAGAAATTGGCATTAGTAAATATAAAAATTTTAAAGCAACATTTTATTTTACATTGAATTATAATAAAAAAAATCAATTTCAATGGTACAAATTCACGTGACTATTTAGGGGAGGAAATATTTTTAAAATGAATAAGTGTGAAAATTATTTTTAATAAGTGTAACATCTTGTTTCTTTTTAAATGAAAAAAGTGTAAAAATTAGCAATAAAGACATAATTTCTGATGAATAAATTTATTCACAAAACAAGTTTTAGTAAGAATGTGCATTACACACAAGCAAGTGCAATATAAACTTTTTCACAAAAAAAATTATTGATCATAAAAAAAAGTGGCACAAATATAAATCGTGAGCAAAAAGATTATTGAACAAGTAAAATACAATTATATATGTGTGTGTATATGCATATATATATGTATATATAAACATTATGCACACTTACAAAGAGTTTTAAGTAACAGAATTTAATTTCCATGGCAAAAATTGTTTTTCTTAAAAAAATCCATTTTTAAAAAATAAACATTAAAAAAGTTTAAATGACAGAGGGCAAAATATTTAAAACTTATATAACAAATGTAATTGCAAAACATAATCTCCAATAAACAAAATAGTTAGAAAAAAATTATTGAAAATTCTGAACATTCTCATAATTGCCAAATTAAAAACATGATTTACAAAGTAGCATTAAAAATAAACTTAACAAATTTAATCCAAAGAATCACATATATATATAGGGTTAATTTTTTATTGTGTGTTTCATATATTTCTTAAATTTTACTTTTATTTATTTATTTTTTTCATTTTCTTAAACAAAATCATAGACAATAGAAACATTTGATTGACAACATTTATCTTTTATGTAAAAAATCAGAAATAACTGGACAAAGATTCAAAAAATGCTACTCAGGATGACCTACAAGCTTGAAAAATTATTTTACAAATATTGTTTTTATTACATCCCATGATAAAAAAAATTACATAAGTTCAAAATACTAAACATGCAATATTTCATGAAAATTATATTGTAAAAAAAAATCTGCTCTGAGGTGGAAACTATGAACTCCTATGAGATTTCCATATTTAAAAAGTATAATTTCAACACTATTTTGTACTCAGAAACACTAAGCCACTGGCTTTCATGTCACTAAAAGATTTTTATCTATCACCCTGAAAAATTCCTTGCTATTAATATATACATATTTCAAAATAAATCTAAAGTTAGACAGAGCAATACAATTTCTCTATAGAAAATGCATCTATCATCAACTAATAAATATAAATGTGAAAGAACAAGCAAATAGAAAGATAGGTAGAAAAAGACAAAATATTATTTGCTAAAGGATTTCTTTGTTCAGAAGTAATCAATGAAAAAAATTAATCATTTGGTAATATTTAACAACATCAAATCTCACACATTACAAAATTAGATTTTTAAAAACAATATTGAATGTGTGACTGATTGTTATTAACATCACTAAGAAGCAATAACAAGGACTATTGGTGACTGACCTCATAATTGTAAATCATAATCAAATGAAGAAGATAACACCCGAATGTATTCTACTCTTCTAAAATAATATTGAAATACAAATGAATTTTATCAATATTTCAAAAACAAATTTTACTCAATGAACTTACAATGGAATTTGTATAACAATAAAACAGCTATTTTCCTCTCTAAAATTTATTTCTTCCACTTAACTTTTATTCAATCCATTCTAAATCTCTACCTCATCCTTAAGTTGATAATCTAAGAAACCATTTGATGCATGCATACTTGTAAATACAATCACTCTTTTGAAAATCATTGCAAATTTCAAAATGGACAAGGTGGATATTTAGGGCACAGGCACAATTTAATATGATGAATGAAATTTGGAAAAAAATGAGTTTCATCTAAGAAAAACTATTTTTTAAGAAATAATTTCAGGGTATAAATTAACACAATTGTTTAAACTAGCTTATAGAAAAAGGTAAACACTTAAAAAAGTAAGGGTAATAGTTAAAGTACAAAAAGCAAACAGGCTAAATTTTGCACAACTTTTCTAGAATGAACATCATATGCATCTCTAATCATATGCATCTAATCATATGCATCTCTTGATTACTTTTAAAACAAAAGTAAAAAGGCAATAAACTTATTTTGTAAAAATTTAATAAGCTTTAATTTTGAAATGTTTCCTCATACTATGCAACAATTGTCTTCCAATTATAATTTAACACAGAGGCAGCAATTTGTCAAAATTGTGTGCCAATTGAAAAGAGAGACTGTTTTTAAAAATACTTGATACATCTGACGACTATAAAGAAAGCTATGTTCAGTTAACATTGATATATGTTTTCAAAAAGTCTATCAGTATCGACCTTGAACTTAATTTCATTAATAATTTTTTAATTTAGTAATTTTTAATTAATAAAATGAAAAGGGAGATTTTCTTTAAGAAATCCCTTGATAGATATGACAACTATAAGAAAAACTATGTTATTTTTATTTTTAAAAAGTCTATGGGTATCAACCTTGCACACTCAATTTCTTTTAGAAAATAGAAATCAAAATAGTAATTTCAAAATTATGGTTAAACTATAGATATTCCTTAAATCCGAATCTGACAACTCTCCTAAACATAGCTTGAAATAAAATTCCTTTATTCTCAATTTTCTGAAATGAATAACTACCAAAATAATTGTATGCTTTATTTGTGAAATCAATTATTTCTGCTTGAAAACATTAATCTTAAAAAATCGGATAGAATTGAATGTCTCTACATTAGTTTTAATTTTTATTCAGTTTTCTAAAAGAATATAATGAAACATTTGTTTAGAATCTATTTTGAGCCCTATTTCTTTTTACAAAAAACTTTTGATAACCCAATTTTTTAGCTTGGATAAAAATGCCACCATAAATCATATTTTGTAAAGTTTATTTGATAGTTTTTTTAAAAAAAAATCAAAAGTAATTTTTAAATTACTTTATTTTTATTTTTTTGAAAAGGTAAATTTAAGAAATTAAAAACAAAAACTTACATTCAAAAAATTACTCAAATTTTTATTTCAATTTTGAATCTAAGTCATTACATTCATTATTCATAACATTCACTTGAATACCAACTGTTAAAAAGAATAAGCTCAAAAAAAAGAATTCTCATACCATATGCAGGCTACATAAAAATGTGAAATTATGACAAACATTACAGCTTTAATTTGTACTAATATTATAATCTTTGGTGAAAGAAGTGATACTTATGCATTCCAGCAGCCTCTGCGAAAGATATGTGTTGAAGATTCCAATTTATTAATCATATAGTGAAAACAGCCAGAATAAATATTAATACCAAATGGATGTTATAAAAAAAATGCAGGTGTTTAAAAAATAAAACATTAAGTAATAGACCTAATTAAAATATGTATTTTCTGAATAAACATAATTTAATACAATATTCAATTTCCTTTTTTTCCAGCTATTTTCATAGACTGAAATTTATATTCCTTTTCATTTAGGCCATTTGACCATCTTAATGCTAATAAATTGAAATTTTTATTCAAATGTATTTTCAAATTCATTAATTTCATTATAGCAACTGGATATACAATGTATTAACTTTTAATAAACTGAATATATCAACTTTATATGAAGGTAAGATTTAAGAAATAGAATAAATATACACACTTTACATTAAACTTTATATAAGCTGCTAAGGAACATTGCTGCTTTTTCCATTACTTTATTGTTAAATAGTTTGCATATTAAATTATACTTAGCTACATATCTAATCAGGGAAGTTAAATTTGATTACATCATTTAAAACTGAATCCCGTGGTAATTATTAAGGCAATTTTTATTAAGGACTTTTTTTTTCCCAGTGGGAGGAGATTTTTAAATGTTTACAATTGCTTGTGAATGTAAATCTTTTCCAACCATACAATTATCTTTCATACAAATTGCTGTAGTTCATAAAGAAAAAAGTTAATTTATTTTTATTCCACTTATTGCTATCAAAAATACTTAGTAATTAGAGCATTGCAATCAATATATCAAGATTAATTTAAATGATTCTGCAAACATTGCTTCAAATTTTGCAAAGTATAATATAATTGTGAAAAGTATACTATAATCTTTACCTAGGCCACTAAAATGCATAAATACCAAATGTATATAACTATATTTTATTCACTATCCTAAATCTCTTGGAGAATAAGTGCATTTTCAAAGCATCTTAAACTCATGGTACACACATTAAAATACATATATCTCTAAATGATTATGAAGTTATGTACTATAAAGGGAAAAATTATTGCAAGTTCTGATATAAGGCATCAAAAGTATTCTATTGAAAAAACAAAGCAATAAATTCAATACATGCTGTAAAATTTTCAATTTTGAGATCTACTATACTATTTTTTAACATATCACCCATTAAAAGAAACTTCATTTGATTTCAATCAAAGTAACACTGGAATGCGATAATATATGTACATATGTAATATCTAAAATGAAAATTTCCAATATTTTTTTTAAAAAATATTTCCAAAGATCATTTAAAAAAGAAAAAAAAAAGACTGTACAGATTCTCATTAAAATGACTGTTAAAAATTAAATAGCATTCAAAAACATCCTTCCATAATACCTTTAAGACATGTACAAAACAATACTAACCATACATAAAAAATCACTTAGTGTCAACATTCATTTCCTACATAAATTTCACATACATTTTCACTTAAAGGGAAAGGGGGGAAAAGCTCTGACCAAACTTTTTTATTTACAGGAATAAATGATTTTTTTTAGGAAACAATATTCTACTCTTCTTTCATTTCAATTTAAAATAAACATATTCTTAGAAGTTTTTACATTCACAGTTAAAATTTCCAAAAAAAAAAAAAAACTATTGCAAAATTCGCAATTCAGAAAAGTTTATTTTATACAGTGATGTAATTCCAAACATATTATAATCAAAATTCATAAACAAATTTGGGTGCTTTGACTTAATAATTTTAATGATGATCATTAAAAAATAATTACTAGATATGCAACAATAGTAATTACATTATGTATTTATTTTACAAAGATTTGCATGTAATATAAATGTACAAAAAATGCCGATGCAATAATTGTATATGTATTAACCAAAATTTACATTATGTATTAATTGTAAAATTTAAATGAGAAAGCTTCAGAGAAGAAATTTCAAAAAATATCTTGAAATTTATAAATTTCAAAACAGAAAAAAATCCATCAGCTTTCTTCACTTACATATTGAAAAACAATTCATTTTATTCACAAGACATCATTTATATGTAAATTTGCCATTTTGAAGTGTAACATTTTTAGCATGCTAATAAATTGAAAATTTAAAACAAAAAAAAATGAAATTAGTCATTTACATTTTAATTATTACCCTGTAACCTCAAATTTTAAAAATATATCAGCATAAAAAAAATTATTTTTCGTAATATTTTCTCAAAAATACTTAAATTTTAAATAACAAAAGACACAAACAATATTTAACATTATCATGAAAATAATTCTGAAAAAAGAATAGCTAAATAATTTCAAACTTAACAATTTACTTAAAAATAATATACAGCAATCACAAGAGAAAAAAAATGATTCATTTACGAATGAATATAAATATTTTAAAATTGAATTTAAAACAAAATAAAGTGAACAAAACAATACAAAGTATTAAATAATTTTGGTACTTCCCCGTTATAGCAATGCCCATCAAATTACAATTATGTCAAAATCATTGCCAAGCTTCTGAAGCATGTCTTATGATATAACTTATCTTGGCAATATTTCTTAGTCATTTGGCAATTCATCATTGGGTGCCTCTATAACAGGGAAGTACAATAATTTTCTTAGGTACTTTTCCATTAAAGGGGACCGTAAAAAAATCACCAAATCATGTTGTGCAAATTCACCTTTCTCCCATTGCAGTACAACTGCAGTTGCCCTTGAGATCGCTTCCGTTTGGCGAAAAAAACATTAACCATCGCCAACAGCCCCCTTTAACGGAAAAATACCTTTTCTTATTTAATCATTGCTAATACAAATAATTTCCTCCCCACTGAACAGTACATTTGAATTCCAAATTTATATTACAAAGAATATGTGAAATTGAAAAAAAAAATTAAATGTCAATTTATGAATTACAATTCAAAATCTAGAGAAATAGTTACTCCTAATTAGAATTGATAAAAGTTAAGACACAACTAAAAATGCTTTAACTTTTTTTTTTTTTAGGAAAAAAACTATCAACTAAACTTTTTACAGAGTTTGCCCAAAACTCTTAATCTTAGAAGGAAAAAAAAGGAGAATGTGTTATTTTAACAATCACCTGTCATTTTTTTTTTCAGAGATGCCTTCTTTCAAATGTAAAGATGATACATACATGCAAGAGAACTAAAATATTATATAAGTAATATTATTTTGAATGAAAAACTCAGCCTTACAACAAAGTACATCATAATTATTTAAAACTTTAAAATGTTTGAATATTGTCAATTCAGCAGAACAGCACTTTTAACAGTTTAGATAAGAGAAATTATTCAATTAAGAATTGTTCAATCTAAACAGAATACTATTTTTAAAGTACATTTCTTTTCTGACATGATTGAAGAAAAAATGCATAAAGATGCGTCAATATTCTAAATAGAACCAACAATTGTAAGTCATACATAAAAACATCCAACCTCTTCTATACACAGACTATCACATATTTCGAGATGATATACCCATGTATGACAATGAATTAACAATATTATGAATTGAAAAACACACATAATGTACAGAAAATTATTAACATTTTAAATCTGCTTTATATACATGACTGATAAACACACTCTCTTCACACCTGTCCTTTAAAAATTTATCTCTGCACACAAATGAGACACCTAACATTTAACAGTGCATTACTATCACATTAACATATATTTATAAGCTTCTTCTAACAAAGCTTATATAGTGAAAATGCCAACTAACATTTATGAATAGAAAGGTATATTTTTGGCACTGTCAAATACATATAAGCCCAAAGTTGCTCAAAAATAGCTATACACAGTTTTAAATTCATTTTAAACACAATTTTTAAAGATAAATCAGTTATAGGATTTCTGATTTGAGGGAGCAGGATCTACTGGTTTAAAAGTGCCATAAGGTGAATTTATACAACTTGATAATGAATCAGAGCTTCGACGAGAATCGCTGTGATCAGAACTATTGCATGTATCCATAGAATTAAAGGACAAATTTTGTATGTGAGGAGGATTTTGTCTAGAGTCCATCTCAGGTGATGACATGCCAGTGTTCAGATGTTTTGCACTGCTGGGCATGTAATCACTGTCATCACTATCCATATTATCAAATTTTCTCTTGAGAGATAATTGACTAGGCCTCAAAGATATAGGGCTTTGACTGCAACGAGTAAAATTTTTACGAGTAGGGCTTGGGCTAGGGGTGGAAGAAAAGGCACTATGCTGCACTGGGAGACAAGTTGATGGCGAGAAACACTGACGACCAGTATTTGTAGGAGAGGGTGAGCTACACATGACAATATGAGATGTATGGATCTTTAAAGGATCTGTAATGGACTGAGAACGCTTACTATCACCAAAAGAAGCTTCGTCTAATGTGAGATCTTCTAAAGAATGTGATATTTGAAGTTTAGACTTAGTCTCTTTTTCATGAGCAGCTTCTCGAAACACAACATCCATTGACTCCTCTTGCTTGATTTGAGACACCCTACTCAAAACCAAGGGAGAAAGAGGGGCTGTTGGCGAGTGCGCAGAACGACTTGGACTAAAACTACCACTAAAACGTCGAGTTTGAGTCATTCTAGGAGTTCGTTGAGCTGCAGGTGTAATAGTTCCCCTTGCACGCAAGTCTTGTGAACTTGATGGTACATTGCCCAATTCGTTAATCATTGGAGCACTATTGGATCTTTTTAAATTAGGATAAGGATTTGGTGGATCGATATCCATAATTCGATCTTAAAATAATAAAAAAGGGAAATTAAACAAAAGAAGAAAAAAAAGTTTTCAAAAATTAATTTCCAAAAGCTTAGTGTGATTTCAACATATGCAGGTTAAAACCATGACTTTAACTCACAAAACAACTGTTGAACCTATATATATAAAACATGACGTATATTTTCCATTTAGCCCAGAGCTGTAAAACAAATATATAATGCTTTAATCCTAGTTCTTAAATAATGCGGTAAATTTCGCATAGATTATCTATCTACAACTCATTCTATTATGAAGTAAACAGTTATGACTAGCAATACTATCTCATTTAAGTGCTCACAATGGCAACACCACAAAATTCAGAGTACCATATTGATTGAATGCATGTTTATAACTGTTTATGAACATTTCAGACTGCATTTTACATGTAAAATAGTAACACATACTCAAATTCTGCTGGGAAGTTCAGCGATCGATGAAGAACAAGACCGACGAGACAGTTGACTTTGTCTTCCCGACCAGTGAGAAACTGAAAATCACTTTTACATCAGTCACAGTCTCAAACAACATAAAATTAAAATCCAATGTTAAAAATGGTCGCCTAAGCAGGCAAGTGATTAAAATTTTCTAATCGAGGGAAAATATTGAAATGGAATATTGTACATTAATCTGAAGAAACAAATTTATATATAATACGGTTTTATTATATATAAATTTATTATACATAAATTTATTATATATTTTATTTATTATTATTTATTGTAATAAACTTATTTTTACTTGCAAATCGCTTTACATTCTATTCGGTTTCTTTGATGAATATGTATTTGAAATTGTTACCCTTCATTTAATAATTCTTTAATCTGAAAACAAGTATGAAACTCAGATCTAGGAGTGGGAATGTTTCTTCTTTTGGAGGAATTATTACCTATTCTTGACCATTTTCATAAAGCTTTTTATTAACTTGTTCTTTAATTCACTTATTCTTTAGAATCTTCGAGCAAAACTTCGAAATGTTCGCATGAATTCAACTTTACATAATTACTACGCATAATCACTTTATACACTTTAAGAAAAATTAAATCGGCTAAATTTTTAAAAACAATGTTCTTTTATTAAGTGATACTAAACAGAACATTATTTTTAATTTCTGTTTTGAACATTTTTTTTTCGTTGATGGGATGTGGAAGTTAGGAGATGGGGTGCCTGCTTAAGTTGCCGTCCAGTCACTTGAGGTGGTTCAAAATTACAAGGTCTACCGATTGCAAGATCTATCGCAATAGCCCTCGTGTTGCTTTTGAGTTGACGTAAATAAAACCAACCTAACTAATCTTAATTTTTTTAAGAAAATATAGCGGGAAATAGTCTATTTCGTAATTTCTCAATATGAGTAATTTTTTTTAACATTTCTATAATAAATGAATAAATTGAAGTAAATTCTAATAAATAAGAATTTAAAACTGTTTTAAATCGTGTAATATATTGTGAACTTTAGATAAAAGTTCTTAATATTTTTTATAAAAAAAAATTAATTTAAGAGTTCTCTTCTAATGCTTTAATACTGATACGTGATACCCATGATAGTGTAGTAGCGGTTATTACCCTTTTGAGGATGAGTTATCAAGAGGAACAGTCTCTTAAAGGACGGGACACATAAAGAAATCGACCAAAGAGTTCCTTCCCATCTTAAGAATTTTAGAAATGCCATCGTGTTTGTAAGAACCCGTAAATGTAAATCACTAGATCGCCCCCTTTTGTTTTCAGAGGGCAGGGAAATAGTGTTCTTTTCTACACTATATAAAAAATTTTCATTTTTTTTTCCAATTTCAGAAGCTTACTTACATTAGGTGACTGCGAGCTTCACAAACACTTGGGATCATAGCGATCTTTTATCTCTCCTATGGGGATTACTATCTTTTGTAAACATGGCCGAACCTCCCCCGGGATAACCTAGCGTCTGTCTTATTTTTCGACCCTCTCTCTTGTTAAATTGGCATCTTTTTTTTTTTTTTTTTTTTTTAAACAGGAAGGGGGGGGGGGGAGGGGGGGTTTGGGTCTACGTCCCCGAGTTTCCCAAGTGAAAAACACGTAAAAGAAAGTAAAACAAAAAAAAAAATCTTTGTTCAATTTTCGTTGCATGTTCCCATTATAGCTTTTTAGCTGTGTTTCGGATTGATTTATTGGTTTTTTTAGTGTTGTTATCTTCTTCTGTTCGTCATATTTTTGTATTTAATCCAGATTTATTTATTTTGAGATTTAAAAAAATTAAGTTCCTTCCATTCACATCAGTTCCCATTTTTTGACTTGAACCGCATGTTTGCCGTGTGCAACGACCCGTGCCAAGTAAAAGTGGAGTCTGAGGATTCTCTTGCGTTCCCTTCGGTCCATTCTTTTCTGTAGACGGGTGACAAGAGTGAGCCCGCTCCTATCAATTGGCTTGTGATACCTTCTGAGGAGTTCTCCTCGAAACCCAAAGACGTAGCTTTAGGGTTAGTATTGCAGTTAGGCATGGCTCGAGTGAATTGCCGGATACAATTTCCATGCTTTCCACACTACATTGCTACCTCTGAGGTAAACGCCGTGTCTGGCAATTGCTATATAACCGGTTGGCTGCCTCTCCTTGTTGGGCTCCTAGGTAGGTGGAGGGCACTGGTGTGAACGTATAAAAAAAACATGGATCAAAAAACTTTTTCGAGCTCTAACAGAGGCCTAAATCCATCAACCTTCTCCCCATATATGGAGGTGGAGCACCCTACATTTACATCAAATATTAATAAAGATTAGATTTTTCTTGATCATAAAGAAGGATGGTTCCCTACAAAACGTATCAGCTATTTTGATACATAAAACAATCCAAGGAATGATGAAAGATGTGAAATCTGTTAAAAAGACTACTAATGACGATTTATTGATAGAAGTGGTACCGAAAAACAAACTGAAATGATTTTGAAAGGGCATTATATAGGCATACACTCAATCTTCGTAACTCTTGATAACTCTTTAAATCAATCACGTGGTTTAATATCTGAAATAGAGATTATAAAGGATTTCGAAACCGATGTATTAGAAACTGTTCAAACTCAAAATGTTTGTGGTGTTCGACATATATATATCCGTCGTGACGGACAATTAATTTCAACTAAACACGTTAAACTAACATTCAATACACGGAAACTCTCCAAATCCATAAAAATTGCGTAACTTAACTGTGACATCCATCCACATGTCTCAAATCCTTTGCATTGTTTTAAATGTCAAAAGTTTAGACACCCCATTACCGTGCTCAAACAACCTGTGCCAGATGCTCTGTCGTAGGACATGAAAGTAAAAAATGTAATTCGAAGCCCATCTGTCCGAATTTCAAAGTCTATCCAAGATAGTGCCTTCGCTGGATCATGGAAAAAGAGATCCAAACTGTAACAATTAACCAGAACATTTATTTTCCCGAAGCACATAGAATCGTCAACGAATGGAGCCTAACATTTGGAATATCATATGCAGCTGTTCTAAATAATACTATACTGCAAATTCCTCAAAAATAAAAACAAAAGAGACCAGTGCACAAACAATTGCAATAGAAGCAGAAGCTAACAGCCATGCCTTTTCGCAGACAGAGTACTGTAACCAAACCATCTACAAGTAAATTCAATCATTTTATGAAACCCAACCTTCATCTGTTATAATTACCCTCTCGAATCAAACACAAATACTAATATCAAAGCTACAAATTATTACCAGAATCCCATCTTTCAATCAATTTCCTATGGTTTCAGTGACCCATGCAACTAAACAATTAAATAAACCGAAAACCAATAAAAAAGCAAAGAAATACGCAAAGCCAAAAATAATTCAACACCTACTATGAACTTACAGTCTTTGAAAAATATAAATAAAAATATAACCGACAAATCTCAAATAGATGATGCTGTTATAAAAATTTATCTGTCAGAAGAAGAAAAAATGTTGACAGAAGATTCTTCTGAATCATCTTAAAATAAGAGGGAGGATTTTTTTTTTTCTTCTTTTTCTTTCTTCTTAATGGCCTCTTTGATTTCTTGGAATTGTCGAGGGTATAAAATTACAATAGCAGGAATATAAGATATTATCAATAAATATAACCCGGTTGCAGTTGCCTTCCAAGAAACTTATTTAAAGAATAGACACAATTATCATCCCCCTACAATATTTTTACAAAAGATTACAGTGCACAAAAAGCTAGTGGGGGCGTGACTTTGCTCACTTCCTACCTTTTCTCAGTCACTCAAATTAATTTACAAATAAAACTTCAAGCAGTACCGATCATAATCCGCATTCAATCTTTAATTGCAATTTGCTCGTTATACTTGCCTCCAAACACCAGTATCAATATCACCACCCATCATTAAATAACCTTTTTAAATAACCCCTCATTAAATAACCCACATGATTCATTAAATAACCTTTTAAAATTTCATAATAGTATCTGGAGGGAGCAACATTTCCCTAACTCTTGGAAACATACTATTATAATTCCAATTTTAAAACCAGGCAAAAATCCAAATGATCCTTGAAATTATCGACTCACGGTCCTCGTGAGTTACCAGAGTAAAGTATTGGGGAAGATGGGTGATGTACACTTTAGAGCATAATCCTGTGTTTTTCTCCATTCCAAAGCGGCTTTCGACGAGACAGGTCTACTATTGATAATTTAGTCGCTTTGGAAACACACATAAAGAATGCCTTCGTCCAAAATAAACATCTTGTTTCCTTTCCCCCCCCCCAATATTTAGAAGGCCTACGATCGTACTTGTAGGTATAGAATTCTTAAGGATTTATATGATTACGACTTAAGGTGTAACCTGAAAATTTTTATTCAATAAAACTTTTAGAGCATAGGTATTTTAAAGTTAAAACTGAATTGACCTGATCCGTTATTTTTATTCAAGAAGAAGGAGGCTCAGGGGAGTGTCTTAAGTCTTACACTATTTATCATGAAAATTAATAATATAATTTCAAATATCCCACTTTCTGTTAAAGCTCTCATTTAAGGAGATGACATGCACATTTCATGTATGGGAAAAGAATTGTATTCCATAGAGCTACAACTTCAACAGGATATTAATAATGTATCAAAATGGACAAATAAAAATGGCTTCTGCTTCTCTGACTAAAACAGTATATGTTCAGTTTTATAGACAAAGGAAACTTTATCCTGATCCTGAAACTTGTTGTAATAATATTTAAATTAACGTTGCGAACGAAACAAATTCTTAGAATTAATTTTTTACAAAAAACTAACGATTTGTTTTCATGTTTTAAATCTTCGAAAATGGTGTGAAAAATCTCTGAATATTTTAGAAGTTGTAGCACATACTTCATGAGGATCGTACTTTTTTACTGCACATTTATCACTTTCTCATTCGATCTAGATTAGATTATGGCTGCGTGATGTTCAGCCAGAAAATCAGTTTTATGAAAACTGAACACCGTACACCATACTACACTAAAATTTTGTTCTGGAGCCTTCCAAACATCTCCCATCAAAAGCTTATATGTGGATTGTTACGAACCTTTATTAGACTTAAGGAGACAAATTTTGTCCCTTCAATATCATTTTAGAAAGACTTCATCTTGAAAGTTTTTACCTTTAGTTTACCAAAAGTTTATTTTTAAATAGATTATATCACGCTAAAAATTGTCCACACCTCCGTTTCAAAGGAGAGTACGATTATTAATCGAGGCTCATGAGTGCGAACATAGCCCTGTATGAGCTCATGGTACGAACATAGTTTTGATTTTAAAAATCCATTTAAAAATTTTAAAAAATCAGACACAGCTCAAAATATTTTTATTCAACTTTTTAATGACTTGGTTCAGCAATATTCGAATTTCAAACACATATACACAGACGGTTATAAGTTATTCAATCATGTTAGCGCATCAGTTTTAATTGAAAATCATCAGTTTTAAACTTCTCCCATCAAGTTCTGTTTTTGCAGTGTACATTTTCGCTATTCATAAAGCTTTACTAAGTGTGTTTAGTCAACCCAATGAAAATTTTATTATTTTAACGAACTCCACGAGTGCATTAGAATCTTTATCTGAACGATTCTTCCCAGGCTTTGAGTGGCCGCAGTAGCCTAGTAAATAAGGCATCGGACTCGTGGCCAGGGACGTCTTAAGGCATGGGCCAACTGGGCCCTGGCCCAGGGCCTCGCATTTGAGGGGGCCTCGTCTTGTTCAACACTCAGCCTCAATAAGATCATGATCAGAATAATTACAACGTTTTTCTGAATTTCACTTGGTGTGTGAGTGTGTGTGTGTCATCAAATTTTCGATCGTTAATTTAACCAACTTCCCATCAAGCTAGAGCTTTGAAATTTTGGGAATCGTTCGTACTCGCCTAACAATGCAATATTTACACGTTTGCGACAAGTTTTAACTAATATTTCAATAATTTTAATAAGTCAAAATATTCTTTCCTCTAGGCGCTTTTAGGATTGAGGGAAAAATTTCTTTCCCCCTCTGGGAGTACCGGGCACTCCCCACACCGCATGAGGTTACCGTAAACCTTTTGTACTCGCAAAGGGGAGATACTATCTCCCCTTTATAATCTCCGAGATAGTAATAGTTGCTGACTTTTAGTCAGTAATCATTCGCAAGAAAGAAAGTTTCCAATATTAGGCGCCATGTCATATCACAATAATTTTTTCTGAATTCTGGTTCCCATTCTTTTTTTAATAGAATGACTTACAAACTTTCAAATGCATGTTTTGATTTTATATTATGAATTTTTTAATACGCTTACAAATGTCTCTTTTTAAGTAAATTTTAAAGTTAAAAATAACTAACAGTTTTAACTAATATTTCAATAATTTTCTCTAATAAACTTTGCCACCATATAAAAACGTTGTTTTTAAAAACGTTGGTTTTTATATCGAATTTTTTTTATCGTCAAATCTTATTCCCGGACATGACTGGATGAAGACAGTTACTTCTGTATTACATATTTCTATTAACAACGTTTGCTCAGAATGAGGGGAAATATTAATTTTATTTCTAAAGCGAAATATGTCCAATCTATTGATAAAAATACTGCAGTGGGAAGGGCAGTCACAGACACTCTGTCCAGCGATCTTTTATTTATTTACACACGTGAGTTAAGAATCGCTCATGAATGGACAAGAGATACTCTTAAGCTCCCAACAGAAGTGACAAAAACACATTTCCTATTTTATGACAGGCATCAGGAGTAAAATAAAAAGGTTTGAAAACGACCCTGCAGCAAATCACTCTTTTTCGAAGAAACGAGTGGCCTACAGTTCTAAATCGGCAATTCCTTTCTTTAAATTTAATTTCTCCCAAACAATAAGAGGCAATTATGTTTTTATTTTTGAATTGTATTTCTTTGAGATTTAAGATGATAAACGAATATTTATATCGCATTAAAAAATTAATATAATTTGAAATTGTATTTGCTTTTTTATAGAGAGAGTTAATATGCATAAGCGCGCTCCCTTCATTTTGAAAGCATTATGATCTTCTAAAAGAATTTCCGATGTGTATTGTAATTAAAAAAAAAAATATTTTTATTTGCTTCTACTATGGAAAGCGTTATTTTACTAGTTTGAAATTCAAATGACTGTCCTTTTCTGTTATTATTGAATCCGAAATAAAAAAAAAAAAAAAGAACATTTATAAAATGAATATATAACATTGCTACAGAATGTAGCAATATTGTATAAATGTAGAAAACAATCATATAACAGGAATCCTAGAGTACGATTTGATACTTAGATAAATAAATGCCTGTTCAATAATTTAATGTCTCAAGAGTAAAAATGGAGAAATTCTCGTCAAACACAGTACAAAATAAAAGACTTTTAGTGTAAAACCCTCTCACTAGAAATTTTCTATTTGCGTGTGTATGATTAATCAGATTTTTCGGTAGAAAATTGGAATTTATTACATATACTTTAATTTTATACACCTTTTTGTTTACAAACTAGTTAGATAGTTTTCTCTTTTTTTCCCCCTTGAACAGGACAAAAAACAAAAACAAACAAAAAATGCGAAATGCAACATATAGTTATGTGAATATTATGTGTATAATGGCATAATAATTTTTGAACAATGTATTTATTTATTTATTTTTAGTTGCAAAATAACAATTCTTTTTCGAATAACTGTTCCTCAAACGCGCGTTATTAAAAAAAAAAATCTTAGTTATTTTTAGGATATGAATAAAAGGGGAGCCATCTTTTACCAAATTATTCATAATTTTTCTGTAAATCATCTTGTGCCGGTTTAAAAGTGGATTCTACGCTATAACTGGTCATTTATTTTAAATTCTACTGGACATTTGTTTTAAATTCTACTGGTCATTTATTTTAAATTCTACTGG